>JAZDUH010000327.1:11375000-11937500 GCA_036419115.1 Scarus forsteni
ATCTGCATTTTACATCTGAGAATTATGTCTTTATACAAATATGAGTGGCATCATTTACAAAACTGGCTTATGTAACTTTAATTTCTAAGAATAGATATATTTTCTTGACCAGGGTAGAAGCTGGTGAAATACTCAGTGCATCGAATACAAATTAATTTTGATGAAAAAAACTGTGATGACACTTTTTAGACATGTGAAGTGTGACTGTTTTTTTTACTTATACAGTATAAAAGCAACATGCATCAAATACATTTTTTTACAATAGGCTCTGACATGACTGAGATGGAATCAGTTCAAAAGCAAATTTGATTCTGAAAAAAATTTGGCTGAAAAATTTTCTGTTGTCCCCCCATAAAAACAATCAAGGGCATTATGTGCTAAAAACTATGTCGATGGACCTGAGGTTGATAAATATTCAATGCAGATTAAACAAAACAAATATATACACATTTTTACACCTAAATATTTTAAGGCACTTTTCCGACGTGGCCATTTCGGGATACAATTTTCTTATTGTTTGATGTTGTTGTTGATGATGATGATGATGATGATGATGAGGTTAATGTTGTTCTTGTTCTTGTTCTTGTTGATGATGCTGTTAATCCATGTAAATACAGTATCTCCCTCTGAACATTTTGCACATTAGATATAGGTTTTGTGGTTTTATGTATTTGTTTTTTAATAAAAATGTGACTGCATCATGTATCAAAGCTGGCACTGGAAGTTTTTAACCTCTGGAAAATATTTGTATTTTATTTGTTAACAGGGATGAAACTCTTGAAAATATATGACACGCTGATGGTGGGAAACAATAATATTTCAAATTTATGTAGCACCTACTTTTGGGAAAACTTATTTTATGTGTAACTCTCTTTCAATGGGACATGAGGGTTAAAGTCATATAAAGTGACAGATGAGCTCAAGAATAAATCGAAGACCTGACCGTTGTATCCAAAAAAACATGAAAAATGTGAAAGCAACACACTCGTCGCAGTGCAAGTCGACAGATAGACAAACGGACACGGCGGGAAGGAAGATCCATAAGTCCTTACTGTGACCTCCGAGTGTCAGAGCCGTGGAGTCACGTGACGGACAAAGGCTCTCTAATTAACAGAGAGGACTCTGGAAAGCCGCTCTATAATGAGGCACCATGCTGGACGGGCCTCCAGTGAGGCACTCGGCCCATATGCAAGGCCAGCATTGCAGGAATTTACATACTGCAGGTCAATTGAACATATGCACACTCAAAACTGACTAATGACTTCCACTCGCGCTCTGATTCTATTTCACAGCCTGCTCTCAGGATGAGCGCAGTATAGAACACTAATGAGGATAACATTGGGAGGCGTAGCACTGCAAACATTAATATATGTATCAAGACATGGGGTTCAATATTAAGTCCCGTTACTGGGGAAATGGGTACAAGTGATGCATTTCCACGGGCACAAAGTGAGGCCAGCGTTCTATAGTGTGGCTGATCAGCAGGGAGCAAAAGCCAATGTCCAGTAAAGTGCCCATCCTTGTCTTTTTGCCGCACATTTACTCCCAGACAGCTGATGCCCAGTACCTGTAAGGCCACCCATTCACTATTAAACTCTTCCCTCAGCACCCCACAGTTTGGACAGTTTGGGGGCTCGGCAGGGGTGTGTGTCCATCTGTGTGTGGCTGCATGCTTGTGTGCTTGACTGACCCTGCGTGTGCGTGCAAGCGTGCGGCTGACATGCATGTGTATGTATGCGCATGAAAGACGGGGTTTATGTTGGGGGGGTGGCTGGCGGAGGGTGTTAAAAGAAGGAGTGCTGTTGGTGGTGGTGGTGGAAGTGGTGGTGGGGGGGTGGCTCTTATTTGGCTGGGTGTAAAAAAATGCCCCCAGGTCTCCTGATGGAAGAGACAGGTATTAGCTCTGAGACCTCCATAGTCCCAGCTTGCCATTAGTTTCCTCTCCAGCTGCACCAGGATCCGGACTATGAATCTGCCATGGCTGGTCATTCATCAGTTTCACAGTCCGCACCAGCACACACACACATTCCAATAACAACACTGTGAAATAGTGAGTGAGTGAGATAGAGACACAGAGCGAGGGGACGGAGTGGGAGAGAGTAAAAGTGTGAGAAAAATATCTTGTCATACTGAGACTTTTACTTCCATGAGTGTGTACGGCCACTGCATACTGTACCTTTGACTCAAATGGGGGGTACATTACCGGTCCGTAGAGGGAGTGTGTGTGTTCAAGCACACAGGCATGCATGACCAAAATGAAAAAAAAAAAAGCCCCACGCTCACATGTTTGTCTCTGCCTGATTGTGTACATGTGTGGGTGCAGTCTTCCACAAAAAGGTGATGAGACATGATATAAATTAAGTCAGGGTTCCGCGCACTGCCGTTTCGCACAGTTGAGCGCTCAGCCCTGGTCCCACAGAGTGATGCAGAACTTCCTGTCAAACAGGAAGCATTTAAATGTTGGCTGGAGAGTTATGGAATTGCCTGTGGAAACATATTTGGGGAGGTCAACTGCAGAGGTCAGCACTCCAAGACTTTCCATGTCAAGGTCCTCACTTGTCAGAGCCTTTGAGTTTTTCTAGTTCTGCAAGGTTGGCTTTAATTGTCATGTTCTGTGATTGGAAATCAAGCCGTGCAGAAAGTTCAGCAACTGGTGGGGACAACTGACATTGTGGGTGTAATATCAGTACTGGAAGACTTCAGCTTAACTAGGTAATTATTGGTATTGCAGTAACATTAAAAAATGCTGACAGGGCTCAGTGATACCAAATAATCACACTTGGCTCATTAAGGCCAAAAATGTCACCATATTATATGAGTCTAATGAAACTACAATTTTTGATGATACAGCTCCTTTCTGGCACTTTGTGGGAGGTATCTAATAAAACTTTGGAATACAGTCAAAATCTATGATGCAATTACAATATATGTGAGTATACACAATTTAAATCAATCAACCTATCGATCAAACTTTATTTTTTATAGATCTTTTTGTAAAAACTCAATTGCAGTTTAACATGCTTTATAGGAAGGCAAAAAGTGACTGACAAAAACTTAAAATTAAAAATGATAACAATTTAAGATTTTTTCAACTACTTAGCAAAAAATTACCCAGCAGAGTTCCATTTACTAAGAATCATTCAACTGTAATAGTAATTACAATTATGAATGATGAATTGGGAGACTAATGATCACCAAAACTGCTGAAGTAAAAAATACATACAAATCAAGATGACTGATAAAAGCATAAAATGCAGAAACAAGAGAAAAGGCAAAACAATTCAACCAAGAAGCATTAGACCATAACTTATAAAAAGTTAAAATACATTAAAAAAAACACACTAATGGGTTGATTTAAAAAAAATCTAAGATGATTAAAAATATCTTATGATCAGAATAAGAAATACAAGTAATTAGTAAAATATACAAACAAATATCAAACAGCAAAATATTAAATTTAAATGTAAAAATAAAATAAGGTAAAACATGATTATAAAAATTCAGTCATAAAAGTTTTTAGTCCTGCATATAAGCTTGGCTGAATGATGGACTGCTTTGAAAGATCTCCATATTTCAGCTTATCTCAAGTCCTCAGGAAGTTTGCCCCATACTTTTGAAGCATCAAATCTAAAAGCAGAACACCAAAAGTTTTGGTTCTGCTCCGTGGAAAAGCTAAAAGAGAGGAATCAGAGGATCTGAGGGGTTGTCCTGGTTCAAAACCTGAAACAATCTCTGGGAGGTACTCTGGTGCCAGGAGATTTATAAACTATTGAAATAATTTTAAGCTCAATGTGGCAAATGGATTTAGCAATACTATTTTTCTGACCTTTGAGATGCACTATTTGCTTGTCTTACTGGACATCTAAGCTGAATGAGAAAGGTGCGCAGACAAAGCAAAATCAATTAAGGATTATGAAGTTGAGAATGTGGTTTGGCCCCAAGCAGTAGGTAAGCCAGATGAGCAAAATTGAAAAAATACTGCAAGATACTGATAAATGACATTATTGGCACCAACAACATGGTTTAGCCAATTGGCAGTCCCAAAGAAGGGCAGTTCCTCAAGTGTCCAGTCTAGGCAGCATGTAGGACCACTGAAAGTCAAATCCTCAGTCAAAGTTTAAATGCTGATTTTACTGCAAAAACAAACATGGGTACAGCCCAATTTAAGAAACAGTTTTGCTTGGAATAGTTAATATGTTTTTGGATCCACAGTGTGCATGGAGTGAGTTTTTAAAACGTAACCATTTTGTTTTAAGTGATATTAGTTTTACATAATTAGAGGATTGGCTGATATCACTGCAAGACTGTGCAGTGTTATGGTTTGTCAGGAGGCTTCAGGCCCTCCTCAGCTGCTCTGTTTGTTAGTTTGCTTGATTATCGACCGCTTAATTTTTACATGACCTGACATATTCTCTGGTCTTACTTGACCTTCTTTGTTTTTGTTTGTTTGTTTGTTTAATGTATCCACCAATCAAGCAAGGTGAGGAGGTCTCCAAAGTCCATGCCCTGGGGTGGGTGCAACACTTTGTAAGCATTGAGGATGTTAGGAAGAGGTTAAAGTGATTCTGGGAAATCAATTGAATTTCAATTGTGATTGCAATCACTTACTTTCACAGCAATAAAAACTGAGTAATTGAGATTAAATATCATTGTAACATGTAACATGATGATCTTTTTTTCCTGTTTTAATTTTAATTTTTAGCTTTTTTTGGGTAGATTTTTATGTATAGTCAAACTGTTAATGTTAAAAATGATACATTTACTTTGTTACAATTACAATTGTCCCCAAGATAATAATTTGGAGCCACTGCCCTAAAATATGGGTTTAGACCATAGTGGTGTAGCAGTGCATCACAAATACATCTTAAAGGAGACATATCATGCTGATGCATGATTTAATACTTACATATAATATAATAAATTTGAAAACAAGACCTTACACCCCCTTAATTTTCAAAAAATGAGATATTGCATTTTTTCTGATATCCTAGAACGAGATTTGATGCCTCTGAAAATAGGTCATTGTGAGATGTCCGCGAGATTTCAAATGTCGTGACGACACAAGGTACCTTTCTTTTTATTGGAGTAATCTGATAAAACACTTCCTCCTCTGTGATGTCCGTTAGCCACAAAACCGTCACCAAGGAACACATCCACCAGCAGGGGTATATAGATCCCTAGCTCACATTCACTCATTACCAGCTTTGGCCTGTAGGGGGACTCAATACGCGGTCGCTGCATTGAGCCTGCTGGAAAATACAGTAGAAGAAGAAGGACAGGCTGGCTCAGCCCCCGATAGAATTGACCAATCAGACCACAAAGGGCTGTGACGTTGCAAGGTAACTTTAGGTCATCCTCAGATCCGAGTGTTTCAACAAGAGCTTGATAATGGCCTAAAATGAGGATTTTGAGAACGCTATTGTGGGGCAATGAAGGAACTAAATGACTTGTACTGAGGGCAGAAATGCTTTACAGGCATCCTAGTCTGGCATAGTGAAAAGGAGAAACAAGCATGATATGTCCTCTTTAAGCTCAGGTCCTTTCCCAAATTTAAAAGTGACCGCATGATGAAGTGCTGGTTTGGTGGAGTGGTTCGCAGCCATGCACAACTCATGTAAATACGTCTGCCAGCCCAGGTTTGAATCCAACCAACTTGCAGAGTGTCTTCCCTTACTCTCTTACCCTCTTTCACAGGCCTATCCACTGTCGCTCTCTCTCCTGTCAAAAAAGGCACAAAATGCCCAAAAGATTATCTTTAGAAAAATAAAACAGTAACCTACTGATATAGCAATTAACTATGTTTGAAGGTTTTAATGAACCAATAACATTTTTTATAATTACAGACCAGATTAAAGGAAGAAAGGGAAGGGTTTTTTGTAATATAACATTTTCATTCATTACTAAGACCAGGTTCAATCTTACTGTATTTCCTTGTAGTAAAAAGAAGACTTTTAAAAAGCTAATAAAACTGTCTTACAGTATGCATCCATTGTGTTAATGTACTGTATTGTATCAAGGCTTTCATTCACATCACTCCTGACTACAGCTCTTTTAATAGAAATCTTGAGTTTTAACAATTCCCTGTTTAAATTTAAGACATTCCCCATGAATACAGCAAACATATGCTCCTCTGTCTCATCCAGGCAACCCAGCTTTCCAAAAGAACCTTTTTTCTTCTTTTGTTGCTGCCCTGAGTGAGTGAAGGCCACAAGCTCTGTCATGTAGTGTATATGCTAACTCAAAAGGAAGGACAGGTCCTAGCGATTCGGTCGCTTGGGTTGATGTGACCAGGACATGGCCATGGCAGCAGTGAAAGCCCGCTTGAGCCATAGTGACACGTCGTCTCCATCCATCTTCAGTCTGAAACATTTTACGCTAACTGACAGAGCGTGGCGCTTGCTTACCCACCTCCCAGAGGAAATAGTCCAGACTGGTGTCTTCTTGACATGCACTAAAGAGTGAGCAGTCCAGGGGTCCAGAGGGGCATTGTGTATTCAGTCCAAGACGAAAGGTTAGATCCTCTGAAAGGAAAGACTACTTCAGTATATATTGTTGGAAGTGACAATTTCTTTTTTTGGTGTGTTATTCAAGCAAATAAACAATTCAGTCAGTCATTTCAGTTTTTTTCTCTCCTTTTGTTGTTGTTATTGTGCAGAGGCGTGGTGAGAAGGTGAAATGTAGGTGTGTGTGTTTGTGTGTGAGGACATCACTCGTTTTGATCATAGACAGTACAAAAGGAGGATATGAATGATAACATTTTATATGAACCACACTCTATTAACTGATGTTAAAGCTTGACTGAACACATAATTTATCATCTATTAAAGCACTAATAACAACGTCTCTGTGTCTGCAAAATCATAGTGACATATTTATGACATATCATTTTGTGCTGCAGTGTCATGGGCATGTTGTGATACAAATATTTGTAATATTTATGAATATTGAGTGATAAAGTCAAGTAATTACACTTCTGCCTTTTGCTGAAGATGTTTGTGGTGGTGGTGTGTACATTTACTGCAGTAACTATATTCTAATTTGAAACTCAGAGTATGCAACCTTACATCACTTCACTTTCTTTCATATTTTCAAGTAATTATGTTACTATCCTTATAATGTGTTTAATAGGAAAAAATAAATTCATTATGTCCTCAAATTCAAATAGTTCATTTATACATTCATAAAGTGTGAGTAAGTGAACTAACCTACCATGCAAAAAGCATTAGAAATTATTTCTGTTTCATAAATAAGTTTTGAATACTTTATTTAAGCAACAGAGAAGCATTAGTAAATACTGAAACTGTCTTCTCTGAAGCATTTCTAAATATTCTATTTGAGATTTAAAACCCATTAAAACTCTGACATTTATTAGCATTAGTTATATCTTATCATCTATAAAGTATAATTAATCAGCAATATGTTGCTTAAACACACATAAAATGTTATTTTAAAGCATTAGAGAATTACCAGTTATCTATAGAGCATTGTTTAAGCACACTTATGAATGTGTTTTTTACTTATAATAGAACAATACAATTCATAATCTTCCACTTTCATAACTAATGCATAATGCAGTCACATGTGAATCTATTGAGGTGCTTTAAGCATATAGAAAGCACAAGCAATTAAAACCATCTATAAGCATAAATATTTACTCATAGTTTTAAACTAATTCACCGATGTTCTTTTGGTAGAATAGTAAAGCATAAATGCTTGATTGATACATTATAAAAGCTTTAATTTAAGTTCAGCATGTGTCACATGAGCATGAATGACTTTGTTTATTAATAAAATGGTAAAATACCACCAGTGATTAATTAATGAGTATTGCCTCTCAACTCTTTTACAATCGCTTTATTGATGGACGTTATGTGTCAAAACAGGTCTTATGAGTTTCTTGATAATGCACTATAACAGCTTAGTAAAGTATTTACTAACAGTTAAATAATGATTTACAATACATCAATACAACGTTGATGGATGGGATAATATGTAATTAATAGATACTTGCTATATTCTAAATCAACTAGACCAGTTATAAAGGACTTGTTGGTAGTTTATCTGATAATTTGGATACATATCTTCAACTCTTATAAGCACCACCTGCTAATATTCCTGAAATCAGTTCCGATTTACAAAACAAAGATATAAAAATTTGTTTAAATATCAGAATACGGATCTTGATTATCTAAGAACTGTGGGATTTCTTGTTCCCATTTGAATTATTTAGCAAACCACCAACCCTACCCCTGGCCTAAACCCTACCCTTTCCTTCCTCATGCCTAACCCTATACCTTATGTAGCACATCCTAAAACAACAACAGCTGTGTTTATAAATGAAGTTGAAATGTAGTGATGATGTTTTTATCGGTAATAAGTCTTGTAATGAGTACTGCTTAACTAATGTACCAAAAAACAAAAATACTTACGTCAGTGGTCAGGTTTGTGGTGTCCATTCAACCCATTTGCTGGAGTTGATATCTTCATACTGAAATCATATTTTGACCGTACATGTGGCCCCTTGATCACATGTTTCCCCTCCCTACTCTAACCAGTTTCTGATTCAATGCATTTAAAATTGCATAATATGGCAAAAGTATTGGCATTGCTTTGTAAATAACTGGTTACATTTCAATCATTGATCTACCAGTCCTCCAAAATAGCAACTGTAACTGTTGTAAATGGCACATAATAACAGGCATCACTTTTTATCAGTGGCATGTTAAGCTTTTGTGTGGTATTGATTCTCTTACTTCTTTCTATAAAATATTTGTTAATCGTGTATTGATCATTTAAAATAGAAAAGGCATATTATCTGTAAAACAACGTGTTAACAACAGAGAGGTATTGGAAACTGCTTAACTCATCTCTGTCTTTCTTGAAATTACGTCTGCCACAGCCATGTTTGAAGACTGAAAGTTGTCTGAGGCTGTTTCTTTGGCACATAGTGTCGTGTTATGTTTTACTGTCATTAAAAATCATAAATCAACATTTTAACAAATTCCTTTCAATCTGAATGTAATGCTTTGCCCATGTACTGCAAATAAATAACACAGAGCAAGTAGCCTAATGCCCTGTGAAGCTCAAATCATGACAACAAGATGTAGGATTGTTAAAGTCCCGAAATATTCAGGAGAGAAATGTTTGAAATCAAACACATTATTTACATGAGGAAAAGTTATTACCTAAGTAGGACAGATACTTGCCAATGTCTGCCGTGTTTATTTTGTCAAAAGCATAGAAAGTTCTCACACTAATTACCTGACAATGCCGCTAAATCTATTCTCAGTACAAATTTCATACAATTTATGCCATAGTTTATAGCAGAATTTCCTTTTGTGAGTTGAATGTTTCTTATTTATTGTGAAATACCTCTTGCAGATCACCTGCAGTACTCCTGGAGCCCACTAGGAGGCCATGGCTCACACTTTGAGCGGCACTGTTTTATAATTACATAGTTTTTGAGTGCTTTATAAATTCATTAGTGGAAGGGTAAGGGGTATGCAACACACGTATAACTGTGTTAAAGAAATAACTGGTAATGCTTCATAAATTATTAAAGTTTTGATAAAGATGATCAGCTGCTTTACAAATGCAATTTAAAGCATTCATATTTAAGTTAATAAATGACATTTGAATATCTCACAGTGCCTTTTAGATGATGAGAACTTGAAAATGCTTTATAAATGTGGTATTTGCATCAGCACAGCATATTTTTAACCAATGTATCAATAATCAATTAATGATTAGTCAGTGCTTTAAAACAATAACTGTTTAATAGTAATGAACTAAACCTTAAAAGTTATTTTATTTGCTAGCTTGTTACATTTCATAAATAAAAGTTAAGCATTTTACAGTGCTTGACTGTTATATCAACAGAATATTTATAACCGTGCCTTATACTCACATATTAGTTATAAATAATGCTTTAGATGATGACTCAAATGTTTACTGATGCTTGATTGTTAGGTTTATTACACATATTTGAATATACAAATGCAATAAAAGTAATAACATATTGAATAAATTCAAATACATCACAATGAAACCACACTTTTCTACTTCTCCTTTTAATTTCTGGGGTATATTTTTCTTCTTTAAACAAATGATTTTAATGTAAAAGTCCAAAATATTCTAACAGAGACATAACCCTGCTCACTGACATGCTGAATTTTTGTCTACACTTGTGTTCATACCCTGTATCTCGGTCAGGTACCTAAAGAAGGGGGGAGGTAGAAAAGGAGAATTGAGCAGTGGCTGTAGTAATAAATCACAGGATCGCTGGTGACATTCATACAATACGGATACAGTGTTAACTCAATGAGTCGGACAGCCCTAGCCTGTTCCTCCATCCTGACCTTGCCTCCCTGTCGTAATCAATCATGTTGGCACGGCACACACGCTCCTTATTTATTATTACTCTGGACCCGCATGTACAGTAAACAATGAGTAGAATACATTGGAAAGACGGAGAGAGTGGGGCTGCTATTATAAGAGAGGAGGTAAAAGGTCCGGTGGAATAACCGGGGGGCATGTGTGTCCGGCTGGCTGGTTAAAAGACGACTGTGAGCAACCACTGTGGCCAATAGTCGGCTGTAACCTGCACAAATGACCAATACTAAGTGCTCATTGCAGCAAAAGGTCACCATATTGTCACTAAATAAAATTTACAAGATGTTGAGAAACAAAACAGTGTCATACAATTACTGCCCTTTGAACAGAGACAGGCGACATACAAGGATATGAGGAGTCTATTCAAAGGGAGGTGTTGTTAAAGCTGTTTTCATGTCTGGAAATTCTTCAGGAACACATTAAGAAACTGTCAGACAGATGTCATTTCATTTTAATACCTTTTCCATTTGAAGATATTGTAATTTGACTTCTGTTATTCTCAGGTAGCAGGTGTATATCCTGAGTGACAAATCGTTTTCTTTGTCAAACTAATAGCCTACAAAGTCAGTGTAAATTAACAATGACCCAACGTGAAGCCTCCGCAACACCAGCACAACAATCCATGAAAAGCCGGCCGGGCCACACGTCACACACTCCCATATGCAGCCTTTGCAGGGGGCCTGTCTTGGCAACAAAACAGGGGCCCCTGTGTATGGCACGAGGGCCCCTGAACTCCTCATGAAGGATGGCTGGCTACAAGGAGGGCCGAGGGGGAGTCAGTTTAAAACACATACCATATGCAGTTAGGAAGAGACTCATTTATCAGAGCCTGAAATTCCTGGGTTTTTACACCTCAGACCCCCCAGCACTTTCTCTCCTCCCCCTGGGGTTAGCCACCTCCTAACTGTACACGGCAGATGACAGGGCGCTGAGACCTGGCTTTAAATGCACACTAGGGCTGGGTGAAATGGACCAAAAATCATGTCTTAATAGTTTTTTGCTGAATATTTTGACAGGATAGATTTATCAGGGTTTTTTTTAAATAGAAAGAAAATGGTAATTATAATATCAAAGTATTAAAAATGCTGAATGACAATAAATTTGAATGATAGTGACACTTGTTTGACAACACAGCAATGAAAATAGAAGTCCTCGACACCCTACATTTGGATTTTTTTTTTCATTTTTAATTCTCAAAACTGCATACAAATTCTAAAACACCATCAAAAGTGTATATTAAAAATGGGTAGTTTTTGTATGTGAAGAATGTGGAAATATTCCATACTTTTAACCACCATGTACGTCTGAATGATAAAAATCACTTGTTTTAATGAAATGTGCAAAGCACTGCAGAAACTTTATGACTGTAGACTCTTGTGTGACCAGAATGGGACAACAGTGTCTAAACTGATTTGATATGAACCAGCCAAGGAGGGAAGTCTTACTTACCCATATTAAGTAATTATTGGTGTTCTGTTATCATTAATAGCAGATATACTCTTGCACACTTTCTAAATCAGTGGCTCACAACTGATGGATTAGGACCCCAAAGCATGTTGCAGCATTGTTTTCATAGGTTGTCAAAAGTGGCCTGGAATGAGGACATTTTTGCAGTGAAGCTATGATGTATACAAAGGCCTGAGTTTTGTCATTATAACAAAAAATTTTTTTTGTTGTTTTCTTAAGATTTTGGCTTATTTATCATGTTATCTTGAGACATACTATGATCGTTTCAAAATTTTAAAAGTCAATGAAAGTAAATTTAAGTCTTTCAATTTGGGTGTTGCTGATTTTTAATAAAGCATTGAATGGAGAGGACAAGGCAATTTGGAATTTGCTTGTATTTCTTAGTTTCTTAAAAATCATGCTCCCCACCCCCACCTTTAAGAAAAGTCAGATCCTAAAATTAGCTCTAATCTGCACTCCCTATTTTTACTACACTTTATGCATTGCACCAAAATCTGGTTCCAATGTGCCTTCAACACTTTTCATGCTCATCAAACAACAAAACTGTTGTATTAATGGACAAACAAGACTCAACTTTAAACTCTACATAGAACTGGCATCTTTTTTCAATCATTTTAATCATAAACAATATTGATGTAAAGATAATTACCTTGCTCTACATCTCATTTTAAAACATGCCTGTATATCCTGAAAGCTTAACTATGGCCTAGCTCTACTACAGAACAGACACTCTGATTCAAAGTGAAATTCCAGGGACCTGGTTATGTAAGAAATGTAGTGACAGCAGTAGAAATGTAACAAATATTCAGTAAATATCTTGATGTGATTTCTTCTTTATTTAAAGGGGAATTTAATCTCCATTTATTTCGTTTTCTTGTAAAGTCAATCAACCCTGTCCTGTCTCTTTTGCCCTTCTCCTACCCTTCCTGTCCGAGCTCGTCTTCACTGTCGGACATCATCTGGCCCGTGAATGGCACATTGTTATGCTCGCTCCTCAGTGGCCCGTCTGAGCAGATGCCACGAGCAGCCGCAACACCCGCTTCCCTGCACAAGCCTGGTGGAGCTTTGCGTTCAACACCAGGCTGTAAATTACATCCCGCGAACACACAAACACTCTGCGCTCAACTGAGCTCCAGCAGCTTGGAGCACCATTGAAAGGAGTAAAAGCATATCCTGATTTTGTTTGAGTGAAGACTGGGAGCTTTTTTCTAAAGCGGCGGTTGGGGGGGAAGTGACCCTGTGGTGCACGACCGTGGCCTAGACGGAGAGATCACGCACAGACAGCTGGGCTTTGAACTTCTTACCCCTGGTGTTCCTGGGGTCAACAGCTCGGTGGCCGCAAGGGTCAACCAGCAGTAAGAGGCCGTCTTCAAGTGAACTGCTGGACTTGTTTTGACGGGGTCCCTGTGGCACCATTACCCCATGGCGACTGGAGGTGATGTTCTTCTGAGGGATCAGGTGAAGCGGAGTTTAGAAATAACATTTGGATTGTATGCGTGCATATTGCCGAGCACATGGGAATGGAGAATGTTGCAAAAACCCTCCTTGATCTTGAAAAATGTCTGTTCAGTTTAAGGCTTAAACAATTAAAAAATACTTGCCAGGAAAGTGAGGCTTTCTGCGAACAAAACTTCAAACAAAACCATGAAGTTAAGCCTGCTGGAAGTACAGTAAATAACACTATAGATCTAAGATGAGACACAATAAAGTTTGATTTGTTATGGTCTTGGGAAATACATGGCTCAAAATCCAATCAAACATATCACCAAAGTGTGTTTGAGGAAGAATCATCCTTGTTGCGACTCGCTACAGACAATATTTACACACTCAAATCCCACGTCTAGTCAACGGATGCATAGTGGCTTGCTAAGATATATGGGTTACTTTATTCATAGCGCCTCAATTACAAAATCATGTATTGGGGGAAGAATAAATTAATAATAAAAACCCCCTATCTGAACTTCTAATATTTTGCTTGGCGAAGGGAAACGAATTACCCTTTTCAGAACTGATGATGTATTACTAGCGTTTGATCCTTGGAGGTTTCACCATGCTCACATTCATTACTTTCAAGTGCTGAGGTGTATCTGCAATTAGAAGCACCTTGCAGTGGATTTCTGACACTCCCGCAGACTTGAAACACCAGATCATAGAATCATCACAGCATTATACTGCAGGAGAGGGGACGCTGTCTCCTTCTTATGGAGGAGAAGATGGGGGGGTGGGGTCGGCAATGTGAGTGTGGGGGGGTGCTTAATTTAACCATGTGCCCGTAAGTGAGGAGAGCCGGTAAGCAAATGAGGACCTTTCATTAAATCAAAGGTGATTTTTGTTCTGCTAATGGGTGCCCCAAAAATCTAGTACAGCAGCAGAACATGTGATCATTCTCAGTGGAGCCTGCTATACTGCTACAGACCGGTCAGGGCTATTCTTATTACAGTATGCATAATGTAATGAGCATGCTTGTTTAATTTAATCACACTGAGTGGACTGTGTTAGTATTTCTTTGAAACGACAAAGCCATATAAGCATGTGGTTTGATAAGAAAAAAGGAATAAATAATACAACCGCTCACCCACTTTGTATAGTTAATGCACTCACTATTTCACAAATGGCAGCCATTAACATGGCATAGTGAGTCCATGGCATAGAGCATTCCTGCAGCCCTCTGCTGTGTTTTTGTCCCACCGTAGAGCTAAATTTTACATGTGAATACCCAAGTCTCTAATGTCTTTCAAATTATTGTCCTCAAGAATCGCTATCATCCTCAAGTCCTTCACTGATTGGTCATGACAGGGCCAAAATGGCCACCGCGGTGAAACACCTCAGAGAAGCAAAGGAAGTTTAGCCAAAAAACACGCTGAGCCATTATGTTAAAGTAAACGACAGCACTTCCTAATGTCATTTGGCAGTGCTAGCGTTCAGCAATTAGGGCCTCTCTTAATGCGACGCTGGGAGCATTTCTCCTCAAGGTTAGCGCCTCATTTCCCCACGATGGGTCTGCGGGGCTGCACCAGATGCATTGTGGGAGCTGGGGGGCGCGAGTTAGGACAGGTGTCCGCCACCTTGGATATCTCCCCTCGCAGCTGGCACCAGCTGGCACCCCCAGTGCCCCATCCGGACGATCTGCTCTCCCTTCTCCATGGAGGAGAAGGCGGAGGAGGAGTAAGGGGGGGTGCATGTCAAGGGCAGACCTGGTACAAGCTCACTCACAGGGCACCCATGCCATGACATGACCCGGCCCCTGGGGGGCCTGCCAGCAGTGAGGGGTAGGAGTAATGTGGTGCAGCCGTGTCCGTTTGGAGACCTGCTCCAGCATCCCTAATGGACCGGCAATGATGAGGCCCAGCAGTGCCAGAGGGTCAGAGGCAGCTTCTGTGGAGGACGCTGCTCTTCCCACTGGAGAGCAGAGCATGTCGTGTCTGAAGGTAGTCTCTCTGGATGAGGAGCAGACTTTTTAGCCAAGAGCTAAATGGGAGATTCATTTGAAAATTACAAAATTACTCAGGTATGGTTTGTGTATTTAGAAATGCAAATGTAATCAGCCTTTATTTTGAAAACATATACAATCATTTTACCATGTATTATTAGTGATTTCGTATTTGATGTACTTATCTTTTTTACTTATTTTTCCTTTATTCTCTGAGTCAGGTACAGTTAGACTCACTATTTAATATATTGGTGTGTGTAAAATTCAAAGGGAACAAAGGGTAATCTTCAGTATAACTATGGACACAATACTTGAAGTACAGCAACAATATGAAAGACAGATGAGTATATGTAAACTAATGTCACGCAAAATACCATCAAAAATGCAGGCAAGTGTGTTATTATTTGTATGAGTCTATGAGTAACATGAATTCATATGCATATATTTACATGAAGATATGTGCTTTGGATTTAAAAGGTGAAAACATGTAGAGACTGGTTGAGATCAAAAAGGTAAGCTGAACTCATATTAGTTTTCTGTTGATGTACGTTTCTTTTATTTATATAGATATATGCATTTACTCTAGGAATGCAAAGTAACATTTTTGCACAAGTCTAAATGCCAGTATTTACATTATTATAGCCAAAGCAGTTTAGTTAAATAAAGACTTTTAAGTTAGTTACAGGTGTGATACAGGAAAAAACAACAATTGTTTTTATCATAATAAATTAGACTGGATTGTTTCTTAAATGTGAGCAATTAGAGATGACAAGGTAAAGCATTTTGATGCACACATGTACATGATAAACTGTATATGGCCCTTATGTATGGCTGATTTCTCAGCTCTTTTGTATCTACAGACATGTTACAGTCTATCAGTAGTATAGACCATTAGAAGATTTGACTGCATTTGTCATTCAGACCTTTTAGAAAAGTATTTGAACCCTACAGACATAACAGGACATCTATTCAACTAACTAGGGAATTAAATTATGTATATCAAAATGATAAACATAATTAAGTGGTTATATCCTATCCTCTCTGTACTTTTGCAAAAATATGTATCCTTCCACTACTTTGCACATTTGAAATTACTGCCTAGTCAAATATATTTTCTCATTTTGTTTCCTTTTATGTATATTTTACTTATATCTGCTTTATTGTGTATAAGAATTACTGCACTCTCATAACTGACCTCACAAATCGATAAAGAATTTCTTGTTATTTTTTCATTTATAATATTTTGCATAAGGGTTAAAAATGTCTCCCTCTTGCCAAACAGTATCTGAGGCATTCATATTTGCAAATAGAGTTCAAATTTTAAAACTTATGTAGTTAAATAAAAGAATATCTTTATCTGTATTAAAGGGTTTGAATGGAGTGAGGTGAAAGCAAATTATTATGAATGTGTAAAGTGACTGACTTGTCTCCAGTCAGGAGAAATCACTTCACATTATAAGCACATTATGTTCCGGGCAATACCACACAGTTGTTCCCCACTCATGATGTGAGTTAATTCACTTAATATGTCTTTAATGGGGAGAGGCTTTTCTTTGTATCAAATGGTTCTCTGCACTGACCATTATCTGAAATCAAGCCTAATGATGGCTCCGGTTTATGATAATGACCATTATCACACAGACCACCATCATGTCTGCCAAATGATCAAATGATCTTGCATTTCTTATACTCGCCGTCTGAATTCGTTACTCATGTAAATTTAAGCCCTTGATGAAGCCCACCCCCTGTTTCTTGTGTATAATATTAGACGTCTGATGCCTGTGCTGCTGTTGTTCAGACCTTAAATTGAACTATGGCTGCTTTTGAAGTGCAGCGTATAGAAAACAATCTTTGCCCTCATCAGACCTTAATGGGCCAAATAATAAAGATAATAATAGCAACATGCAGTATCAGTCTCCTTAGTTAACAGCTAAAGGTAACTCAGGCAATAATAACAATTTGTAATAACACACACTGGTTCCTGGTGTCTGATGCCACATGAATCCTTTGAAGTGCAGACTGTTGATTACTGTAAATGAGAGCTGTTTCAGGGTGGATTGTGGGTAATTATATGCAGTGCACCCCAGGGAGCAGTGCTAGGACCCAGGGGACAGCGGTTCCACAGGAGAGTGAAGCACAGACAGAGCAACACATGCTGGGCCACCGATTCCCAGCATGAAACAAGTCAACAGGCCTGTCTTTTATTCCTAATGTCTGTGATTTACATGAAAGAAACCACTGTCACCCAACCGCAACACTGTTGTTATACCGCAGTTTGATTGACAGGATTTCATATTTCACATGTCCCCGCTCCCCCCAGCCCTCCCTCCACCCTCCCTCAACAACTTGATGATGATTGCAGCATTATAACACCGAACATATTGTCTGTTTAGCTACTGTGAAATGTAACTGCTTCGTATTTAACAAGTGATATGGATGGCAGTTTTTTCTGTTACAGTATGTCACATCTCTGAGTATAATTAACTCTAAGTGTAGATTTAATTTAATTGCTTGAATATTTAAGAAAAAATTGCATACCAACATTTATTTTATGTAAATGTGTCTTCTGTTGCTAAATGGGGTACTCATGGTGGATTCCTGTTGGCTCTGGATTATTAAAAATTAATAAAAATATACATACAAAGAGAGAAGGTTTCATCACATTTTTATGATTTGGTAGTATACGAATAAAGACTGATTGATTAATTAACAACAAAACAAAATACAGATTTTTTCGGGGGGACAAACCCCTAATGGACACAACAGGTTCATTTTTATTACAATTAATATTTTATTTACAGAACGATTTCACTAATGTTTGCAATGTTGTTAGTCACTTTTGTTTATTTTGTTTTTATGTATATAGGTATGTCTTTGTTGGTCTTTGTGAGGAAACTGGAGTGCCCAGGGTTAACCAACACCCTACCCTCTACACCACTGTGCACCTCTCACTTATCTATCACAGCTTTACAACTATTCTCACGTATCCTCAACTTGATTAAAGTATGTATACTTATTTCTTTCATTTATTACTTCAGTCTTTGCACACAGACCATGCTCCTGTTCTTTTTTTTTTAACTTCTGGTTGTGTATATTTCTATGTCTATACACCTTTGCTCATGTTCAAACCTAAGTATGATTCATGCACATATTTAGTATATTTGTTTGTTTATTTAGTTTATTAGTGTACGTTTATTTGAATCAGCGGCAGTGCAAACAATAACATTTCGCTTAACAGGAAAATAAAGTACTTTGCTTCAAATTTGGCTAAAATTCTATCACCATCTTTTCTTCCTCTTTGGCTTTATTTATGTCTCTGTCCATTTTTCCCATCATTTTTTGCAGACCACCATTTCCCATTTTACTTCTTCTCTATTCTTCTCAATGCAAGTCAACTATGTCCCTTTTGTGCTAATATAGGAAATGCACAGATACTCCTGTTAATGTATCTATTTGTTCATAATTTCCATTAGTCCACTCACTATTCTAACACTGTGGTCCATACAAATATACTTATCATTTTGATATTACTTGAGTTAAACATATAGAATAGTATTTTTGTCCTTTTTGCCAAAATATCTTACCACTTGTTTATTAATTGACTTTTTTGTGGCATTGTAACAATATTTTTGCTAATTTACAATTTCAAATTGTTTTAGCTCTCTCCATGTAGGCAATGTCTTCAGTCAGGTTTCCTACAAGAAGAGCTCAGCTCTTTCATTTAAAAGTAACATTTATTTATGCTACATATTGCCTTAACAGCCTGTTTAGCATATTAATCAATAGAAGTGGATTAATATGCACTCTTATGAGGTTGTTTACTGAAGAAGAGAACATCTATTTATAAACAGGCACATAAAGGGTCTTTGTAAGTAGAAAATGACAATAATGATACAACAGCCATATGAAAATGATAGAAAATGCACTTTGATCTACTTTAAAGCACATGAGGACATTTGAACAGTTTATCAATACAAACTTAACTGTCAACAATTATACATTTGTCTTTGAAGGTGTTTTTAATGCAACTGTGTTGTCATTAGCTATATGATAATACACCAGCCTTCACTTAAAGATTCCCACATGAGGCTCAGTGATATTTACAGAGTTTGAAGGGCTGTGCAATTTAGTGAAATGCATGATTCAAATTTATTAAGACAGAGTGTGAAATGATTTCATTGACATGAAAGTTGTTTCATATATATTTATACATTGTCAAAACTAACACATAATTATCTAAGACCCTTAGAAAGACATTGTCAGTCATTGTTTGTTTATTTATTAGCATCCATTTAGGATTAGCATATGACGATGTATGAGCTTTGATATGAAATGCATTTATATCATTTGTAAACAGCTGTCTGTTTGAATTTACTATTATCTTCAGAACTTACCTTTAAAGGTATTTCCTTGAACAAAAATGTTTTTGATTGCTAGCTATTTCTTTGTTGTAGAAAATACTTCTGTTCTATAGTATTTGTGTTATGTGGAGTAAGGTTTGATGTTTAGGTTGCTATTCATGTGATTGCGTAATTAATTTAGCCACAAAACAAACCACAGACCCAAGAAGAATAGGGTTATATATAGCTCTTTGGTCAACATGTTCTTTTTTAAGTTATTAAATAAATAAAATTGATTGACCGAAGCAGAAGAATTTTCAAATGAACAAATACAGTTTCTTATTTTAATACCAGACATTAATCAATGGATGTCAAAAATGAACTTAAAAATATGTTTATATACTGCATTAAGGAGGAAGGTAAGAAGATTTTAAGGTTATTTTTGCATCAGTTACCCACATGTTATGGCAGGCCCAAAGTGTAAAAAAAATGATCAAAATCGGTGCACCTATAGTCAACTACACTTTTGATTATACAGCCTGTGTAATAGGGATGGGTACTGACAAGAGCCTCACGATACTATACGTATCACAATACTTTGGTCACGATACAATAATATCACAATATATCACGATGTCACAACATTGCAATATACTGCGATATTATACAGTAAACTGGGGAAAACCTAGAGACAGTGAATTTTTAACTTTTCCATTTTATTGTAATTGAAATATGTCAACTGCAGTGTTACATAAATACACTTAACTTGAAAACACAGAGTGCATCAAGTCACCTAAATTAATGTTGCAAAGAAATGATTCTTGTTTTCCCTTTAACAAAGTACTGAAAGCATCCAAACCTGCAGAGCAGCTTAAACTGTAATTGAAAACATGAGGAACAACCTGCTTATGTTATTGACAGCACAACAGTAAGTAAAAAAATTACATATTTCTGTTGTCACCGTCTGAACTGAAGAAACTGCATGAAACAAAACCTGAGCATACATATTTATAAGTTGTATTTTATTTCCAACTCTGATAAAATATGAGTTTTTATTTTTTACAGAAATATCGATACTAAGATTTAAAATATCGATATTGTATCTGGAGTCAAAATATCACGATATATTGCGATACCGATATTTTTTCACACCCCTACTGTGTAACATAAAAACATCCAGTTTCTCATAATGAACTCCTAATTTGCAGCCAAGGCTTCAGATTTGTAGTTTTTAGCCATTTCTAGTTGATGACACCACTTTCTCATTTCAGTCCAGTACCAAACATGCCAAATGGACTACCTCACCTATCCATGGGGTACAGTTCAAGTTCATCTGGATAGCAAGTCATAGAAAATTATTGGGAAGGGCTGAGCCTTTGAAGTGAAACTTAAAGGTGATAAAAAGAGTATTCTCTGACTTATTTATTAGAGATCTGTAAAAGGCTTGTTAGCAACCCTAGCTTTTAGCATTACTAAACCACTTAAAAGAGTAATGAGAAGCCTGGTTATTATGACCCAGAAATATTTTTTTCATCCTGAGGCTTTGGATGGATCACCCTGATGACAGACTTGGATTCTGGAAAATCCAGCTTTGCTAGGTGAATTAATTATGAAATTCTTGTTACCAACATGAATTTCTTACATGGAATTAACTTTTAAGTTGACACTGCTTTAAAAAAGAAATGATAAAGATAATGTAATCATTTTGTTGAGGACGAACTGAAACTTCCAACAGCATAGAAAAAAATGTCCTTAGTGGCTGAAAATTTAAAAAAAATAAGAACAAATATTGGTGGGTAACAGCTATGAACAATTGAAACCATAGATATTTTAACATGTTTCAATCAAAAGTAGCACTGTAATATCATCGTATCAGTTAAGTCCCAGAAGGTGCAAAATGTAATAATGTGGATGGATTAGAGAGCGAAATCAAAAGTAGAAAATAGTTTCAGAGTGATTTCTTTATGCCTGCTGTTTATGTGCCCACTTTCTGGACAAAATCTGTTGACAGTACTTTTTTTCATTAAGCTGACTCAGCATAAAATGGTGAGAATGAGCCAAAATAAGTCCAATAATCTTTGGTCTGTCCCAGATTGTTCCAGCATTTTTTATGTAGTAAAATGCATTTATAGCTGATCGCAGAGCCACATAGAGAGACAGACAACCTTTAACACTCACACCAACCAGGAATTTAGTCTCCAGTTGACTTAGTGAACATGGAGAGAACCCATGCATACATATGGAGACCATGAAAGTGCTACACAGAGAGGATCTTCCATGAGGATCAAACCAGCAACCTTCTTGCTATGAGGCCAAGCATTATCTGCTGTGCAACTGCGCTGCCCGACAGATATTTTATTTAGTAAATTAAAATATATGGTGAAGAAACACTATTTTTGACACTGTTACAATAAGTCCAATTTAGGGTTACAGTGTGCTATGTGTGGCTTTTTTTTAATCATTTAATCTTCATGCCTACAAATGTTTAGAGATTTTCATAGGTTTTGTATATGGACCATTTATTCAATCTTAATATCATCACAACATTGTATGCGTGGATGAATAAGTCCCTCTGTTTATATGGGGACTTGTTTTTATTTTATTTTGCTGTATGAAACAGTGTGAGCACCTGGTGAACTTTGTTAAAGGTCAACTTTATTAAATATTGATAATGAAAAACATTAAATGTCAATCTTATTGTCTTATTTTTTGTTCAAGTTGTAATTTGTGACAAATTCAGTTAATAAATGTCATTATGTGTGTTCAAGTCTACATGTTATTGAGCAATAAGCCATTTATTACACTATTACTCACTATGGTAAATAAATGGGGGGAGGTTAAAGTCACCAATTTTGCTAAGTACATATTTTCTAATTGTCCTTATCTCTTGCATATACATTGAAAATTGAATTCAAATTAGGATGCAATGTGAGGCAAAGTTTGCAATCATGCTGGGAGCCCCGCAATCTCTTTTCTCTTCACTTGAGCTCATTTCTCCACTAATGACTTTGCCCTCTGATGCAAGCCAAGGGATCATCAAAGGTCCTTGAAACAAAAAGGGAAATATAGCAATTACTGGGACTTTCATCGGCAAGAAAGAGATTAAAAAGCCTGTGGTTGTGTAAGCACCCGAGAAGCAAACCAATGTGTTTTGCTGTTAAACGTATATTCAAGTACTTCACTGCAGACATTATTCATCATCAACATGTTGTACCACCTTCACTCATTCATTTTCCCCTCCTCTCCATGCATGATAATAGAATCAAATGTATTATGTATTACTAATCACATGATAAAACCCTGTGGTGCTAGTAACGCATGTAGATTCCAAAATGCTGTGCGTGTACAAGAAAAGTCATTGCCTTTTTAACAGTGGCCTGAGGGAATGGAATTGTCCCTTAGCCTCCATAACCATTGACACAAAAGGTCCCCAAACAATTTCAAATTACTGCTTTATTTCTCTCTCTTATATAATCCACCCACATTATTAAATCTAGCACCTTCTGGGACTTTACTGATACAATAATATTACAGTGCTAAGATGTTTACATTCGAGACCGCCAGCTTTCCTTGTTATAAACATGTATGCCCTCAGGACTTGTACAAAAGGCATGCATACTACTTGGCCTAAATGAGGCACGGGTCATTTTGTTTTTTAAAGAGGGGTCAATATTACCTCAAGCAAAAGAAAAAGATGGGGGCCAAGGCTAACGCTGGAACCTGACTGAGCAGAAAATGGCTCCTGATACTCACAGATGAGATCTATAATACATTAAACATGCTTGTAAATATTCACCAGTCAGAGCATTCAAATGGAAAATATGGTTTAGGTCAAAAGGTCTATGAAAATGTTGTCTCCAGAGAAGGTCCCTGCAGAATAGAGGCAATGATGATAACAGGAGAGGAACACCCATAGGGGACTGGGGAGAACATTAAGAGTTGTTTTACATGTTTGACTGTGGGACAGCGATGATACCGGGGAGATAAATGACGGGCACTTATCAGGCCAGACTGACCTAGTATTATGTAGCATGGCTAATGGAACGTAACACACCCATCAATTATACACAGCGAGGCTGAGGAGGGCAGAGCAGGGATGGCAGGTTTTTGTGGGACAACCTGAAAGTTAACATCAGGCAGGTTCCATAAACAAAGTCATCTGGTTTCAGTGGGTTTATGGATTATTGCTACAAGCAGGGATGTCCTCATCAGACTTTTTTTTTTACCCTGATCATGTTTTAGACAAGAATTTGCTGACTTCAGGTCTTTGAGTGATTTTATTATTATACTTACCTAGAAAACAGCTATATACTGTTTTTTGTTAACAAACACTTTTCAGTGAGTAACGTCACACTGCAACCTCTAGTTTGAAATTTTCACCTAATTAAATGACTTGATGAAGTTGGTGCTATTGGCTGTTACTAAATTTATATAGAAGTCTTTATTCAAGAGCAATAAAAAAGGCTTACGTTGGATCTCAGGTCATTATTTTGGTCCTGAATAACATTTCATTACCAACAGTCTATTAAAAAAAAACAATAACGTTTTAAAATTTAAAAGTGATCAACATCAGATGCACTTTTTGTTGTAAAAGGAGGCTTTATCAGAGAAGTGACAGGAAGGCAGAGGATGGGAAGAAGCAGTTAGTGGCCATATTTTTATTTCTATTTTCTTATTTTATTTTCTATTTAATTATTTACGATCTAGATTTCTTAACACACACACACACACACACATATGTATATATATATATATATATATATATATATATATATATATATATATATATATATATATATATATATATATATATATATATATATATATATATATATATATATATATATATATATATATATATATATATATACATACATACATATATATATACACACATATATCTATATATATATATATATATAAGTGCTGTCAGGCGATTAAAAAAATTAATCTAATTAATTACAGGATTTGTAATTAATTAATCGCATTTTAATCTCATATCTGCTTAAAGTCCCCACATAAAGAATTTGAATTCTAGGACATTACAAAACTGCAGTGGATGATTCATCAAATGAATACACTAAAAAGAGAAGATTTTATATCTACATTTTTACTGGTGACTAAATAAAACCAAAGCAGGGCAACTTGTCCAGAAAATTCTAAGCTCAATCAGGCAACTCAAATTACACTTTAAGTGTGTTTCATAAATCAAATTCAAAATAAGAAAAAGGTCGAGGACATCCAGCAAAACAATTAGGCCTGATGCATTATTAAAGAATTTAGTACAAATATAGATAAATAAATTCAAAAATAAAATAAGACTAAGTCTAAAGTAGGCCATTCCTGTTGTCATCTCGGCTTTGTTTGGTTAGGTGAGCAACGTATGTGTGAAGTGACGTGCCACTGCCATGTACGGGTCCTCCAGCTAGGCAATATCAAAATGTTTGTGTGCTACGATTAATCGCGATTAATTTTTTTAATGCATTAATTTGTGTGTAATTAATTAATCTAATCAATGCACTAAAGTGACAGCCCTAATATATATGTATATATATGTATATATATATATATATATATATATATATATATATATATATATATATAGATAGATAGATAGATAGATAGATAGATAGATAGATAGATAGATAGATAGATAGATAGATAGATAGATAGATAGATATAGATATATAATTGCTTCCTTTTTATTTTAATATCTTCTGTCCTTTATACCTGCGTACTGTTCAATGCTGCTGAAATCTCATTTTCCCTGAAAGAGTCCGCTTAAGGGTTAAATAAAGTCTTATTTTATTATATCTAAATATAATCTGCATATGTTCAACACAGACCTTATCTCAGGTAGTTATTTGAAAGGTTATCCTAAAATCCCATACATATTGGCCCTTGGGAACCGGATGTGTTAAAACACCAACTCACTTCCATGTTTTTAAGACTTGTTTCCTGTAGCCCTCTATGCCAGCCAGGCACTACTGAAAATATAATTCTTTAGTTAACATGAAAAAAATGTTTAATTAATATTCATCCTTATTCAAAATCAAATACTGAGGGTTCCCTTTCAGAAGGTTTTAAGGAATTAATGCTTTATTTCTTGCATTCTTGTGTATATTTGAAGGACAACCGGTTAAAAACATCCTGATTCTTAAAAAGAAAGATCTGGTGATTTGACGTGAAAATGGGTGTTACTTTTAACCTAGAGGTCAGATTTCATTTGCCAGTTGAATGGGAGTGTCATGATTCAAATGTAGTCTGACGACTTCAATTAAAACCAAGAGAACTTTGCTCTCCTGACTGGCCGAACAGGTGATGGCACCAAGGATGGTCTAAGGAAATGAATTTCAAATCCAGTTAGAGAGGAACTAAACCCACATTAACCAGCTATTTTGAAGTTAGTAAAGTATTCCATGGTCAAAGTTGAGCACTCTTTCTCACAGGATTTCAGCGTCAGTTGATAAACAACATAAAGTTAGTTTGTTGAGTTGAGTGTGGCAATGCTAATGTTGGCAGTGTGAGCATCACCAACCTTTAGTGCTCTTCTCCCTGGGCCAGGTCAACCTAAAGAAAGGTTGAATAGAATATATTGTTTTCTCAGCTAAGGGAGAATTAACCATAAGATATGAACTGTTTCCAATTCTAGATTTGGTGGGCAGCTGATATTCACCAGGTATATGAGTTAAGTTACCTCTGCTGTTTTTGTGTTTAGACTGAGCCCTCTAATCAGAGCTGGCCCTAACCATAGCCATAGGCAGCTAGGGGCGCCATGCTCTGTAGGGGGCACTTCTGTGAGCTCTGACTTTATGTGTATACTGACTTTGGTCATCCACTGAGTTTTTAATATAAAAATATAACCTAACACAGTCACATACAACTTAGTCAACATTTTACAAAATCAAAATATTGTCCAATGGCAGTGTTCCTATGATACTGCAGCTGCTGTCAGTTTCTCACACTGCAGTTATTCAATGACTTCTGTTTACAAGCTTGGGGGCATTTTGGCAGTCAGTGAGTTGAGCTACAGTGGTAAGTAGTAGAAGCCAGCTGGGTGAAAGTTAAGACAGAGACTTTGACCAGGATTTCAGGGCTTTATTGATAGAAAATGGAAAGAAATGTGATAATGGCATGGTGATAATGGTAGATGGTAAACCTCTAATTCAATATAGAAAGCCCATATGACAAGTAAATGCAGTCTTTCTGTGCATGGGGGTGGGGGTGGGGGGGCTTTTTTTTTTTCTTTCATGAAATGTACTTTCATTTTATTCCTTCTTATATCTATTTTATTTATCAGACAGAGGGGAAAGACTATTAATTCATTTTTCATGAAATGTTGCATTAGGACCTCATTGATTGCACTGTTTCTTTTTCAGGTGCGTTATCATCAATTTCCCAAGAAATTGTTATTTTTTTCTTAGTCAAACATTGCAACAGAACAATTTTTATTGATTTCATTTAGTTTTGAGTCAGAACTGCTGTTGTCATTAGTTTTGTTAAACATTGAGGCAGGACAACAATCATCCATTAGTCAAATACATTTAAGAGCATGATCTCACCTAAATGCCATTCAAAACTCCCCGAGACATCAAGATGAGGGAACCAGAGGTTCCAAAATGAGAATTCATTTCTTTTTTTTATTTCGACAGCTCTATCACAGTGTCCACAAAGTTTTGAGTTATTCTGTAAATCAGAGTATGATTATTAGAGTTGTGTCGGGGTAAGCCTTTTCAACGTAGCAATACTTATTGAAATCTATGAATAGCAATGCACCAGCGGTACAGAATATTTCCTGGACGTCACTTTTATTAGCGGGTATGTCTCGCTGACAGGATCACATGGCTCGAAAATTATTTCATCATGTTGGAGTCCAACAGTGGGACTACAGTGTTATCTTCTATTTTTGTCTCTCTCTCATGGCCGTATATTTCAGAGGCCAGGAACAATGTAGTCTGACAGACATATTCTTTATGAGGGGCTCGTGGCCTCTCTAATTTGACACAGTTGTCAGAGATAAAGCTCCTTAGAGAGTGTGGCCATGCTCTGGGTAAGAATGGGGATTAAATTAACACCCCCACCTTCACATCCTCTGACCCCAATACCGGAGAATAAAACATACATGGTGACTCACTTTAGCACCCCACATCTGCCTTCCAACTTTATCTCTGGATGGATTTGATTTTATGCCTGACTGTAGCCATAATGCACGGCTTAATTCAAATTCATCTTGCTAAAATACAAGAATAATTTCAAAACCAGTGTTGATTTGCAGCTTTTTCACACTTAGTTCAAGTCTTGTCTTACACAATAAAGGACAAATTCAAGTTTTAGACACATTTAAGTTTAATTCTGGTTCAGATGGCGGAAGCTCAACATGTTTTGTGCAGTTTTAGTCCATGTAATGTTATTTCATTGTGCTTACTGCTTGACTAATTGATGTTGGATGTAACTACATCTTCATGTTGTAATTGTTTTTTATCAGTGGATGTATGAGAGTCTTATTTCTTTGTCAATGTAGTTGACTGTAATTTACTTACTGATTACTGGGTTAGTCTTGATGTCACTACTATATTCATTTTACAATTAAGCTTATTAAGTTAGTTTAAAAAGAGAAAAGACTTTGAATAGTTGTAATTATCACAATCTAAGGTTTTTTGTTAAGTTAAACTTGGCTAAATAAGTCTACACCACGAAGTAAGTTTTTGTCAACTAAATCAAAACTAAAACTTTGAGGGGCATTAATTTCTAAAATGTCAATAAATCAGATCCTGATTTTCCATTTGTAGCCAAATTAACAATGTTTGTTCGTAGATATAGTGATTACACTCATCTCTGATTCAGTTATTAACAATCATTAAACTTGCATTGTCCTTGTGCTTCTTAAAATAATGTGTTCTATTTTTCATTTGTAATTTTGTAAAAATAAAGAGCTGAAAAGGCTTAATAGTATGCCTCTCATTATACAAACAGCCATCTGACTAAACTAATCTCTATATGTAAAAAGAATCTTTATAAAAGTTGTAGCATCTTTCACAAAAATGATCATACATAGTATGATTAAAAAAAAGTACATAAAGTCAGATGTATCAGGTTATAATAACTGTCTATATATAGTGTATAGACAGGAACTTATAAATCTGCCAGCGCAATAGTGAACTTTCAAGGTGATTATCTTCCAATACTGATTTCATATAATAATATCTTTAAATTAATTAACAGAAAATTATGTTTGTTGAGGAAAGTGGATGATATTTACCCAAGTCCTTAAATTTCCTGTCTTAACTGCAATGAAGAAGAAACAGAAAGAAACACATTTGTATTATTGGATAAAACTGTGATTATTTGTGTGAAAGCACACTTCAAGTACTTGTAAAGAGCTTGGATTTGGTTGTGGATTAAGTCTTCAAAAAAAAAAATTAGAGCTAAATGTGGTTAAAAATAATCAGTAATTATTTAGATAATGTAAATTAACTGACAATTAATTAAATGTAGTAACAATGCTGCCTATCTAAAGACATGTTTACTGTAAATGTGGCCATTGAGAGTGAAATGACACCCCTCACAGCTCACACAGTGTAACAATACACTCCCTCTGCCTCTCCCTGGTAGTTTCCTCTCAAATGACCCGAGCACGTAAAATCAAATCAACACTGGAATGGATCATATCAAATTCTAATGAAAACATAATGTGCTCTTAAAATGTGTGTTGGCCCAGCAGCCAGTCATCCAGAGAGTCTCCCCCAGATGACGTGATGAATAGGGAACACTGATGGAATATGCATCAAAGTCGAGCTCATGATTTATGTAATAGCAGTCACTTGGACACTGATTAGCTGCTCTGTCAAGCGTGTAATACGAGAGGCACAACCCCTGGTTTATCAGTCATTTATCTGAAGTGCGTCCTGATATTATCACTGGATCCTAATGTCATCATTATGCCGCACAGCATGTGCGGGCCAGTGTGTCATGGTGCCGGCGACACTGCCTGTCAGGAGTTCAAGCCTCTTCATTTGCAAAGTGCTCAGACATTCATAGCACTGTGTCAACAGTAAAATAAGGGAGCCACATCATATCAGAGATGGAGGGACACAGGCACACAGGCACTAAATAAGTGGGCACAAGAGGGTACAGACACAGTTTGTCACATCTCTGTGGCTGCAGGATTTCTCATTCAATGATGGGGCTACTTCTTCATAGAAGGAGTGTAAAAACCAGGGATGGATAGTGCCTTAATATCATTTTATCTCATAACTGTAATTGAGTTGTGTTTTTCATACACTTGTACTATTTTGAGTAGTTTTAAAAATCAGAAATAATACTTGATAGATTTTTGGTTAAAACACTTTGTTAGATTTAACATAGCTTCTGAGTACTGAAAGCTTCACAGCTTTTTATTAGTTAAAGTTGTCATGATTCCATATTTTTTATTCTGATACCAACCCCAGTTTTGCGTCACAATTCTTCATACTGAAAAAGCTGTTCAATACTCAGTGCCTGATGGTTGAGAGACAGGAATTTCTCAAGGGTTAGTCACATTTCGAAGCTGAAATTCAGTAGATTAGTAAGAACAGATCTAGTTTCAGTACAATTAACATTTATCATGGCAAAGCGTTACTCTATATTTAAGGCATGCATGATATTAGCACAACATTGGTATTGGCAGATAACTGCAAAAAAGTTATATATCGGTAAAAGCACAAATATAACTTTCTGCCAATATTTGCAGCAAGTACCTTGGAATACTTATCAGTTGTTTATATCTCATGCATTTGCTGTCATATTGTCACAATTTGCCACAATGCTTCACTTCATCATCATTAAATGTCAACATTAAAAAACAAATGAAAAATTGAATATTGATGTTTGCTATCTGTTGTTCTTACTTCACATTGGTCTCCAACACAAATAGACTTTGAGAGCAACAGAAGAATTCTAGTACAAAAGAATTTGTTCTTAATTTAAGATGGCGGTATGGATATCAGCTAAAAAGGTTTTGAAATATTGTCTTATCAGATATCAGCAAAAATCAAATATCATGCATCCCTAGTACATCAAATTATTTGCAATTCTCTGATTGTTTTGTCAAAAACAGTGTATTTGTGCAAAAGCTTAGACTAACTTAGAGTGTAGAAAGTATAGTTGCTGATGGATTATTTTACATAAATCAGTGCAAATAGCTATTATGTGCATGTTATATGGTTTGAATGATACATATATTACTTTTTTTGGCTAGGTGATTTATCAAAATCCAACTACTGTCCTTATTTCATAACACAAAAAAATGTGGACCCAAATTTAAAGACTTCCACGTGGTTGGATTTGTGCCATAAAATTACTGATACTTAGGTAAAATCTGATCAAAGTAAGTGTACTTACGTATAAATAAATAGCATATTATTTGCAAATGAAGTTCATGGTAACAAAGGCAGTAATAAGTAGCTGAGAAAGTATTAGAACAGTTCGTAAAAATCTGAGGCACTCTGATGTAGTTTAATTACTTATCTATCTCTGATGAGTTCATCAGTGTTTACACATCCCTGTCAAAAGGAGATCTTTTTAAAATAAGAGTGGCTTAGGCTTTAAATTAAGACTGATCATCTGTACAGGAAACATTGTTTGCATATAAACTGGTCATACATATATATGAAAGTTGACCTTTGACTTTTTTTCCTTAAGGCGCACCAGATTTTTTGCATCATTACATGAAGTGTTCCCGCAGTAGTCATTCTATTCTTTTCTATAACTGTACATCACTGGAGTCTTTTCATGCTTTTACCACCTCTGTTAAAAACAAAGAGTCACATCAGAAATAACAAATGATCAGGTCAGTTGTAGCATGCCTGTTCAATAGTTTGATTTAGAGGAACAGACACAACATCTACTGTACACTGGGTATTCAGAATGAGAACACTCAGACCTCCTCCATGTGCAATGTGAGGCCCACAGAGCCATTTCTCCTGATTAAAATGCACACTCACACACACCGCTGTGTGAGAGGATGCTGCTTGTTCAGTCTGTCAGGACTTTCCTGCTCTCCAAGAGAATATCTGATATCATAAATGACTTCAACTCCTCCCACGCCAACATGAGAGAGAGGGAGAGAGAGATTGAGAACACAGGAAAAGAGAGCGAGACGCAGACAGGCAGAATATATGACTGAGCTCTGACTATCAAACATCACCGGATGGACAAAACTGCAAATAAACAATTTCTGTCATTATGACAATAAGGTTAGGGTTGTTATTCTCACAAACATCTGGTGCTGTACACTAAAAAGGAAGCTGTGCAGAGTGTAAGTCTATCATCACCTCGCACAAACAAAAATAGTGAGGGAAACTGAACAGGAAAAAGAGCTCTTTGAGTCTCAAACAAAAGATATCAGCCCGGCTGCCAACACAGACAGGGCACCACACCTTGGCACTGATGCCGCTCACAATCAAAGGAACAGTCGTCATCTGTGCAGCCGTGTTTTTAAAGGATATCTTAAAAAGATTGAAAATATGTGTCATTATGGAAAACAATTGAGTCCGGAGCCTTTAAAATACTGGGCTGTTGTGACACTCACACGCACAGCAGGTTGTTCATGTCAATGCACCAAGCTTAAAGTATTTCCTGTTTTTATTATAAATTATTTGCACTCATCAGACTAAATATATATGACTGGACAAACTAAATCTAAAATGTGCAAAACAGCTTTGAAGTGCCAGCAGTGATTAAAATGTATGTACAATAAATTTGGGGAGACATACAGCAAAAGTTGCTTTTAAAAATTTTAATTACATATTTTAATTTTTTTCTCTAAATGCAATAAAACAAACTCAGAAACATCTACTGTGCATGCCACATATGATAATTGTTTGGCCAGTGAATGCAGCATTAAAATGATTTCAAACAGTATGGCTCAGAAGATCCAGCAGAGGGGGCTGCTTACTGCAATCATATGCTGATTAATTGAGCTTGATTCTCCCCATGCTGCGAACATAAGTTGTCCCACACTGTAGGCTACATGTTGGTATGTGGGTAAAGGTTACAAGGCTTTATGGAAGTCACCTTTTACCACAGGTAGCCCTTCACATCATTTTTGATGAATATTTAGGAAACATTGATTTTCTGATTATCCTCATCAGCCTATATCAAACTAGGTTATGTTCATTTTTATTAATTGTGCATGTTGCTCTCTAATTAGCTAATGAGAGACAAAAAGCAGGTTTAGAGCAGGAAAATGCAAATTACTCTTAGAAAATAGCACAAAAAAAGTAAATGGCAAGGCTGAGAATCATCCTTCATTGAAATGTCAGAGATAAATGGCTCAAATGTCACATCAATTAAAACGGGGGACAGTTAGTAGTTCATTAAAGAGAGAGCCATATTGCACCGTCGGGTACCGTTGCCAACCCTTACTATCTGGGGCAGACTGGCAGCGGGTCCAGATGGCACGGAAATCCTCACAGATTTCAAAATGGTCTCTGCAGGGGTGGCGTTTTCTCCCCCGCTCCCACCCTCACCGCTGAGACAGGGTGTGGGCCACAGGCCCATGCCGGCCTACACACTCCAAATGGAGGCATGCAGAGAGCTGAAGGCACCAAAGAAATAAAAATAAAGCAGCAGAGGACAACAGACGTCTTTAAACAATACATGACTGATGCCACACTCTTTGTCTTAATGACCAAAATATATGCTTTAGTTTAATATTTGACTGCCCCAAGCAACATAAGGCAACTCCCTTATCCATAAACACAATGAGACTCTAATAAAAGGCATGTGTGATGCTTATAATAACATAGTGACTTTATCAGCTCATAATAGCCTGCAAAGGTTGCCGTTGTGTATCCAAATCATGTAGGTGTTTTTCTCCTTAAACATCATGCCTGGGACCCTGCAGACCACATTCAAAAGCTGTCACTGGAGACAGAACTGGCTAAATGTCTCTGCCATAGGAATAGGGGATGACCAGGGCTGAAGGTACACACAAATATTATAACCAAGAAAAATGACAGTTACTTTAATAAAATTTTGCTCAGGTAAAAGTAAAATTAGCACCCTATGAAGTAAAACGTTGACTACCTTATTTTAAATGGATGTACAATATAAGACCAATATTGGTGTTGGAAGATAATGGCAAAGTTGATTATCGTATCTGCAGGTATGAACATTTCTGCCAATGTTCAGTTAACACATCAGCTGTACATATTTTGGCTGTTAAATCTGCAACATTTATGAATGAACAATAAAAGTGGTTCACTGTATCAGCACTGAAAATCTGCATTCAGAGAACAACAGTATTATTTACTGGAGCATGAAATGTTGTTTTGACATCTGTTTTAAACACAAATAGGCTGTGACTATGAAAGGGACAGGTCAGTATGGGGGAAGTGGAGAATTTGTGCTCTTGGAAAAAGATATTTCAGTATCTAGGATTCAAATAGTCATATTGGTTAGCAGCAAATATCCAATATTGTGCAAATTGTGCACCTGTGACTCAAAGTACTGAGTTTTTATACACCTTGCTCTATCATGTCAACGGAACAACAGCTTGAGTATGGTGAGTGTTTCTACTTTTATTTATTTATAGCATACTTACATTAACAACTGATAAAATACATACAGAGTATTAATTTTCTCTTATCCAATAAGAACTAACAATAAAGATGTTAGTATAAAATATATCTGAAAAATCTGCGAGCCATTGTTTTGTATCAGCACATGGTATTTGACGAATAGAATAACCCTAAAAGATAATAACTAAACTTCAACATAATTGTAAATGTACTTTTTACACCTACTGTTGTTCATAACCTGTCAGTTCTAAACTGTAGCAAACTGAGGCATCCTCTTTCTGATCTATTAGGTATCGAGTGTCAAACCATTAGAATTTCAGTTTCAGGTATTTATTGAGTACTGGGTATTGTAATTCTAAGCTTTCTGTCTAGACTAAGGTTAAAATTTTGGTGTTGTGACAACCCAAATTCAATGACAAACTTTGATTGGAGGTTAAGTTTTTTTAAGCTTCTTTACTCAGTGCTCAGATGCTATGTGAAATACAACACAGCACAAAACATCTCACAAGAGTGATAACTCAATTCAATTTGTTGAAAATATAAACATAATGTTGAAATTGGTGTTGAAATTGGCAGAATAACTGTTAATTATCCAACATATGAAAATGACTTATGGTTCTGTCATGACACCTTCTGTGTCACACAAAAAATGACTGGTGAATTTAATTAAGCTTTCTTTACTGTGTGTTTATATGGCACATCAAACTGGGAAAATATTTTTCCTAATTACTGTTAATAGATCTGTGGCTATTTATTTAGAAACAAACATATACAGAATAATAAGATACTGCAGCTCATGTTAAAGAGGCCATTTTGCATGTTTATGGACATAGTGTGCATTGAGATTCTAGCTTGATCTCAGGTGTGTGCCTTGGGCAAAAAAAGTTTGAAAACAAGTGGTCTATTTCACATTTTTACCTACAAACGTGGGGTTAATATGACAAAAAAAAAACACCATTGGAAATGGAATGTTTAATAATTTTGTTATAAAACATTTACATTTAGATTTTTTTTTTAATTGTTTAATTTGTTGTTGTGCAGCGGTATTACTACCTCACGACTGATAAATTCTCAAGGCCCACCTAAATTTGTCTCAAGAGTGCACTGCTTCACCATATGAGAACTACAGCCCCATCCCACTTTTTATGTTTTCATTGCAAACACTAAAAATGGTACAGGAAACACAAAGGACACCTGCACATACAACTATGTACATGTGTACAGGGCGATCTAAGTTACATAGTTCATCATTTCCAAACTGCCCAATGTTCTTCCACCTTTTTTCTTTCAGCCTGTTCATATCAACTCTAATTTGAATTTGGGGTGTTATTTAGCCTAGATTTGTGGATATGTTTTCCCAACAAAGTAAATATATTTAATATGTACATTTTTATAGTTTGTTCCTTCCCTCTTGTACAAAATAATATCCTTTTATTAAACAGAATAGATCACCAAACAGTAAAAGCACAGGAAAACACCTACTCAAAGTGTCCTTCACGACCTCAAAGGAAGACATATGGCTTTCACTGCTGTGGGAGGGGCAGAGACTGCTGTGAGCCAATCAGAGAGTAGGAGCGGACTTTTGCAGGTTTTGATTGGCCGTCTTGACCATGCTGTCGAAAGGAACAGGAAGAGACTTTCCTCTTGTTAGTGTGGACAGGTAGGTAAAGCAGGACGACTATTTTAGATCGTACAGGCAGCTAAGGGGTTATTTATCTATTTAGAAAGCCTGTAAGGATGTGTAATTGCAAAATTATATGTATACATAAGCTGAAGAAACGCTAAGATTGGAGCATTGTGTGACTGTGGTCCCACACTTGTACTTTCAGTATGTAAGGCACTCATATCATCTCAAAGGAGCATTTATGTCCGTTTCTGCACTGCATTATCCAGGCAGGGAGCTTCGGTTTTACTTAACTCGTTGTTAAAAAGGCACGTGTTGCACCCACACACCTGCGCGGTCGCGTGCGCTTTCTACTCCATTAATCACGCAGGTTTGAGCGTGAACTACTCTAATGAGAAACGAGTCACATGATTGACGAGCGCGGAGACGCTGCCAGTTATTTTATAACAACACAAGCTGCTTTTTGTTTGTTATTTCTCACCGTGAAGAGCTGGGTAAACAAGCAGACCGTGAGGTACTCTCCAAGACAAGTCTCCCGTACTAAAAGAAAGACACAAAACAAACATGAGAGCATTATTTTTAATCAGTGGAAGACTATTAACCGGGGCCATTATTGCCAAAGTCCATTATTCTATCTATGAGTCTATTACCAGCTTGCTAAATGGCAGGCAGTGTGTGTTCAGCGCTTATCCAAAGTGCACTGTACCATTGTTTGGCTCAGAAATTTCTCGCCTTTATTGTCAGTTCAGGCAAACCCCCGATGAATACAGTGAGAGCTGCAAGAGTAGAAACAAGAAAGTTGAAGCAGACGTATTTGTGATCGCATACCATGACAGATGTGCTGGTGTTGATGGTGTGTGTGAGGAGGGAGGGGTGCAGCTCACACTCTAAATGAAATGCTGTACATGCATGACTACTTCTCAACCTATGTCCTTCAAGTAGTTCAAGAGAAGGAAAAATCACTTTAATATTAAAAGTATAAAGCCAAGTTTTTTGATGGTCTGTTGTAATTTTGCAAAGACACATCTAGGTGGTGATGCACAAGGGCTTTGCTAAGAAATTAAGGGCCCTAATAAAAGAAGCGACAATGGGCCCCACCACCAGTCCAAACTGATCCTGCAAAATTACATAAATCTCGCATATTCTTTTAAAAGACGCTTGAATAGTACTTACTGTGCTGAAAACCCTCTAAGCCTCCTTTTTAAAAGAGCTGTTCTTGTTTTTTGGGGGTTAAACAAAGGAAGACCAATGAACTCATTGTATTTAAAATCAATGCTCTAATGCTGACATGAATCATTTAATAAAGAAAACTGGAAGTGCTCCAGGAGCACAAACCTACACCAAGGCATTTTCAACATTGCGAGAGAGCTATTGTCAACATGTGGACAAGGACCTTATCTTTCACTTTGAAGAAATCTCTAAAAAACTCCTAAATTCACAAGCAAAATCAGATTGCCACCAAAAATCTAATTACCTCTATCTTGTGCCATGACCACCATTCCCTGAAAATTTTAACAAAATCTGCAGAGGAGTTATTGAGTTGTTTGCCAAAATGTTGAAAAAGTAGTCTTGCAATGTCAACAAATTATTAAAAAAAAATCCTGGATCTGGTGATACAATATGTATCATGATACAATGAGGACAATATGACCACAGCACAATATGTTGTAGGGGTGTATATTGGTAAGAATCTGGCTAACCCATAATAAAACAGAATTAATGATTTGGCATTTTTTTTATATATATCAATGCTTTAAACAGGATGATACTTAATGGTAAAAAAAAATAAGCTTTTTTAAAGTACGAAAAACCCAACATATTGTGTTCATAAGAATTACAGCATCTAATATTTATTTATTTTTTTGGAAAACATGGTCACTGCAACATTTATAAGCTTCACTGTCTGGCCCAGTGATAGATATAATAATAAGTGTAACACAGAAAAGGCGGGTCAAATAGATCTATGTCTGCTGCCAAACACTGGATGGACGCTGGGCTAAAATACAAAACAGATGTTAGTAAGTTCTGTATATTTTTTTGACTTATATGATATTGCAAAGAAACCATTGATACAGTATTTCAATATATTGGTGTATCAAAATGTTCTTACACCCCTACTCACGTGTGATATAAGCAGAGTGATCTAACATGATTTTATTTTCACAAACACTAAGTTTGTCCTCATAATAGTATCAAAAACCATAACATTTTTATTCTTATAAAGCATGGTGCTTGCAGTATGGATTTACATTGTTTTTTGTTAAAGAGACAGAAATAACAATTAATGTAACAGAGTGATAAAAAAATCAAGTGACTGAATGTATGCTGACAACAAGCAGCAGGGGCTGATGTAAGTTTTCTGAATTCCAAGTTTGCAAATGATATATCAATGTTATGCTACAAAATATTGATACAGTATGACAGCAAAATATTGTAATGTACTGGTGTATTGATATTTTTTAACTTAGATTTGAGTATTTGTGCAAGTAAAATAAAATATCAGAATAGTTTTGCGTTAGCAGCCTGTCAACTTTTTCCTGCCATATTTTCTACTTAACTGTCATAGAAAGTAAAAAGTGCAAATGGGAAATTTTTGATAGCTGTCTTAGAAAAAATGGCTATAAGAGTTTTCTGTTGCATTTGTTCACATTTGATCTTTTTTCTTAGTAGTAAATAGTGGAAGTTAGATATTGTAGCATAGGTTTATTGGTTGAAAAACAATGGCTTAAAATGTATTTCTGTTTGCAGATGATCTATCTATTCTACTGTATTAATGTTTTTTTCACTGTAGTACAGATTTAAAAAATGTATGTGGAGCATTAAAATAACTTTGTAATAGCAAAATATAAAGTTGTTTTCTGTTTGCAGTTATTAAAAACCTATTCAATGATTTCTATTTTTCATGGTAGTTGTAAAAGAAAAAGTTTAATGTTTGACTCAGGGAAATAAAATACTTTTTGTTATTGTTTTAAATTTGCAATCAGCCTCTTCTGATATATCTTTTCATTCAACCTCAAAGTTTAATAAATTGTGTTTTTATTCCTGAAGAATTCACCTTTTTGATTATTAGACCTGCTGAGAAATCATCAAAATTATTATCTTTTATGATGGCAGAGGACATTCTCTGTCAGACAATGTGCATACATAAGAGATTTGTAATGACCTGTCTATTGATCATTGAGATATATAATGAGCACTATTTTGTTTGTGGAAAATCCTGCTGACTTACTGTTAAAAATACCAGTAATTCTGAAGTTACAGTTAACATGTAAAAACTGCAACTTTACACTGTTTAACCTGAAAGCTAATTATTTTAGTTTTTGTTAAATTGGTCTGAACAAATATAAATCTTTAAATAAAAAACTGATTTCACAAACAGTTTTTAATTTGGAAAATATCTTGCATAGATTCTACCAATGGAAATAATCCTATCTCACCTTTATGCATCACAATCATTATACAAACATGGGCTACATTCATAAAAGTAAATAAAAACACCATGTATTAAAAAATGAAGAGATAGATATTGTATGTGTCCCCTTTCGACACTTTTCAGATCAAGGTTCCAGGAAGGAAAGGTTCCCTTCGTTGAAACTCTTACAATCAATGTGACCTTTATTTATTATAACCCCCATCTCTCAAAAACTCACATATAACGTAGTCAATCATCTCTCCTTCCCTCAAAGTAAAAATAAAAAAGGAACTGCTGTCTGGTTATTGCCAGTATCCATCTCAGTCGTCAGAAAAGCTGCACGTTTTTGCTGTTGTTAAGGGCTGGAAACCAGAATCCCATCGGAGTTGCACCCTAAGGAACAAATTTAATGCTAGAAAAACATCCCGACCATCAACCAAAAATGACGGATTGAAAATAATGTCGAGCTATCTTGGGAATCCCCCACCAGACAAGGGAACAGACTGCATTGTTTTTCTCATTTATGTGATATATAGAACAGAAAGAGGGGAAAAAATGGGCGATTTATTGGTTAGATAGGCGTATTCTTTCCCATGCACAAAAGAAATATTGGATAGTAATGTGGGGGATCAAGTCGCATCATGACATTGTTTGGAGGCTAGGTGTTCAAATATGTAAGTCATCATCCGCTGGGTGGCCCTGCTAGGTTTTCAATAGATCATTCAATGCAAATACGTGTGAGAAATTGTGCAAGTTGCCACATGAATATGTCAATGAACGGAGTGTAATTTGTGCTTCTTTAGCAGGGCAGTGCGATGAAGAAGCAGAGGGAGAGCCAGTGCACTCAGAAGACCATCTCATTGCTGAGCCCCCTGGGGACCATCCAAGTCAGTGGATGTGAGAATGGTGTGCACACCATCCAGATCCTAATGGATGTCGCACCTGCTGAAAGGTACTGTACAACAGCCGGGATGGTGACGTGATAAACAAAGGTGTGAAATTTACAGGCGGACAGAATCCACTCCTGTGATGGAGTGCCACCATTCCTCATTGGAAGCAGGGCATTTTTGTAGATCCCACAAGAAATATCCTGGAGAAAGTTGGGCAAATATGAGCCGGCACTAGAAATATGAGGGGCACTAGAATACAGTTGGGCTTGAAATTAGATTTCTGATGGCATGTGGTTGTGATTCTTCCCGCAGTATATTTGAAATTTCAGAAAAATAACTTGTTTATTACCCACAGGGGAGTTGATTAGAGCTGATGTCTGTAGGGTCAGCAGAGGCCATGGGGAGCAGGGTCTGCTCGCTCCTGTTTATTTATGTTTCCTCCAAGTTGTATGCAGTCGCTCTGAGTGTCAAGCGACACTCTGAAATGTAATATGTGATTGCATTTCATGCCCTGCCCATCCCTCAAAATTGTTAGAATGTTGACAGTCTTACTGAAGCGATGGAAACTGATTAAACTCAGCGTTAATAAGCACTTATTCCTTATTTTTACAGGTCCACATCCTACATCTCAGATTAGTTTTGATTAGATTGAAATTAAATATCCATGTATTGCAGATTCGCATTTGATAAACTTGAATGGTTTAGGAAATTAAACCATTTTCCAATGCAGCCGGATAGGAAGCTATCCTTTTGAAAATGTATGTTCAGGCTCTAATTTATGGAAACCCATTAATGACCTTGTATATTATACCTCAACATGTGTTTCCTTCTCCACTGTCTGCTATTTCCAAAAATTCATCAAGCAGTAAAAACATTCCACTTGTTGTTAATGACTTGAAGTGAGAAAATTAATAATATGGAATTTTGATTATGGAAGATGTCCTGTAACCATGCGCAAGCACCTTTCTCCGTCTCCTTGTGAACAGGGTTTAATTTGTGTGTTCAGGTTCAGTAGGAATATGCAAATGAATTTAATGATTCGCATCACTAGATCATTTCTCAGTTTAATATCGTTTGCTATGTCGGTCATAAGAGGGGCTCCGATCATGTCGCTGTCTCTATGCTCTCAAAGGTGTGAGCAGGAAATCATTAAACGAAATGTTTAGATTTTATCACGACCAGTTGAATGTGATGTTATTGTCACAGGAGCGGAGACTAGAGCCACCTCAGATATATGGAGTTACACAATGTAAACAGGCATTAAGGGAGGCGAGATAAAGTGACAAAATATAGGCTTATCTTTGCAAGCGGCTTTACATGTAGATCTCACAAAAGCCTGCCTGTAGCAGTAATAGTTCAAATCAGCCATTTCCATTGATTTATTTATGACATACTAAACAAGGCTCTTTCCAGCTTTGGCTGTGGTGTGGCACAGGCTTAGGTAGTCAGGGTGATAAATGATCTCTAAGAGCATATTTTGGGTAAGGGAAATAGAGACAGTCTATGCATAACCTCCACAAGATATTTGTGGGCAAGTCACAGCTCTGAGTTTATTTTACTGAGTTTGCTTTCTCTGTTTTTTTTCCCCACTGTTGGTTTGTTTTGAGCATCAGCAGCAACAACAAAGGCATTAGAGCATTGATAGATAGTTATTGATAAATGCCATTATAGCTACATAAATGCCCGTGAAGTATTGCTTACACACCATGACCGTCAGCTCTTTCTAATAGAAACGTCTCAAGCCCCTTCTGCTTCCTAACTGATCTTAGCAACATTTCCTAAAATCAACCTCCTCTGCCAGTCTAACGACAGCCCTGAAGGCACCATCAGATGAACAAATTCATTACATCTCAACAACCCCTGTTGGGGCCCTGCGCACCAGCCTCCCTGTTAACCAGCCTTCCCAGCCCTTTTTAGTTTTTTAGCATGGCCTCGGCGTTCGCAGAAAAATGATCCGCATTTTGTTTACAGGAGATTACTATTATCTGAAATATGATGCTTCTTGCCTCTCTCACACAGAGCACAGACACATAATACCGAGGAAATCATAGAGTACTTTTTTATTAGGGTGAAAAATGAAAAAAGGGCCGGACTCCTGCCCCGAGACATTTTGTGAGCATATTATTTTACAATGCTTTGATCAATTTGTCTGTCAAGCTGGCTGAGATGTGGGGGAGCAGGAAAAAAGCAATTTAGCTTGTGAGGTCCTCAATAGAAATGTACTACAGGAGCCTGTGTATGACATGTTGCATTAGAACCTGAGTAGCCTTTATTGCCTGATAATGTTGCGAGGCAATGCTGATATCAATCACCCTTTAACAGCCAGCATGATGTGTTTTTATGAAAAGAAAGGGAAAATAATGCATGAGGCATTTCTTGGAAAATAATTGATTTAATTCTGAGCTGAGGGATTTCTACTTTTAACAACAAAAAAATATTGTGTTGGAGAAACAGGCACAAAATGTGCTAGAAGCTAAAAATTGTTAAGAACAAGCTTTTTGCATATGCTCCTATAGAGGAATTGTAATTAATTTTACACGGATAAACACTCTGTCTCATTTGCATACAGATATAAACAATATATTTGTGCATCTGAATTCCCAGCACACTTGGGTCACGTGCTCTGCCTAAAATCCTAAGTGGCTAAACCCAAAATTATCATTATATTTCCCAGGCCATAAATCCCCCTTTTTTTCTTCTAGACAAAGCCGCATAAATCTGTGTCTGATTTTTCACATTGCACATTGTTTTTAGTTAATGATTTTCATCTGTTTGTTGTTGCTGTGATAGTGGGGAAATGTACCATATGCTCCGGCAAAAGACAAATGATTAGCAAATGAAATTCTGGACAGCTGTCTGACTGAAAGCGTTTGGTTGATAGCATTCTGCTACCATAATTAGCTTAAGCTTTGGGTTAATTAACTTTCTACCTGGATATGCATAATAATAGCATTCTGCAGAAAGCCAAGGAGCTTCCAGTATATCAGCAGCAAAGGCTGGCTTTTTATTTTGTATTTCGGCTGCATATTTCAATTTCAAGAGGCGATTTAGCTCGGGAGCATCGTCAAATATTGTAGATTTTACTCCCCAAGCCAGATAATTCTGAAACAATAGGGGTGTATTATGTGGCAGAAATGCCATTTCTGAATGTAATTAAAGTGGATGAAAGCAATCACCAATTTTTAAATGCTTTTGTCTATCACAAGGCCTACTTGTAAAAAAAATACCCATCAAGAGGAGAAAAGAGGCAAGAGAACCCCCAAGTCCTTATATAAGAGGCCTTTGAGACTGAAGTGAAGTACAACAGTAATTAGTCTTTTGTATGAATTTGCCGGCCATGGTCATGATTAGTTTAAGCATATGAGAGGACTGCAGGACTGCATTGGTTTTAAGAAGGAGGGTGTTAAAGTCTATTTATCACCAGTTATCGTCACAGCTTTCCATTATCACTGACAACACTGGATGGGGCCTGAGAACAGCCTAATTGTTCTGAGGTGGAGTGTTTTTGTGCCAAAGCCGTCACCCGGGTCACATTGGCATTCATAAGCAGCCAGACATTTTCCATCTATCTAGCTCTAATACCCAAGCTGTCACAACAGCTTTTACACACTACCAACGCTAGTGTGAAATATCTGAGGTGATGCATTTATCGTTTTTCTCACACTCGTGTAGTGTTGTGAATCAATGTCCTGGTTCACACTGAATAGCGGTATGGTAAATGTGTTCCCTGTTTGGGGCCTGTTTACATGATGTGCTCACACACCGGGAGTCATATCAACAACTTATTCTCCCCGCTCTATTATTTCTCTCCCTGGTTTTCTCTCCGTCTCCTTTTCCTTTCTCTTAGTCACTTGTGCTCGGTCTTACTTAGAATTTTAATCCATTTTAAAGTCTTACTTGGCTTTATTTAGCTACAACTATGTGTCCAATAAACTGCTTACATTTGTAACTAAAAGGCATCGTCATCCAAACAGTGATCTGCTGAACTGTTATTGAATGAATTCATCAATAAAGCAGAGGGAAGACTTTTTGACGTAGTCCCTTTAGATATAGAAATGAATAATTCATGGCGTAATGATATTCAGATGATTTTTGTTCTATTTTTTGCTGCAGCTTTAGAATATTGTTTTGCATGTTGTGAAGTGTAGTACTCAGCTGCGTATTCATTAAGGTGCTGCTCCCAGTGGCCCTTGGACCCATCTGTGCTCTATGTTTATGCCTCCATCTCCCGGGACCGTCCCAATCAGGCTGCATGTGCCATTTCCTGTGTAAACCAACACCTGTGTAACTCACTACCTGTAAACCGCCCCATGCAGACGAGACACTGACATTCACTGGGATGAAAATCTGCAAATGTTGTGGTTTTCTGAAGCAGAACCTCCAGGGTGAGGACGGGAGCCCGAGCGAGAGTTACCCTTCAGCGTGGAGACGCAGCTAAAAGCAGCTCCTGCCTGCTTTTTTTCCCCCCCTTTTTCCCTGCTGTCGACCAGGAAGTTTTTCCGGCACAGGGGTTGTGCTAGTTTGTTTTAGAACTTGATTGGATTCTATATCTGCAACATGCAGAAGTGTACAGTGTGTGACATGCTAAGGCAATATGCAGAGAGATGATTCCGCTCTGACATCTTGGAGAGGAGTACGAGTCAATTATGCCCAAGTGTTGTTCTTGCTTATCTTCCTGCGGCACCAAACAAGGATTTAGTCAAGGATTTAGGGGTGAGGGGGCGGTGGTGGGGATCATGGTAAGCGGTTCACAACAAAACACTCAAAACTCCTGGGAGCGGGCACTGATTTAAAAATAAATTACAGAAGACGAAGCGCTAACACTCAAGGGCCCTCAGCAGTGCTGGCGTACACAGGTGAAGATTAGCCTCCTCGCTAATCAGAGGAACAAGGCAGTAATTTGCTCTGAACACAGACAGTAATTAGGACTTGGTGACACTGGATTCCCATAATGCCTTTGAGCTTGACGTGGTCAAATTTTGACAGAGGCTATCCATGCAGGGTCACTGTCCCCCCAGTCTCCCGGCCCTCTTCAGTGGAGGCTCTAAAAGGTCCCTGCAGTTACAGGGGATCCCTAATGTACTTTATGCCTCCCTCACTGGCTCCTTACCATTCGGGTAATTGGAATCTCTTACTGTGGCACTTGAGAATAGAGGCTAAAAACACTATTTGAAACTGCTCAGTAGTCTGTTGTAGATAAACATTGCTGCGCCTCGGTGTGGATACGCTACATAATGGAGTAAGAGTTAAGGCTCTGGTAATACATGCCTTCACTGACTCCTGTGGCTAGCCAGTTGGGAGAAGACCTAATTGTTGTGTGCTTTGTTGCCTACTCTGCAGTATTTTACCACCACCACCTTTATGTACTGGATGGAGTGTTGCGGCCTCTTCGGCGGACATTTGCTAATAAGAGTTCTTGGATATCTAGAGGGCCGTTTATCCGGCTGAGTTGTTTTTATTTTGAAACTGCGACGGACCAAATGTGTGCCCCTTAACTGAATAGGAGGCATTCCTTACAGCTTACAACTCCAAGAGTTCTCCACTTTAGTGCCGCGGTAGCCAGATAGGCGTCTGAATGATCTTCAGACGGTTGAACGAGCCGCATTGAGCAAGTGGCTTACAATTGTATCACAGCCTTTGGCTCAGAGACCATCAGGATCTTGACATTCATAGAGACATGCTGTATTTTTTTCCCTTTTTAGACAGTCATTTTAGGCTTTTTTCATGCTCTCTTGAGTCTTTGACGTCTCTGAGTTAAGTATCTGCAGCTATAAGGCGGAGGAAAATATTGGACTGCTCTTGGCCTTTTCTATTTCATCCTTTGACCCGCCATGTTACCCATGATCGGTGAAGGAGAACTCTGGCAGGCTGTGTCAAAAGTGACAGCCGATGGAGTCAGGATGAGCGCCATCACGCTTCACAGGATGGAGGCATGAGTTCTGAGTTTTTTCCCCCTCTTTTTGTGCAATATACCATTACACCCTTCACCAGATTTCTTTCAATTAGATCCTGTGGTTAACCTGTTTCATTCTTAACGTCTGCTGCTGATAGAAAAAGTCTCACTCAAGTCCTGTGCTCGTCGAGATATAGAATATGCCGAAGGAAATTGACAAATTTAATGTCAGCCATTTTCCCCCTCCTTTGTCTTCTTTGATTGTTCCTTCCAGGATGAATGAAATAACCTTCCAACATTATATAAATGCACAATTCATTCTTTATATTAGAGCTGGAGAATTGCTAGAACTTCAAATGACTCCCACTTTACGCAGCAATGATTTATGGTAATTGGAAATTGATTGTGACAGGAGCACAATATTAGAAATTTTCTCAAATCACAGTCTTGTATCAGGGGAAATATTCTTTTTAGTGCTGCAGATCCTGGCTAGTTTGGAATTAGTTTCTTATTTCCTTACCTGTGATGAAAAAATCATAGCCAGAAGGACACTAAAGAAAATGCATTTTAAGTAGGAAGAAGACAATAAATAACAATTTAGATCTAACCAAATTAGACTTGTTAATCCGACTTAAACGCAATTGTTAGACACGTGTTCAAAGAGCCTTTTATAATAACTACTGAGTGTAATGATGTCTCTTCATTAAAGGTAGTTAGCTTATGATAGGGATGGGTGAAATGGTCCAAAATCACATCTTGTATTTCTTAACTAAATCACGCTAAATGGTATTTATTATGACAACACAGTCGAAGTCTTTGTCGTCTCTAGGATTTTCTATAGAAGACTGGATAGAAAATGGCTACACAGTAGGGCTGAACAATATTTTGCAATTGCTATGAGTGTATGTGCAATATTCACATTGCAGGGCAAGCAAAGTCAGTCATTTTTTTGGTAACAAAAACTGCCAATTTCTTTTACCTTGACTTTCACACTTAAACTCTGATAGCCATCTGTATCGACTTACTGACCACAGTGGCTGCAGAGTTTATTAGTTTCCTACATCTTCATCATTTCATTATGATCTATTGTCCTTTCTATGTCCTGCTTTTGTGTGTGTGGTGTCTTTGCCATAATTTTTATGGCCTAGGGTCTATGGATGTAAACTAGCATCGATGCTATAATCTGGCATATTTACATCTATTGTTCTTTGAATAGATGTTCGTTAATGTGCACTGTCCCCATTAAAAAATGATAATGATAAAATGCATCTGAAATGTACAAACGACAATTTAGGCAACATTCTTTACTACAGTGGTGCCACAGTTCAAAGAGTCACCATGTTACATAAAAAAGTAAAAATAAATGTCTTATTTGGTCTTTTGTTCATAGAAAAAGTTAGTATATGTGTCTTGGGTGAAGATCTAAACAAGGACCTTTGAACATTAGGGGTGGGAGAAAAAATCAATTCACATAAGTATCAGGATTTTTTGTTTGACAATTTTTAAATCGAGGTTTTTCCAAATTTAAATGCTTCGTTTCAGTCTGTGTTAATAAGCCACTTTTAAATGCAGTCTGGTTGCAGAGCGAAATAAATCCTAAAAACGGACCCCCATGTGATGTGTATTTTTCTTGATATAGTCTGTAGGACGGACATCATCATAGTTCATCTTTTTCGCTGGTGTTAAAAAAAGCTATCTAAAGATTGCAAAAATCGTCAATATCGTAGAATCACAATTTAAATCGAATTAGCGCCTAAAAAGTCGTAAAAAATTGAATCAGGAGAAAAGCATATTGTCCCAGCCCTATTGAACATGTTTCATCCTCAGAAACGTTCTTTACTGTGACCACCTCAGATGCTCAGCAGAGCAAAATCGAGATCTTTTAGGAAAAATTTTAGAAAACATGTGGCTACTTAATCCACAAAAATCACTGCACATATCTGGAAAGTTCCCTTAAAATAGCGGTATATATTAGGAGGAATAACATTGCAACACACAGTATAAATTGGACAAGGGCATTTCCATAGGTTGATGCTTTCAAAACAATCAATTCTCTTTAATCTGTGCATTTTTAAAATGATAACATCCATTAGTTTAATCTGTTCTTACCCCATAGTTATTTAAGCATATGTTTTATTTTTTGGTAGAAACTAGAGCGGGGAAATACGGACCAGAACATCACAATCTTAATAAATGTGTCTGAATGGCCGTTTGTAATAAATGTAGGGACTGGTTGCTGTCACAAATTGCTGTACAGAACTAAACGTTGTGTGATATGAGTCATTTTGTCAAGAATTAGTCTGCAGTTTTTACTTCTTCTGCAGCTTCTCTGCTATGATTACATTTGTTACTTCTTAGCAGTGATGGGAAAGCTAATTGTAAAATGTAGTAACTTAATTTACTTGTTACTCATGAAAAAAATCTCATTCACTGCACCAAATCTACAACCTGGTGAAAAGTAGCAACCTTAATTACAGCAGCATAACAAAAGATGCTCACTATGTCCAATTTACTGATTACATCTATTTTACTGATGTTATCATCAATTTTATTTTGATTATTATCATCACTGTTGTTTTTGTTTTTTGCACAGTTATTATTACATACACGCAGTGATTTTCTCCATATTTGTTGGACTGTTCCACTTGTTTTACGGATCTGTATCTGTTATATTTGCCTTTTCAAATATTTATGCCACCATATCTGCTCCAGTAAGGTTCCGTATTAACAAACCTTATTTATGCATTTAATTACTTACATTCATTAAAAAAATAATAATTTAATCAGAAACTAAATCAACCTTATTCCCTCATGATGGAGGCAATTAAACAACTGCTAAACTGTTCTAATTCATACGAGTTTGACGTGTTTTTACTACATACAGGCCTACTGAAAAACTTTCTAACAGCAGAAAATTGTGTTTTGTGGATAGAAAGTTTAATGAACAGTCTGCATACAGATGAATACCAACAAAACAAGCTCATAAAGTTGCCTAGTAATAACATTGGTTCACCTTTTTCCGGTCCCCCCTAGTCTTAACATATCTCCTCCACTGTTTCATCATAAGTTTTGTTCTTCTCTCTTCTGTGCTCAGTAGTTAGTGACTACCAGCTGAAATGTACAGATCGCACCTAAAACTTAAAACATGTTTGTTTTGTGATAACTTTGGTGAGTCACTTGCATGAATGATCACACGTTTGGCTTATGAGTTCAGGCACTGGATATGTAGAGGGTAGACAGTAGGGATGGGTACCTTTCACATTTGAACCAATACCATACCGATGCCCGGTACCTGGGAATCGGTATCGGTACTCCACTGTACCAATTTTCAGTACTTTTGCGCGTGTTTATGGGGTAATAAATATTAATTTGTTTAATATTAAGATGTCAGATTTTTCAATGTAAATTTATTTCTCAATACATAACATTTGACAGATATATATCAAAACAATATTCAACTGTTTGTATTGTAACATTGTAGTTGTTCCAAAAATTTCTTCAACATGAAAACCAGTAACTAAAATGAACCACAACTTAATAAATTAACTGCAGCCCTCACTTTAACTTTAGGGCAGTTTAACAATGGGTCCGACAGAGCTGTAAATAAAAAAAGCATTTACATTAACATTACAAAGTACGAGGAACCGACCTGATAATGATAACTGACACACGTTAAAATGCCGAGCTAATACCATCTTAAACACGAGGCTTATTTACCTGGACCAGGTATCCTCCTTGTCACATTTGCTGCCATCACCAAATGTTAAAGCCATTTCTTTTCCTGTGTTGCTGGCTGCAGACTGGACACCGGCGTGCTAACAGTGCTGAATGAATCCTTTGTGGTCGTAGATCTGAGGCTATCAAAAATTGTGCATTCTTCCGCTTTAAGGAAAATTTTGTGCGTCACAGGTGCTTCCTCAGATTTGAAGTATTTCTGCCGCTGGCCTTACACTTGGCGTCACAAATATTGCAGCGAGCATAATCTCCATCACATTTAATAAAGTAGAGCCATACTTTCAAGCAATTTCTCTCAGCCATGCTTGCTTTGTTGACTGAGCCTGCGGCTGCTGACGTCATTACGCTATTGCTATGCTGTGTTCAAGTCTGGTATGGAAATTCACCTACTCTACCCATTTTTATACCTGCTACTTCCACTCCCTCACAGTCACAAGGATGCGTTTAGGTACCTAAACATGGCACCGTTTGATTTTCGGTACTCGGCACTCGGTAGCACCAACGGAATTCAGTCGGTACCTCTTAAAGTACCGAATTCGGTAACCATCCCGAGTAGACAGTGGTGAGGGAAACGTGCAGCTTGTTCAGACGCTACTGCGCTGCTTGATCGATAAAATAACAAAGCTAATGAATAAACAATTTATTAAGAAAACTACACTATTACTAAGCTACTGGAAAATGAATTAAGCTACTAACATTTGCTATTTGAAGTGACGTTACTGTCCATCACTTCTTTGTTTTCATGTCTGCTGACCACCTTCAAGGCGTGTGATCAAAGTGTAAGAAAGTGATAAAAGAATTGTTAAGCATAAAGACTAATGATATTGATTCCTTGAGGGAGTTGTTCTTGATTCTCAACTGGAGTTGGGTTATAATTTCCATCCCTAATCCATGTACATTTGCAAACTTGTATGATTGTATCTTGGAAGAAAAATGAAACTTGAAATTCTGATAGTAAGTTGATTTTTAGCAATTTGTCTTAGTTAAATGAACTCACTATAACATACTGTGATGCATTAGCAACTCACTGGAAAAAGTAAATATGCTTCAGTAGTAGGGCTGTGAAATTAATCGAAAAATAATCAAAATCAACATTTAGACCCTGTTATCGAATATTTTGATTATTTTCCCTGTGAAAGTCACATGACAGCGCACCGTCCATTCTAGGGCTGGGTGATATGGCCTAAAATAAAATCCCCTATTTTTTCCCCACAAAACTGGATTTACAAATTCAATCGATTTTTTTTCCTCCCAGAGCAGAAAAAAAACTCCAAGTGACACAAAAATGACATGAATCAAGTTCTACCTTTATGTTGTTAAAATATATTCCTTAATAAGAATTTTCCTCTTAAAATTGTGTCATAAAATGTTGATTATGTAGTTATAATGCAGGTAGGTTTGCCTACATAAACACTGAAAGTTCAGGGATTTTTGCAGCTTGTCAACATTTTTTCTCTGATCAATATTTAATCTAATTAAAAAAATACAAGCCTATAAAAGTGCTCCTGCAAAACCTGACCGGGCCACCACTATGAAAACTGTAAAGTTTCAGTATTTATATTTACAAATTTGCAACTACTTACAATTTAAGTAAGTGAATGAAAAAAATCTCAATTTTTAATTTTCTAATCTTCTGAAGAAAATAATTCGAATTAATCGATTGAATCGATATATTGCCCAGCCCTACTCGAATCAGTCCTTGTTACATTTCACAAGAGCGAAGAACATGCTGCCAACATGGAGGAGACAAGCGCCAATTTCTAAGAGAACCTTGTAGCCAAGAAAAATGCCGTCTTCGTTGTTAGGGCACATTGTGGATTCTGTGCAAAGGACATCGAGCAGAATGAAGTTAAGTGTAAATATTGCAGGAAGACTGTTTCGACGACTGCCTGTAACGCCAACAATTTGCGCCAGCTAGAATAAAATAATCGTTCATTAATTGTAGTCAAGACAAGAGCTTCAATTCATCATGTTACCAAGATTAGGTAGTAATGCCCAGCCCTACTTAGTAGTTTGTTCTGAAGCAGAAAAAGCTCTTCATTTTTTTCCAGTTGATTTTGATTTCTACTAAAACAATGTTGAAACCCTTCAGTGAATTATAACGATATCTGGCCCTCTGAGTGTTTGCCCACTATCAGCCTGACATTTATCACACTTTTGTAATCTCTCATTTGAAGGGCAGAGTTTGTAAAGTGCCAGTCTGGACTCTGTAAAGATCATATGATGCTGCTTGATTTGTGATTCACTGAAGCGACTGGAAATGTTGCCAGCGCAGAAGCTACATCCTCACTGCCCACATGCTCTTTAAAAACAATCCCCCGTTGCACCTAGAGGTGACAGACTTCAGCCCGACTGATGTTGTTCCACTTTTATTTATTTATTTTGGTGTTGTTTACCGGCCATAACATGTACTGCATTGCATTAACTTTTACTACTGTCAATGTTGTATCACTCAGAGCACCTTTAAAGCGAGAGCATCTGCAGCGGAGGGCTGAGGGGGAGAGGAAAAAATTAGCCACGGTGACAAGTCTGAAGTGTAAGCTGGAGGTCAAAAGGTGCCGAGCCTTAAGCAAAGGTGCTCTAGCCTTTGTCCGGTAGATTGTAAGGGCCTGCGGGTCCAACAGGAACATTTCCACACACAATATCCCCGAGCTGTCAGTGTGCAGTGGCTGGAACATCCTCTCAGAGAGAAAGAGAGGCTGCGGAGGGGTAGAGGTGGTGGTGGTGTTGGAGGGAGGAAGAAGTGGGGGGGTGCAGAGAGGGAACAGTGGCCTGAAGATCCTTGCTGAGAGAAAGAGGGGTGGGGGGATGGTGGGCGGGTGGGTGTGTGTCTGGGGGTGTAGGTGGTGGGGAGCCAAAGAGCTGGAGTGGGAGGATAGAGAAATAGAGAGTGGGGGGAAATGAGGAGGGAGAGCAGGGTGTTGGGGCGGGGGGGGTAGAAAGGAGAGACAATGACAAGTAGGGGCTGGCTGGGCACTCACCCATGCCGACAGAGATTGCCATGAGCCATGGCCATTGTTTGAGCGGGTCTCAGCACAGGACCCGCCGGTGGGTTTCTGACTTTTCACCACTCAACTATAAACTGCTGCGCGGTTTATTTAGAAATGAGAGTATTTACACATTTTACTGTATTTACACCCACTGTTAAACGGCACCCCGGAGACTTTCATCACACAGCCACAAACTAGCCGGCAGAGCGTTTTCCCCCTGAAAAAGTGACCCGCTCAGTCATAACACTCCAGTAAACCTCAGCTTCACATGTCCAATATAAAACGCTGCTCAAACTGTGACCTGCAGAAGTGTAAAAACACTTTAGGGCTGTGTTGTTACAGCAGCCAGGAGAGAGACGGTCTGTGTGTTTAACAAAGTAAATGTCTATTATTAATACCATACAGGATAAGCCAATTTTGAAAAGGGGGCACTTAAATGGTGATATTATTTATTTATAAGTCCTGTACACCAGTTAATGGAATTGGCGGCCAGCTTTAGATCCACAACACAGCTTGAGGTCCACTTTGCAGTAATGCACATGCTAAGAGAGGACCTTCCCAGTAGGGTCTTTAAGTGTCAAATATGGGTCAGTCTACTTGCGTTGACCTGGGGGGTGGTCAGCAGCAGAGAGAAATTCAGCTGTTAAGTGATGCCAACTCAACCATCGGCAAATTCCTCCAAGCATCTACTCATGCTAAGATGCACGTCCAAGTGCAGCGCTTTGCCGGCCAGCGCTGCTCCGGCCAAAAAATCCATTTATTCTTGTCATGAACTATAAACTAGACCCAAGCAGGGTTGAATCTGTTGTTCAGTCTTAACTTTTTCCTCCTTAACAGCTGCTAGACTTTTGAAAACTCTTTTGTTTTATTCCTCTCCAAAGCTGGTTCTGCTTACTTTAAGTTGTTTGAAATAAACTGTTAGCACTGTTTCTTGTGAAGCGACAATGTTTTCTTTCATACTCCATCTTACTGCACTCCATGTGAATATAACTTTACTGTTACAAAAGTCTGGTCTCTTTGTATTTCTATGGCTTTTTTCAGCCTTTCATGGCCCCTATTATTGCCACAGGAAAGTAACAGGAGCATGCCAAAATGTTAAAACTTTAGGTTTGAAGCACATCTTGATAAGCAGCTCTAGCTTTACTCTTCAAATTATGTCATCTTGCATCTGTGTCACTTGTGGCATGTTATTACACTCTTGTGCCATATTTTAGCGCAGTTCAAGCAAGACTAGGGTATTATGATTGCTCCTCTGATCCCCACCTCAACTCCCCATCCTGCCTTATATCCCTCACAGGAGCTCCTCGGCCCCCCTGAGCTGTGTGGTCAACGATAGCCCGGCAAAAACGAGCCCCGAGTTGCAGCGCTGCGCCGAATGGCTCCAGGCGTACTTCAGCGAGCCGCAGACCACTGGGAGTCTCCCGCTCCCTGCCTTTCACCACCCCGCCCTGCAAGGAGGTCTGTCACGGATAAATATTTGCAGAGCCATGACTGGGATCAGGCTTTCACTCTTAATTGTCAGTTACATCACTTACACTCACTGGCTCACTGTGTTATAATGAAGTATTTTATGGCTGAGAGAGAGAGCGAGCGAGGAAGCAAGGGAGCGGGTGAGCGAGAGGAGAGAGAACAGAACACAGAGCTGTAACTTGGTTCAGTAATCTGTGGCAGCTCTTACCACGCGTGTTAGTCTTGGCAAGCTTTTCCATGATTCTTGGCACATTCTTTGAAACTGATCGAATTCCACTCTTGACATTTTCAGACAGGAAGCTTTTTTTTTTTTTTCTTCAATGACAACATGTGAATGGTGCTGAAGTTTGAATGAGCTTATTGTTGGCGTGACCGGTCACTTAGGGCGAGTAAAAATGAAAGAACCCCAAAAATGGACAAATTAGTGTCCTTTCATCTAGAAATATTAACTCCAGGGTTAGCGATGGTGGCCGCCAAGGAGAGAAACAAGGAATCAATTAGTGTAGCATTAGGAGATGTGAGCCGCTGCCTGACTAAGCTGTTAAATTGGACAATAAAACAGTTGACATTACAGTCAGAGTTTGCATAACTGTATATATTTTCATCAATGTAAGCCATAACCCTATCAGACACTGCTGAAAGTGTAACACAGCCATGACCTACTATAGACACCAAGGAATTATTGCTGTAATGCTTTTGTGTCCTTTGTCCGAAATGCACAAAGGAAAGTAAATAAACAGATAGTATCATGTAGAAAGTCTGCCAACAGTTTAGAGTTTGTTTCTCAGTTTCACTTTTTGTTCTTTTTTAGTTTAGTTTTGATTAGATGCAACAAATTTGTTAGTTTAGTTAGTTTTTATTTTAATATTATCATTATTTACAATAATGATAATAATAAGAGGTTAAATTGTTTTGTTTACATTTAATTTTGTATTAGTTTTAGAGTTTGTTTTAATTTTTTGTTTTCTGAGATAAGTCTAATTGTCAAGAGTGAGCCCCAAAAAGAGACAGAAAAAAAGCATCTTTATGATTTCAAAACATCCTAAGTTTTATTTTTTTTATTTAAAGTCAATTTAATCTGGAAAGCCTCATTGAGATTAAGAATCTAATTGATTAAAGATTTGCAGCAGAAACTTTAACAGAAATTAAACGAACAGCAGAAAGTCAGGAGCCAAAGCATCTACAACCTGAATCATCTTCCTCAAATGCCTTTTATCTGCCTTCAAAAACACTTCAAGACCAGCTCTTACAGATCAAGATTTTCCTGCAGCAGATTCCAGTCTGCAGGAGCTGCATATCTGAAACTTCTATCTACAGTATATTAATAAGAACGTCGGAGACAGATAGCAAGAATAAGTCTTGTGGATGAATCACAGTGCAAAGATGGTGGCCTCTAGCACTTTCCTGTTGAATGCAGTTACTTAAGTATGACAGAAGCAGATTAGGTTTATCCATGTTAATAAAGAAATACCCATGTTTCAGTCTTCAAGTGGCTAGTGAGGGGCAGCCAACTCGATCATACAGAGTACAATAATAAATTAGCACCTTGAGATTTTTTATGAACCTTTCATTTCAGTATACACACAACTTTGTGTAGCTGCTTCATAAGTCCATTAGACTTGTGGTCTTCCACCCCCTTAAAGTTATAATGGATCTTCCCCTGCTAAATAAACCAGCACGAGTGCACTGAAAGTCATTATATTAGATATGCACTGTGGGACTTTACTCAGCGGCTGAAAAACATATGTAGAGCTCTGAAAACTTAGAATACAGATGCAAGGACAGGGATTCAACTTTTACCTGGGTAAAAGTTAGACAACCTATCTTTACAAGGTTGATATCAGGTGGTCCACCATATCTCTATGAAGCTCAGTCCATAACTGTATCGCCCTGTCTATCATCTTATTATCCATACAGTCTACTGGCAAAGAGGAGGAGTTTTCCCAAAGAACTGAATCACTGTGTTCTGTAAAATAGATGCATTTGTAAGAGAAGTAGTGACATTAAATTGGCTATTAGCAGGCAGCAGTTGATTAAAAAGCTATGTAAAGAAAGATCTACCCCTGCTATCAACAAGACAATCCTAACAGTAAAAAAATCATGCTGATGTAATAAACGAAGCACACTTAGTATAAAATGCTTTAAAAAAACAAGGCAAAGGACATTTTTTTAAAAATCGTATTCAGCTAAAGTGAGTTTTTTAATGTATGTAAAAATTTGCCGCCAGGATGCACTCAAGTAAACAAAACAACTGGCACTGAATCAAGATGATAAAGTGCAAACACAGTCGCCCACAATCATCTCTTCCCCTTCACTTATTATCTATTGGTTAGATTACCGACTCTATTCAATAAATCTACACTCCATGAGGCATGTATGTCAACAGAAAACCAGTGTTTCTGTTTTACGGTAAACTTTGGTTAATAACAGAGAAAAACATTTAGAAAATGACTTCCTTTTTTTGTTGTTAGCTACTTTCAAAAGTATCTTAGGAACACTCTTGGGCTTCAATCATTAAGTCCACTTTTAGACATGTTTCCCCCTTGTAATGTTGGATTTATTTTTGAAACAGGAATCTGTTTTTTGTTGACCAAAGTGCTCAGTTTTAAAAGAGAATTAAAACTGGAGGCAGATAAGAAGACAGTGGATCTCCATTTGACTGCTTAATTAATGTCTAACTTTATTTTCTGGGGGTAGGGGAATGGAATTACAGGAAAAAGTTTGGGTTATAGTACTGACAGTATACAGAGAATAATGGGGGTTCATTATGGGTAAGCAGCACAAAATATGAATCAGAATAAAATGCAACATTTTATTTGATGAAATAAAGAAATTCCTCATAATATATTAAAAATAATTTTCCAAAACTTTAAATATGACCTCAACACTCTGACAGTGTTTTCATCTATACCGAGGAGATAAATGACAGATTATATTTCTAGCAGTATCACCACTCAAGCAAAGTTTTAAGTAACCACTTTCAGCTCAAGCATGTTGACCTGCAGGACAGACAAGAGGTTGTGGCTGCAGTCACTGCTAACATTAGCGACACTCCACTTGGCAAAACAACTACACGTTGGCTGTGTTTACATGAGATCTTTACTTAATTCCCCTGTAATTCAGAATAAAGCTTTAATACTCTTTAAAAAGATTAAAAATGACCCCATAAACAACTAATTCCATATCAAATAGACCATTCCGAATTAAACTTACGACTGAATTAGGTGGCTGGTTATTCTGACGTTAAATCCAACTTGAATAATTCCTCAATCATGTATCGGTCTATTCTGCTTTACATTAATTCTACATGCTCGTTCCCTTGTCCTGTCGCAATGATACACATATTGCACACTGAGGGGAACAGGATAGCTGCCTGAAGCAAGCGTTTGACTTGAACCGAGACAATTTATTTAATTAGAGCCTTAGAAGATTTGGAAATAATAAAAAGAGTGGATGGACGTTAGCATAAAAACGCAGACCTTTCGAAAGTCGTACCTTTCAAATTGGATGTGGTTTCCCTGACAGAGGCAGTTCCCTGAACTAGAGTTAGTTTTCTTCCGGTAGATGTAAATATGTCACGTCTGCTCCCTGCCCAAACAGAACCATTCACAACCCCCAGACCTCAAGCGGAATTGAATAAAGGCGAATAAATGTGTTTTTACTGTAAGCCTCAATTGGGGATAACTATTTCCATGTAAACGAGGAAGGAGAGTACTTTGATTCCGAATTATTCATTCTGAATACTTATTCCGAATTAAAAAACATCATGTAACCATGGCCATTGTTTATCTGCTGGCACTGTGATACTGTGTTAAATAAGTGACATCCAGATTTGGCTGTTTGGGTTTGTTTTCAACAGTAAACATTTTATGAAAACAAAATTTAAACTTGTATTTAACCAATCTTAAATTTATTTGCCTGGAAACATCCCTGGTAGTGTTACTGTTTTGAGGAAACAGGTATCACCTGCAGCCTGGTGACACGTTTTTTTATTTTAATAAACTTATTTCCAGGCTTCTTCTTTGCAAGACGCTGAGTGAATTCTAACTTAAGGCCTTAATTTACACCCAAAAGCACACCTCTACAGGAAAAAAAATAAGTCTTAATATATGCATTTAACAATTGTGCCTCTCTTCCCCTGCAATCAGGCCTTAGTTGCTCTCTAATTTCATGCAGATCTGCAGTGCTTGAGTGATGGCATTTTCAATGAGCAGGTACTCCATCGAGACCCTGTATACAGCTATGAGTCCCACGCTCCCGCAAAGGCAATGCAGAAATACATCAGGACCAATTACGATATCAACTTTCAGTGTGATTCCCTTCGCCACCAAGTGCTTGTGTACCAGCCCCAGGCTCTTTCAAATCGCATCTCATCTGAAGTCTTTGGGGTTTTAATTAAATTTCAGGATAGATGGAATTCTTCATTAGTACCTGATCTGAATAGGTGATTGTGCTGTGTTCCACCTCTCTCCCTCGCCTGTTGTTTTGGGGCTCAGTAAATACAGGGTTTAGGCTTGGATTGCTCTCAGTAGTCAGAACCATAGGCCATGCCAGTATAAAAATGTTAAATGTGAGCATCAAGAGTATTTGTCTTTTGAGGGAGGAAAATAGAAGGTTTCCTTTTTTTGCTTGTTGATTCAGAAATGTTAAGCATTAGTTTCTGCTTTCACAAATTCCTCCTCCATCTCATCCTGGAGCGGCTGCCTGCCTGCCTGCCTGGGAAAAAAAAAATACAAGTTTAATCAGGTCATTACAATCTGTGACAACCAACTTTTGTTTGCTCAGTTATCTTGTGGGAGAACCCGAATGCGACAGCGCTCTCGCTGCACTTGTCATGTAATATTGAGTTGTGACCTTCACTTGAAGTGTTGCCATGTTTATTTACACATTTCTGACAAAACAAGCCACTTTTCATATTAGCTGTCACGACATACCTGAGCAACAGAGGTGACATGAAAGGAGATGCGAGGTGTGGTTTTTCTATACCGCCTGACTGATTGTCACGGCAACATCACACGCAAGTTTGGTCGTCAGAGGTAGAGGGATGGCGAATGCGAGCGCGCGTGTCCTGCTCAGGGAGGGTGTGTATGTTTGTGCACACACTTTTTTCAGAAAAAAAAAAAAACACAGACGCCATCGCAAGTTCTTAAAACGATGCATATTCTTATCTCATTAATTATACATCCATATGTAACAGACGAGAGGATCTTAGTCTCGGTAAGCGGCACGGGGAATATGCGGGGAGGGGGCCAGGCAAAGAGGGGGGGAAGGGCGCTCTTCAAAGCCCAAATGACTGTGTTCCTGCAGGAGCCTGAACCTCCCCCTGTGCACAGCGCAGGGCGAGATGAGACACTCACCAGGACTCGCCCCTGTGATGTGGAGAGGAATTAGGGAAATGAACGTTTTCAGAATATCGAATAATCAGAGAATCATCAGCACCCCGTCAGCCTTCAAAAGTATGGATCCCTCAAGACTCAAGAGACACTTTGACTGGGAGTCAAAGTCTTCCCTCCCATTAGACACAAAGGATAATGAGGGAGCTGCATTTCTACTATTGTCTTTTATTGTCACTGCCATGTATGAGGCAACTGTCAGCTGGAAGTCACTGCTCCAAATCTGTCATTAACACGCCTGATGGAGTTCAGTTTACTGTTTTTATTCCTTCTAAATTACTCCCATACACAAAATTATGAGCACATCAATCATAAATGCCAATACATTTATAATCAGTGGATCTGTTCGATTTTTCCTCGGGCTCAATCTGCCCTCACCGCTGCCTCTGCGCCGGCCCCATCACCTGGCCTCGTGATAGGTAATGACCTGTGACATAATTATGGGGATGTCTGTAAACATGTAAGTGGTTCCTCTCAACTTTTATTTAAACAATTGACATCACTGCACCCCATCTAAAGAGGGTCCTGACCCCAGACACAGCGTATTAGGCTCTTTATGAAGTATGGGGCTGGGGGACCGCTCTCCAAATCACTGCTGGTCACCTCGAGTGACCCGCATGAAGTCTCTGTCACTAACACTGATGAGGGCAAAGTTCTTTAACCTCTGTACTGGGAGAGAGAAGCATGGACACTTGTTTTTTTGATTTGCTGGAAAGAGGAAACACTAAAGGAGGGAGAGAAAATCTAAAACAAGGCGCAAACAGCCCTGGAGCTTGTTGCTCGGACTACTCGTGAGCGAAGTCTTTGTGGCGTCTGCCGGCGTGACTTTGGTTGTTTGTCAATAATGCTTTGCATCAACAGGGATTCGTCATCGCCACTGTCTGGGCAAACTGTCACCTATCCACCAGCGACAAAGTGATACCAAGTGTGTCATGTGGCCAAATCCGAGCTTTATGAGGGAGAATAATGCATAAAAAGAAATTTCAGGGGTGTATCTTATCTCCTCATAACATTAAGTCTGTCTGCGTAAGAGCCCGTCATCTCGTTGACAGCGTGATTATTACCTGAAAAATTATTAAACAGTACCTACGGGCCTTGTTCAAGACAAAGAACTCACATGGGTGCGCATCAATCAAATATATCCCCTTTAGGTTTTACACTTATTCCCCCCAGTTTAGGCAAATTGCCTTGTTCGCGTGGCTTTGTGTAGCGGAGAGTGACTATAAGGTAGCGAGGGAGCCTGGGGAGCAAAGGATGTTCACTCTGTAGAAGAGAGACAGGGGTGTGACATGTTTTCACACAATGCCAATTTAGAGGGATTTCTCATAGATCACTTGTCATGTGCTCTCTTAGACCATATAAATGAGAGAGAATGGGAGATCACTAATTGAATTTTCATGACTGAGTACATGTATATACTAGAAGAATGTCACCCCCTCTTGATAACGAGACCATTGTTCCTCCGTCTTGTTCTCGGTGCTTAAAAAAAAAAAGTGTTGTTCACTCGCTACACAAGCTCAGTGCATCAACGTCCCGAGGTTTTTGAGATGCTTCAAATAGTTTTTTCCTCCCTTTTCCTTCAGAGCTAGACAGACACGCTGCTCAGCCAGTCAGTCAGTCAGTCAGCGCCTGGTAATCCAGAAAGAAAAAAAAAAAGATAGTGCTACTGCTAAAGTGCTAATGAAATCAAAGCCGTTAATGTGGTCGGTTAAGCTGTGGATGATTTGAAGAATTCCGCCATTTAAGTGAAGATGATATAATGAATCTACTCTGAATAGAAAGCAATTAAAAGGACAAATTGGTCTGATTAACCTCAAAGTCATCCCGCTGCCACAAATGGTATGCAACATTCAAATTATTATTATTAAAAATCTGGAGCAGATTTGCAGTCTTTTTGGCCTCTCTTAATCCTTTTAAATGAAGGAGCGAACTTTTTTAATTTTAGCTGTGACCTTTCAAAGCATAACCTAGATTTTTCTGCCGGAGAAATAATTTTCTCCCATTCGCCTCTGTAGCATGTTGATACTAGTTCTGAGGTCAAATTGAGGGACTTCTCTGTATTAAGTTGTCTAATGAGTACTGTAGGAGAAAAGAGGGAGTTGTGCCGGGCCGTTTTGAGGGAGAGCTGGACTCTGTAACTTAATAAAAAACTGTGAAGTAGATCTAACTTGAGTAAATATCAAGGTTGTTTAAGCTGTTGTGTTTTTGTCATCATCCTCAGTGGGCTGTCTGTTTGATTGATTAAATAAGGAACTCTCTCTTCCTCTGTTCTCTCCTTCTGTCTCTCTCCTGCTTCCTCTGCGTCCGTTTGTGTGGCGGGAAAAAAAAAAAGACGCCTTCACCAGCCACGTGCTGCGCGTACTTCTGAGGGACGTGAAGTTCGGAGAGACGGTGTCGTACAAACGCCTCGCCGAGATGGCGGGAAACCCCAGAGCGGTGCGGGCGGTGGGAGGAGCCATGAGGAGGAACCCGGTGAGTGTGGCTGACATTGACTGACAGGTTTCTCTCTTACTTACTGCACTTAGTCAGATGATGGAAGCCTTTTTATTGAATGTGTTAGATTCGCGTTTTAGTATCTGGACACTCACAGAAGGAAGGTACTTTAAGAACGAATGACCCCTGATGAGCCAGAGTTTTTGGAAGGGGGCCTCTTGGTCATAACAAAGTTCAAATGCATGATAGCCATCCCTCAACTTTGGAGCGACCTGCCCAACAAGATGACCTGCTATAAAACAAGTGATAATGCATTTCCTGAACCTCATTTTTTAGACTTGCTTTCATGTAAGGTTGAACCCTGCTCATTTATTTATTAGTTTTTCTTTTAGTTTCCTTTTCTGATGTCTTTTATCTTTTTTTATTCCTTTTGTACTTTCTTTTGGTGCATTGTTGGCCTTTTATTTAATTGTAGTTGTACTGAATATCATTTTATTTAATTATTTCCTTATTGTATTGATTTTTTTTCAGTTGCATAGTTTTATTGGTTTTGTTCTTTTTATTTCATTTTACTGATTTTTATGTAATATACAAAGACTCATCTCTCCATTTTGCTCTCTTTTATTTCACTCTTTTTTATTATTATTAAATGAATGTCCGTTAAATTCAGATCCATTTGGTTCATATTTTTTATTTTCTTTATTTTCATGAATCCCACTCTAACTGCCAAATGACCATATACTTCATCATTTTAGGATACTTTAAACAAGACCTTTAAAATTGATTAGCATCTTATTTTCTTTTAAAAATGGGGAATCATATGGTTTTTTGAGCTATAGTATCTCAGCGTTTTTAGTTTTGACCTCATACATCAGTAGCAATGTTTTTATATAAACAAAGGAAACACAGAAATGAAGCCTGTGTGCACTTATTTTCCAAATTATTGATCTAAAGATGCTTGTTCATTAAAAATACATTTGGATGTTTTAAAAAAGATTTATAATGTTTCATGCATTTGTACTTTTTGCATGGTCCAAATGTAAAACGTCAATTGAAATCCTTCATGGCAGATTTCTACTCTTTCTTCTTTGTTCTTTTTTTTTTATATGTATTTATTTTTTGTATAAGTGATACTGACTGGGTGCTACTTTGAGTTGGAAGGTTCCCCAGGCGGCCAGGTCCTGGGTTATAGCTCTTACCTTCTCATTACTGCTGATTTATCCTAATTATTGAAAGTGTTAAAAGTTAATGATTTTGTTTAGCAGAAATTAGGTCTTTTAAAAGCTTTTGGTAGTCTGAGATTAAAATCACAATTTTTGTTTGTTTTTATAAAGCCAGTGTTCATTTTTTTATATGCATCAAAAAACATCACAGGCAATAACTTAAAGCATTGCTATCCAAAATGAAGATGAAAGGATTAGTTCACATTATGAGATAGGGCACTTACCCATAATTCCAGTAATTACCTTTACTTTCCTTACACATGTATTTCTAATGTTGCCTGTGAAAGTGTTTGCTTGAACTAGAACACAGACATGCATGTGTGTTCAGTAAAGGAGGAGAGCACCACCATCTCTTTCTGAGCCTGGAGTTACTCTGGAAAGTGAACAGGTTTTTACTAGATGTGAGCGTTCGTGTAAAAAGGAGGTTATAACACTGGATCAACAATGACATCTCTGTCAATATGATGTATTAAGCTAATAAGGCCTTAAGCTAATAAGAATTTTATGGAGACATAATTTGCAGCTATTTTCTAAAAGTTTAATCATTTAAGTCACTTTCTAGGTTTTGCTGCTTCCCTTTCCTATTTTCACTCCACACAGAAGATAATTTTGATTGTTGACTGTTTGTAGCACAAAGACAACGCTTGAAACTGTCACCTAGGAAACTGTGAAGGATATTTCTTACACTTCTGTGATATTGTGAAGGAGAAGAGGAAAAGAGCTGCACTAAAAACAGTCACCAGCAGTTGCTCACATTACATATTCCTAAATGTTATATCAAATATCAAAAATGTTATACAAAATTTCAGGCTGTGTTAGGAGAAAAATGAATAGATTGAGTTCAGATAAATTAATATATTGTTAAATGAACAATAATGTAACAAAAGCAAGAACCAAATGGTTAAATAAGTAAAAGTGTGCCTCAGACACAGCACTGTAAAAGTGTTAAAACTTATCAAATATGTCATTTTAAATTGTCTTTGATTTTTAGGGTTAACTTTGAATGCACTTAACTCGACTATTCCTCCACAACAATGTTCAAACATCCTCCTGATGGAGGATGTGCAGTCTAAACCGTAGGTGTGTTGGAATACTTTCTACGTGTGAAACAAACGCCTCCCTCTGAGAGCGGCTGAGACGTTGAAAGTCTACCTACAGCACAATTTTAAGCCCACACCTTTTGTTCCCCGTCCTCTCAAGTCTTTACTGTAGATGTTCTCTGCAAATCTCCACTTCTTGTCGGAAACCTGGCCCGCATTGCTTTTTTTTTTTGCCCATGAATCCACTGTGTACAAAATGGAGGGCTAGAGGGCAAGTGGTGTGTCTTCTTTTGATCAAACCCTTTGATCAAAGCCCGTTTAGCTCTGCCCATGTAGTGCTGTGGGCACCACCGGTGTGCTCTGTGAGGCAGAGAGCACTTCTTGTGCAGCCAGTGAGATCTTCTTTTTCTTATGTGCTGTGCTTGTGTAGCTTGTCTACATCCTTGTTTCAGTGCTTTATTCTTTAATACACTTTTTGGTTATTAAGTGTTGGAATTTAGTGCATAGACATCAACATCATGTATGTGATATTGGATTTCTGCCAATATCAGCTGTTTCTGTTTCAGATATTCTATACCACAGGTGTAGCCAATATTGTTAATCATATATGCATACTTCTTTTCATTGTGAAGAAAACCAAAGCTCTTTTATCACTTGTAATAACCTGTTATGATTCTGTCTGTCTTTATCTGTTAGCAGTGATTAGATTTTGGTTGTGAGGATTTTTTTCAAAGATTTGTTAAAATTGAAAGCTAGGGCAGTTTTCCAGATTTTTGCTAACAACTTACTAAGTTCTCAACAGATTTTAATGACATTTTCCTGATGTGTCGATCATGGCACAAGGAGAGGTGTAAGACTTGGGTGGGGATTTGCTTACACATTTGCCAAATTATTTGACAATAAATTGCCCAACTATGTCAGAATTGCTTTGGCGGAGGTTTGTGCTCTCAGAGTACTTCTAGTTCTCATTGCTAGAGTTTGTTCTTTACCTACTTAAACCAAAAACAACAAAAGACATTTTGGACATGAAGTGTAAGAAACTTTGTAACTTCTTTGGATCCAAGATACATAATGTGCTAAATGTATTTTTGGCAGTAAGACAAGCTTCCTCTGCACTTTTTGAGCTCTTCAGGCGACTCTGTAACAACCCTCTGACAGCAATGTAAAGCACTGCATTAAAGTGTGCTCTAATTGTATATATTCTCTCTCTCTGTCTATCCCTCTCTCTCTCCATATATACACACACCTTAAAATTGTGTGTGTGTGTGTGTGTGTCTTTGTGCAAAAAAGACAGCCAACCATGTACAATAACACACACAGTAATCAAAGACTTATTTGAGGATTACTCATGTTCTAAATTTGCGGTGTCTGCATTTTAAATTGTGACAATGGTAAGATTCTTCTATGGCATTACTCTTATGTGTTTATATGTTCAGACTTTTGCCATTTCTCTGCCAGACTGGGAGAGCAGGAAGGCTGCATGTGGCTCCTGAGCCACCAGTCGCCCTTCACTGTCCTAAAAACCAAATGGACAAGAAGGGGATCCACTCTTGAGACAATCCCAAGATTGGCTTGAAATAACATAAAAACACATTTCATAAGCACAAAAAATAAACCAGCATCAGCTTAAACCTAAACAGTTTCAAGTAGATCACTGAAGAGTCTTAAATAGTCTTAAATTTGATTTTAACAATCAAGCCCATGAAATGTCTTGAAAAATTTTGTTTTTACGCACTTAAGTTTTTCATTTGAGGAAGCACATGAACTAGGACTGTATGTCGATCACTTTTGCATTATTTCAAAGGCTGCTTCAGAAAACAGCAACTTAAAAAGTTAGCATTAAAAAGTTCTCTGACTATATGCATGTTCATTCTCTCATGTCAGTGCCACCTTCCCTCTCTGGAGGGCAATCTAACTTGATATCCTGTTCTTGATTCATAATTTGCACCAGACATGAAATGTTGTGGTAAAATAACGTTCTCCATTAAAGCCTCTGCAGCAAACACATGGTGATGGTGTGAATTAATTGTTATAAGGTACAAATGCATTTTTGATTTGGTGAAGCAGAGTTTCTTGGTATGGCACAGTCCTGATTTCACACTTAACGTAGTCAGATGTGGCTAAAAGTGGTTAAAGGCTACCTTTACATTTATCTGTGCCAGTTTGAGGGAGAGAAGATTGTAGAATTTCTTTTAGATTTAGAAAAGCTAAAAGAAATCCAAGCAGAAAGCAAAGACCAGGACTCTCATGTGCTCTCTGTCCTTTGATACATTTTCACTGTATCAGTGATATTGACCGATGTTTTGCACAAAACACAATTTTCTCATACCATACATGCGTTACATGCCTGGTTCTCACTTTAACAATTCAACTTTTAAGCACTTTGAAGAAAAATGTTTAATCCTGCTTTATTTTTCACAGTTGGTGTCTCAAAAAGGTCTTGAAAGTCTTGAATTTGATTTTACTTGAACACAATTTAAAGCTTAAGGACTGAAACTGAAGAAAATTAAAACTTAAGCTGAGTCAGATCTGCTGGTTCTGCTCCACAAACTCAATGAGATGCACTCATACATCCTGCCTGAATATGTTGAAATATGTGCAGAAATGACCGTATCTACAGATACCACAAACCACTTTTTTTAGCCATCATCAGCTGATCCTGATTTTAGGCCTGTAATTTCATGCATCCCTAATGAAAACATCACATCTGTGTTTTAAAACCGTGGACTTCTTCCTTTTTTTTCCCAACACATATGTAACATTAGCCAATGGCATTGCTCCTGGATGGCTGTATAATTCCTCTCAGTCTCATGTTTTACAGACATCTCTCCCCTTTCGTCAGGCAGGCTGGGAGCCTGAGCCCTCAGCTCCTCATACAGATCCAGAGTCAGATTGTCAGTGTCAATTACTTGTCAGTAGCGCTGCTCCACTCAGGCTTCAGCTGCAAAAAAGCTCAGTGTGCTCAATCGATCCTCGCCTTCTCTGTGGCACTTCTTCTTCACCAGGATTTGAGTATTGATAAGCCTGGTGTAGTGCTCTTTTCCCCCCAAGTGAAGAGGCAGATCCGAAGGCCTTGAGGGTACCCTGCTCTCCCTCCAAACCCAGGGAACAGTATTGATCCGAATACTCGAGCAGTATTTCTCTCTCTGCAAGGTTAATCTGGGGCTCGGAAAGTTTTATTGCTGTTGATATGGGAGCGGGTTTAATGATGGATTTGAACTGAACACACACTGCATGTCCAAGTTTTATATAAAAGGCTGGAGGTGTCAGGATAATTCGGTTAAATTGGAGAAAAAATAGTCACAATGCAGCAGCTGGGTTGTTTTTCTATTTAGCGCAGCAAAGAGAAGAACAAGTTCAACACTGAGAATATTCTAAAGGAAATAATTGCCGTGGTTCACTCCAACCATCGCCACTCTTCTTGTTCTGAATTCACAATGATCGAAGTGTTTTAGGCTTGCTTGTTTAATCTTTCTCCAGCCATTTAGTTTACAAAGAACTCGGGACCCCCCTGGCAGTCGTCTGCAACAAGAGTAAACGCTCCACCGACTTCCTCTTTTTAATGATCACAGGGTTATCAGATCTTAATGTTGACACCCTCTCGATTGAATATTCATCCTGCTGGTGTTTTTGCCCATTAATTTTTGATTGCTTCTTTGCTTTACACTATTAAAGAGTAAAAAACATTTATACCCAAAGACTGAGCCATCACCCTGAATGTGGATTTGTGCAGGATCAAACCAGACACTTCTGCGTGGCACTTTGTTTTTCCATGCAGTGCACGAACATAAAAGATTTTTTTTAGTGCAGTTTCACATTCGCTGCACGTTGGTTACTTTTAAGTCACATCGTTTATGTAGTAAATCAGAGATTCTTTAATACATAATACATAGCAGATCTCAACACCTCTGACTGTGTGAAGCTATGACAATAAACGTCAACCTCAGAATAAAAAAGCAGGCATATCTGTTTTTCTCCTGTTTGTTCTTTTAATTTACACATTTTATTTTTGTGGTAGAAACTAAGGCTGGGTGATATGCAACAAAAATCATGTCTTTTTGACCCAAATAGTAAACATAATTTGTATAAGTATTTTTGTTGTATAAAGAAGCTGTTATGTAAAAAACGATGTTGATTCCTTTTTGACAATGTGCTTCCTTGCTTGTTTTGTCTTGTTATTACTGATCAAAAACTGCAGAAAACTTCCCACACACCATTTGAATTGCACAAATATGTGAGCAACAGTAAATTGGAGAAATGAAAGATAAATTGTGTTTACTTTAGGACAAATTTTGGAATAAAGGGCAGAAATGTTTTAAATGCACTAAATACGAGAGCATATTAAAAAGGGTGAAACTTCACTTTTGTATTTTCGTTAAGTATAAAAAGTAACACAAGCTCTTCAACACTGTCTAATTTTACCAAATACATCCACAGTCTGTCTTGTTGGTGTGAAAGCACTGCAGTGTTATGATAGTCTGTCACAATTTAACCAAAATAGAGAAGGGCGGGGGTGGAGGGGCAGAGAGTAATGTCTTACTTGCACAAACATATTGGTAACATTTTAAGAAATGCATGGAGCTATCTAGTGGATTCGTAAAAGTTTAATCAAAGTGCAGACCAATTCCTAAACACCTGTTAAACTGCACAAGTATGTCTGCAACCTTTGGACCATGAGTGAAAACACCACTTATGTTTGCACTGACAATAAATGAGATGCAGAAAATCGTGTTTTCTACTTAGATTTCACAAATACATTAGAAACATTAAACTGGCATATAAAAAGATGGAACCTTTATTTGTCTCCAGTCATATTTATAACCAAAGGAGAGACAGTAGTGTCTGAACTGCAGTCATATTTCAGCAGCCTACAGAGTGCTCTGGTCTGCAGTGATTATCAAAAGAAAAAGCAGACAATCTCTCTCACTGTTTAAGCTGCACAAATACATTGGCAACATTGCATTAGTGTATCAAAAACAAAGATTTACCTATCATCCGTAAACAGAGGAAGGCAGCACTGATTAGGACATATTCTTAACAATGTTCTTAAATACACAAATAAGTCGGCAACATTTGATTCATATATCAAAAGAAGGAGAAGGAGAGCATGGTCTAAACTTCACCGACAACATTTTAATAAGTTGCTAATATATCAGTGCAGTTCAGACAGTGTGCAGGTGCGAACTGCAACCTTTAAGAAATGAAAATGATTAAAGACCTAAAGCTGTTTTAAGGCAGCAGATTTTGGTCCTTTGGTATTAAACAGGTTACAGGATTGTTTGATTTTTAATAACCAATTCAGACTTATTAATGCTGTAATAAAACCCTTAGCTGAGATCAGATTTAGCTGATTAACTGTGCAGAAGTACTTACATTTTTTCCTCTTAGCCTCTGTAGCAGATGGATACATGATATGAAAATAAAACTTAGGCTTTTGTCCTCAAATTCATGATATTTTTTTTAAATTATTGATCTGTTTCATCAAAATTCACACCCTCCATGCTGCGCAGATGCTGCTCCAGGTATTTAAAGTAAAAGCATGCAAATGAAAATATACTTAAAACAGAATAAAATGTGTTTTTTAATGATGATTACATATTAAGATCTAGCATTCCACTAGATTATCTGGTTTTTAGTAATTACTGTTCCATGTTTTTACCACAGATAAGGCAATACATGTACATGTCTTTAACAGACATTAACATAAATTATATTAATATTGTCTTACCCTTTATGATAATTAAAAATAATGTGCAATCCTCGGTTCATTTTTTAGAGTTGAAACCTGTGCAAAAATGTATCCTTTTGTGCCTTTTAGGGAAATGAATTGAAAGTTAAGTGAGGAAGAAAAGTTTATATCAAAAATGTTCACGTGATATTTTCCAAAAGTTGAACATGTTCATTTCCTCCCAGCATAATATTTTTTTTGTCTCTGTGTGTGTGTGTCTGTGTGTGCCAGATTCCTCTCCTCATCCCCTGCCACCGAGTCATCTCGAGCAGTGGACAGAGTGGGCCGTACATGAGCGGCAAGGGCGACCATCTCAAACAATGGCTGCTCACCCATGAGAGGCAGAGAGGGGAAGGCTAAAGCATGACAGAGGCCAACTGTCCTTCATTCAGTACACACACACACACACTCACACACACACACACACATTTACACTCTCACCGACAAGGACAGCATTCCTAAAAACAACCAAAAAACAGGGCCATAAAGTTGAGCGAGCTTGGCACACAGTGGAACAACTGGAGGTTTTGTAGAGATTCAATTTAAACTCCTTTTTCAATATATCTAAGAATAGAGATGCTGCATAGTTAATGTGATACAGAGTTGTTGCAGAATTAGAATGTACAAAAATAACTTAAACAGAGAACAGTAGGAATTACAAACATATGCTCCCGTGGGTCTCCGTTGCGTTTGCCAGATAGTGCTGGAATGGTTTTTCTAAAGAATTATTATTCCCTTAAAAATATGTCTCTCGCATTGTTGTTGTTGTTGTTTTTTTTTCCTAAGCAGAATTAGTCTTTGTACCTCTCGTTGGTTTTTTAATTTCCTGCCAAGTGAATGCTTTGTTCAACATCCAGTGATAAAGGCTCTGAATTTTACTGCTACAAAGCTTTGTAGTGAGCATTTGTTTTGTCTTCATTTAGATCTCATTGTTTGCTTTCGCCTTACAATCCACCTAGAGCCGACATGTCTTATGCATTATATACTGCACTTTTGTTACGTTCGACATGTTTAAATAAATACATCTCAAACTGACAAATCCAGCCTTTTCATCATTTTAATTGTATTTAATTTAAAAATTGATTTCATGTAGCGTTCACTCAGTTCAGCTCATAATTAATTATGCTGTGTGTCTTCTCTCCTCGCTGCAGCTCTCTCTGCATGTCAGAGCTGCTTTTTATTTCTGAGGAGCGTTTTCCATTAGAGGGCAGTACAGAACGGGAAACAGGAATCAACATTTCAACCTTGAATTCATCCTGCACATTTAATCTGTAACTTAAATGTTTATGTGTTGTTTTATTTTCATCGCAGCCCTGTTTAATCCCTCTGGGATAAATTATTCTGTCTTTTAAAAGACCATATGGAGAGGGCAGCAGTAGTGGCGTGTGTTTAGAAGAATAACTTGCTTTAATTGAATATGTCCTGTACTTTTATTTCACACTTTTCTCCACAATGATCTGCAGGTCCTCTGACAGTTTAGTCGTTTTTTCTTACTGCTAAATTCTTCATTCTCCTAACAGTCTAGTGAAGCTCCAGAGTGACCCTCACTGGCCCGTAGTTATTCCTCTTCTGTGCGGCACAGGTAGCCTAATCATCCACCCTCCAAAAATAACCTCAGCTCTAACCTTTCCACAACCAATTCAAGTGGCCCGCTCGCTGAATACATTTGAACTTTGCTGCATTTTTGAATTTCTGATCCGTCCGGGCTCGGCGCTGCTGTCTCTCCCTGCTGCTGCTGCTGCTGCTGGTGCTGGACTCACTTCCTCTGCCGTTTGGAGGAGCACGGTGGCAGGCGAGATGTTGAGGCAGCAGACAGGCAGATGAAGAATGAGACTCAGTCTGTGGTTTCACAGAGGGCTAATGATGCCTGTGGTGACTACAGGCTACAGTCAGCCCCCTAACGAAGGGAGCTGTGACACAGCCACAAGGGGTCCCATTTAAGCCAGGCGCACTCTGAAGTGCACTGTAAGCACCCTCCTTTTTTTGCTTGTGGCTAAGTAAATTCTAAGGAATGCTATGAATTTAGCAACCAGAGATACTGATGTCTGCAGACTTTTGCGGTTGATGTTAAAAACAAGTCCGGCATCAAAGCTGCAGACACGCTGCCTGTAATTGGCTGTGTAATTGCTAAGGTACCAGAGGAACCTCTTTAAAATAGTTCACACCTTTCATTTCTCCCATCTTTTCGAACATTTTTACAAGTACAGCACAATAATAACTGCAACTTATAGGTGTCATATAATAGCAGAAGTTGTTGATTATTTGTATTTGCATATATCAAATTCTTTGGTAGTATTTTATTTAAATAAAAATGAGGTGTTGACTGTTAAAGGTGGATAAAGCGAATGAGAGAAAACAAAGGCTCTTTAAAATTATCACAAAGTCTTAAGAGAAAAATGACAAGGTATTTAATTTTATGGCATTTTTCCAGTATATCAAGTCATCAAAAAAGGTTATAGGCCACATTTGCTTTTCAATCTTCATCCCCAACTACTTTATCTGCAGAGAGCAAATAAAAGTCACACTACTAATGTTCAAAACTCAAATCAAGCACCTAAATGCTAAATGTTAGGTGTTAAACTTTAACAGTGCTTTGTTTATTGGTTGGTAACTGCTTTAAAGATTTTTATTCAGTTAATCTTTTCATTAAGTTATATCCTCAATCTGTCAGAATGTCCATTGTTCCTAAGTAAGTACTTATCTGTTATTAACGGAGCATGTTTTAATGATTTATCAATCACTTCTAACCAGTTATAAATGCTTGATTGATTTGTAAAGCAGAAGTTAAGCTTTAGTAAATTATCATGTAAGATTTGTTTGTAGTAAATCCATTTAATAAAAGCAGTGATTGAATTCTTTGCAGATGTAGATGGAAGGTGTAATTAAAGCAGGAGTAAATACTTAACTCATCATCATAAATAAAGCCTGAATCATTTTAAGCATTTACATCATAAACACAGTTAGTCATGCTTTATTGCTGAGTGACACTCATAGAACCTGAAGAAAGGCATTTTGCCATGCATGTGAAACTCAAATCACTAATTGTCTAAGTGCCTTGACTTTCTATAAGAAGTTTGTCTGATGCCACCCTCAGTGGGCTAACTCAGCATGCTGCACACAGACGATGCTCAACAAAGACACAGCAGAGAAACAGCTCTGAGTGAACGTGCTGAATGAAGAGTTTGACATGTCCACTCAGATTTTTCCTTTCTTAGACATATTTTAATCATATTTAAAACATACAAATTATTTATATGCATGTCCAGCAGACACCTAAACAGAAACTGGAGCTTTCATGGAGATCTCACCAAAAGCATCATCAGAGAGGATTTTGATTGTCAGCTTTATGTGCTGCAATTGCAAGAAAGTTTTTTTTTCAAAGTTCAAGAAACACAACTCCACGCTCCCTCCTCTGTGTGAATGTTTGAGTTCACTGACACCTGAGAGGCCGCAGTGTGTAAAATAAGAATGCACGGGTTTATTGGGAAAAAAAATATCCAATTCATTTACTCAGTTTTTTTTCCTTCAAAACACAATATAAACAGCAGGAAGTTAAAATGTAATTATTATACTTTACATACAAGCGTTGCTGAAATTTCTGCCTATGATGTATTTGCAACATATATTTACCATATAGTGACTGTTGGGCAAAGACCCAGTATCTCCAAAACCACCACTTCTAGAGAAATGGGGAAAGCTGTATTTTCTTATAAAGTAAATACTGTACTGTCATGATTGGCTGCTGGATTTGTTACTTTTAATTGGATTCAAATCTATATACCACTCACAGATCTGATGAGTGTAGAAAATCTGTTTTATGAAAATCATGTGAAATGGAGGTACAAGGTTTTTGCCCAACATTGGTTTTATTTTAGCTGTGATATCTGCCAAAAGTAACAATACTCTAATGTCAATACTCCTCCTGTAAAGGTTTCAGTTACCAAAAAACAGCATTTTTTTGTCGAAATGAAGATGTTGTCCAAAGTATTAAGTATTAGAAACAATCTTGAAGTCTTGAATTTAGTTTTTGAAATAAAAAACATAAAAAGTTTTAAACAGTATCATTGGATTTTGAATGGCACATCAACTTAAACCATCCTCATCACATCAATATAGAACAATATTTAGCACTCTGGCTTGTTCTGTTTTAGTAAAATAATAACCTCGCTATGATAAATCAGCATTTTTCGCACATAACAAATTAATACTTGTGTCTGTGGTGCAAACATTGTAAAGTTTCTCCCAGTTCCATCCTCAAAAAGGTGACAGAAAGCCATGAATGTGATTTTAAATGTGGTGAAGAAACCTTGTATTTTAATTTATGGTGGAATCAAATGTTCTTTTTCTCTGTTAAGTCTGTTCCTACTGTTAGAATCTCCAATAAGAGGAACAATTGCGTTTTAGTATAAAAGAAACTTGCTGTGCTTAACAAATTATGTATTTACATCAGCAAAAAGAGTTTCAAAATATCAGCACATCACCAAAAATCCAACATCCCTCATTTGCACACCTTTAACAGTTATCAGCAGCATCATTGTTATGTCCCCATTATTTTGAGGTTCATGTGTCCCACCTCTCTTCCATGCTGGCTCCGAGATAAAAAAGAATTAGACAGAAAAACAGGCTGAGATGATCTCATCATCCGCACTGTTAATCTCTGTGAAACCTTTAATTTTAGCCCAATATCTGCCTCCATTTGTGAGAGCGAGAGAGGCAGAGAGAAGCTGCACGAGTGCATGTGCTGCATGCTCGTGTGTTTGCCTGTGTGTGCGCGTGTGAGCATGTGGCCATGCGTGTTGGTGTGTGCACATGTGTATGTCCATATGTGTGTGGGTGAAGTGGATGATATTGAGTCTGACTTCATAAATCACCCAGACACTGATAAACTCCCCATGCACCCACACACCGCTAATGGGCAACCCTTAAGGAGTGTGAGTGTCTCGTGCGGCGTTTGATTCAACATTTATTAACCCCCTCACACACACACACACTCCCCTCACAGACGACACACACTCATTTGAGCCCCCAGAAACAGCGAGGATATACTTACTTGGTGGCATTGGCAGCGTTAGAGCAAGGGGGCTTTGACCTGGCCAGGTTGAATTAATCTTAACACAGTTGTAAGTTACATTTTAGCTTATACAACAACAACCAGCTCTACATTAGCTCCTCTCTCATAACTTATATCCAACTCCCCACTCCCCATCTCATATCCTGGCACCCCTCCTCATTACAGAACAATTTTCTTCCCCCACATCAAATCCAAACACACCCTACGCTTCCATCTCTTGCTCTTCATACATGTCGGCTCATAATTCAAATGTTATCACAACCTGTGACCCCTTGGTACGAGCCTGAGCTTGGGGAGGGGGACTTAATCCTGCAGCCGCATCAGTCAGTCATAAATATCTGCTTTTATTCCCCTTAAAAAGTTTCTGCGCTTAAAAAGAAATGAAGAAACTTTTTGGAAGATATTAAGCGCAAGCTGCTGCTGGGAAGCCAGAGGAGTATCCGGCATGCAGATAGGCAGCGTCCAGCAGTCAGTCAGTCCGACAGATAGGCAGAGGGATAGATAGCTGGATAGACAGACATTAGACCGGGGCTTGGCTACACTATCAGGTTTCCTCCCCCTCTGTCTGTCTGCCGGGACAGCCGGGGCCTCGGAGGCCCTGACACCGAGGCACCGCGCAGCCAGCCACGACAGCTGCCACAGCAGCATCTAATACCAACACACTCCACGCTACGCCGCAACTACAAAGACCAGCATCATCTCAAACATGGCACACTTTGATGCTCTTGTAATGATCTTTGTGTTTTGAGAGAGAACGAGGGAGGATGGAGGATTCATATGGTGCCTTTTTGTTTTGTTTTTTAAGAACAAAGAGACCCCAGCTCCCCCCTCCTCCCCACCAGCGAGGTTTAGGACAGTGATGATGAGACGGAGCAGGATTAAATGAGAAAGTCAAAGAAAACCCTGAGAGGTATCAGCCTGCGAGCATGCGCGTGTTTGTTACCTTGTACCAGTGTGTCATTGTAACCTCCTGAACCCCGGTGCTGGTCTGGGGGTCTCTAATTAGGACCGGCTGATGAACGGCCATGCATAACGTGAGAGCGTGTTTCGCCTGCGTGTATCAATCTGTGACTGTGCGGCGCGGCTTGTCAGCGTGGTAAGGAGAGTGTCTCAGCCCTGGAGAAAGTGCAGGTCTCAGCCTTGGTCATGTTGACGGAGGGGCGGCACTTCAGAGGCTCCAGGACCCCATGGCACCAGTCTCCCCAGTCCCCCCAGACAGACTGGGAGCATCTGGGCTCTGTCAGCGCCTCTGGCCCCCGCAGACTCCGATCTATATGACAGGGGAGAGGAGTGGATTGGATCAGGGCGAGGGAAAATATGAGCCAGATTCCTGCGCCTTGTGCAAAACGCACGCTTTGCCAGTTACCATGCTGTGTGTGTGTGTGAGTGTGTGTGAGTGTGGTTGCATTAAGGCCTGATAACAGGTCCTACTGATTAATTTTGTATGATGTGAGATGGCAGTTATTGATTAGAGGCTAATGTTGGAAAATTCCTCTCTAAAGATTGTCCAATTAAGCATTAATTAAAAGTATGCAGCTAAAAACATGTAAAGCTTGGTTCTAAGGGAAAAAACTCCAGATTAAACTGACAGATTTCTTTCCAGAGCTTTCTCTATGAACCCCAGCAGGAATGCTGCACAGGGCAGCGGGGGTGTTTGGATGTTTCGAAGAGTTCTGAAAATTCTACAAAATCAGTTCTTATATTTCATATCAAATTGTTGACCTCTCACCACAAGGAAATGATTTCTTCAAACTATATGTGTTAATATAATTTTGTTTTCTTGTCTTGATTTTTCCTAATCAAATAAAATTACACTGCCTTAGTATGGCATACTAATTGCAAACCACTGTAATCAAAGAGTGGCTCAGTTCGAGAATGTGTTTACTGTTTATGATTCATTAAAGTACGTGGAGCAGTAAAATAACATTTCTGAGAAATAAAACATTTTATCCTTAAAAGAGGATGTTTTCTTGGTTAAATATTCCACTAGGCTGTACATTCACCTGCCACCTTAAAAATTACACTGAAGACCAGGTTTGACTCGCTTTTGTCTTCAGAAGTGCATCAACTCTTTTTGAATCAGGTGCTGGAAACATTCCTCTGAAATGTTGGTGCATATTGACTCTGTAGCATCATGTACTTGCTGCAGATGTTGGCTGCACATCCCTGATGTGAATCTCCCAGTTCACTATGTCCCAAAGGTGCTCCGCTGGATTGAGATCATATGACTGTGCAGGCCACTGGAGTAGAGTGAACTCATTGTCATGTTCAAGAAACTAATTTTAAATGATTTGTGCTTTGTGACCTGGTGTGCCATCTTGTGGGGAGTAGCCTTCAAACGATGGGTATACTTTGGTCTGGGGGGATGAACATGTTCAGTAACAATACTCAGGTAGGCTGTGGTGTAAATGATGCTTGGTTGGTATTGAAGTGTGCTTAGACAATTAAACTCACTCAGTCAAACTTTATTTATAATGCATTTTTCATACATAAAATGAAGCACAAAGTGCCGAACATTCAAATACACAAGCAGATAAGATATCTTCTGCACTAATATCTTCAATATCTTCTCTATCTTTTGTAAGGTCTTGAAATGGTTTTTAATTTATTATTAGTTAATAGTTATTTAGTTAAAGAGACTGTGAGGAGTTTCTAAGTAATTACAAAAAAGTCTCACATTTAGATATATGCCTGATTGAAATACACAATTTAAGATGAGTTTTATAGCATCAAAATAGGTTATCTATAATTGCTATTCCTTAGCCTTCTGGCTGGGTCGGACAGGGCTGGACTGGCCTGGATACTCAACTTCAGGAACGAGACAATTAAAACTAGAGCAAATTTATATTATTTTACTATTTATATTACACGTCTTAGAGCACTGGGCTGTAAGTAGGGATATATAGCTGGCTACAACTACGATAATAAGTTTTCCAAAAATTGCTTGTTGTAACACATCAAAAACTACCACTACGTAACTAGAAAGAGATACATTACCTCGTCGCTTTGCATCCTGTAAGTTGTTGAAAAAAAGAAGCTGTAAAGCAATGCAGAGTTCTGAGGAAGGTCCGAGCTGCATTTACCACAACAAACACACGCTTTGGCTTCAGTCACGTCTTTGGTGCATTCCAGTTGTAGTCAGAAGTAGGAATTTCCAGGTTCCGAGTAGGAAACTGCAGCTGGAATGTCCCCCGAAGTCTGAATTTCCTACTGGGAACTCGGTGAAACCTCGCTACCCCCAAGTTGACAATCGAAGAAGGATGCCCCCAGTGTGAACAGTTATGTAGCTCCTGTAATAATCCATTTATTTGTTTATTTATTTATTTATTTATCTAAATCAGCTGTGTACATAGTATTGCTAGACTTATATTTACAAAAATGCTGCCATAGTGATAATCAATTCTTCATACAACAATGCAGGGCGTGCTAACAACAGCTAACAATAGCCTGGTAGATCAGCATGTTTTCTTCCAACTTCAACTGGAACGCAAATAAGTCGAAGATGATGTCACTCCCATTTCCGAGGTTACTGGGACGCAGCATTACGACAGTCGGTGCGCGTGCTCATGGGTAGCAGAGTCTTTATTTCGCCAGTAATAGATTCTCCTAATAGCATCTTTAAGTATAATTTGTTAAAGATAATAAAAAAAACAGCTTCCAATGAAATAGACATGTTCATCACTTTATCTTATAGGCTGTAAAATGGATGATAAACAGTGTTTGTCATATCTTTGTGGAGGTGATTTAGGTTGTTTTAAAGTTTTTCAGCAATTCTGCTTAAATTAAAATAATCTCATTGAAAACACTCATTTAAAACATGGATCTAACCGTCATAAAGAACCTGCAGGCAAAGAAAAACAGACCAAGAGTGAAGAGAGACATATCTAATCAAGCACAACCACTAGTTCATTATGTTGCATAGCTCAAACATCGCTCTACCTTTGTGATTCAAACTTGTGTTTTGTAAAGAGCAGAGTTTGTAAGAGATGGTGGGAAAGCACGAGATGATTTTGTGTAAACATCAATGACTGATAAACTGAATAACAGCATTGTAAAAATTAATATTGTCTCATCATTGAATACGATAGACCAGTCTTATCTTTGAAATACACTGCGTAGGTCTTACCACCAATTGTTGAAGCCCTGGGCGTATTGACAGGCATGGAGTGGTTGCATGAACCTTGGCTAACACACAGCTTGGAAATTTCAATGTCACTCTGAGCTCACGTACCCGTTTACTGTTTTTACAGTGAACCAGACCCACGGCTTGTCTGTGACTCAAACATTGAACAGTTTTATCCTCCGTTCATCAAATGAGTGTACTTATTCAGTGTGTGCAGGGTTGTGATGACCTAATGATGATTGGTCTGTTTTTGTGATCATGGGTGACCGCAATGGAATTTAAAAGACAGTTAATCATTCAGCACAAAACCATTGGAATAAGGCAGCAGTAATCAAGGCTTATCAGACCAGGCAGCATCTTTCCGATCTTCCAATCTGTGGTCCAGTTTTGTTGAGCTGTCTTGAATTGAAGCCTCTGCTTTTTTTTTCTTAGCTGACAGGAGTGGCACTTGGTTTGGTCCTCTGCTGCTGTAGCCCATCTGCTTCAAGATTCTATGTTGTGTGCTTAAAGAAATGTCTTCTGCACAGCTTGGTTGTGACAAGTAGCCTTAGCTTTTCTTGAGATCTCCTGCTGGACTCTGTAAACCCCAGAGGTGGTTGTGCCTGAAAATCCCAGGAGAGCAGTTTCTGAAAAACTTAGACCTCCCTGTTTGACACCAACAACTACGCCATGTTCAAACTCACCTAAAATGCCGTTCTTCCTCACTCTGGTGTTTTAAGGATTAGCAGGTCGGCTTTGCCTTGTCTACATTGCTCACACATACTACTATCTGACTGTCTGATTACCTATTTTGTGTTAGCGAACGGGTTTACCTAATTAACTCAGAACTTTCGAGATTAAGATGAATATATAAGAAAATATGAAAAACAATTTTGTTGAATTTTGAACACTGTAGACATCATATTTTGTTTTTCATCTGCTCAGTGTACTGTAGCTCTTGATGAACAAACAATATCACTTTGCCCAAATCAGTGTTATTTCCTCCTCAGTACCTTGGAAATATGACGATGTCTCTGCAAAGTCTGGATGCTTTGGTAATATGATGATTCTGGACTAAAACCACACGTTCTTTATTACTCAGTCCATGTAAAAGTTTGATTTGATCAAGCTCTCAACTGTAAGGCATGATATATCAAGGCAAATTTCAAATAGGCATTATTGCAGTAGGCTGTTTTATGCTTCAGAATCTAAAAGTTTTCTACTTTTATTCAGCTACTTAACCCTAAAAGATTTCTTTTTCAGACTATTCCTCCCTGGTTATTTCTGTCATGTCTCACCATCATTCTCACCTGCAGCCCTAAGTGTCATTTTATCTTGGGGCCTGCTGTACCTGGTAATTCCCCTAAACAGGATCAATGATTTAATCAAGTGGTCAACAACACGGTTAATATTTAAAACCTACTGTCATTTGTCTGCGATCTCCGATAATTACACCCTTAGGTTTTAGGTGACCTGAGAGTTTCTTTTTTGTAACCGTTTTTTCCCCACTGATTACCCAAATGACATGAAATTTGGCAGATATGTTCATTTATTTAGACGTTTGGACTGCAGTTGGTCTAAAGGGTTCTAAACATTCAAAATCAATTAATGAAGTTTTGGCCACAATGAGTGTTAAACATTATATAATGTGCTTTGGATCATGTGACACCCAAAGCACCAAACATGTGATGTCTGATCAAAAGCTTTTATTTAACAGAGTGTGCTTCAGATTTGTAGTTTTTACATTCTTCCAGCAGATAGCCCACTTTGTTACTGTAATACACCAAGACATCACTCTCTTTGTGACCACAAGAGAGTTTTCTTTAAGATGGAACAGCACAAATAAAATCTATCAAAATCAGTTTGTTGAAAATCTTTGGCCCGTTTTACAGCACTCAAGACATTCACAGTAATTTGTGCAGACACACACACATGCATACACACAGTACTATTATCCCCCTTTGAGTCAGTGTGCTCCCCTCTCACAGATGCATCTTTCGGGAAGTACCTCTGGAGAAAGAACAAAAGGGGTTTTTGTCCCTTTCACCTTCAGAGTGGAGGCAAAACTTTAAGGGACATAAATATTACGTTCTTCAAACTGGATTGGACTACTGCCCGACAGAACTCCATGAGTCCAAAAATTATTTGTGGCTGTAATTTACGTAATATAAATGTAAAGGGTTTACATACAAAACCCACGATGTAAAGGATGACAGATCTGAGAATTCTTTTTGATTTATTTTTCATGTACAGAACTGAAGTTACTGTGAATATTTGATTGGATGAAAGTGTAAAATAGTATAAATATAAAATAACTTTATAGCAGTTTTGATATTTTTTTGGACCTAAAAGGCTAAAACAATAGACAGTAGACTAAGTGGCTTTTTCTCTTAAGCTTACACCATCAGTCAATCAATCTTCATTTGGAGAGCATCAATCCTTAACAAGTGTTACCTCAACTTTACAATAGAGCTGAAGACAAACTCTTCATTTTATGGATACACACATATTCATAGATATATACATAAAAAATACACATATACATATATACAATTACATCCAACACCCAGCATAAAGCCGTATCGCCAATCATGAATCCCGCCATCATGGTACAACACAAAAAAAATTAAACTGATAAGTTTTGATTACAATCATTTTTGAAAAAACTAACTACAGATTTCCATCTAGCATTATGTTAATGGTAAATAATGTATAATTGAGCGTATATTGTAAATATGTTTGTCTTATTCATGTAAGGACTGAAGTCAGTGAGAATATTTGATGCTATTAAAGTAGAAGTTGTATATATTCACTATAATTTACTGACATTTTTGGTGTGTTCAATTTTGGGGCCAAAAGTGCTTTGTGTAACCATTGTTAAATTTGACATAAGGGGTTAAAGATAAATAATGTCTTATAAAGTGTGTTGAAGACATTTTTGCTTTCATGGTTTCATCATGCAGAGAGCTCTCTCCTATGGTGATGTTATCGTTTCAAAGCATGTTACTTAAAAGTATGGAGATTAATTGACAACCTTAGTTTGAAGAAAAGTTGCCAGTGATTTTGTACAATTTAGCCTTCATATAAGAGTTTGTCTATAATTTAAGGGTACATATGTGTTTCTGCTTTAAGGCCTGATAACAGGTCCTGTTGATTAATTCTGTATGACGTGAGATTGTGGTTATTGATCAGCAGCTAATGTTGGAAAAGTCGCCTCTTAAGATTGTCCAATTAAACATTAATTAAAAGTGTGCTGCTAAAAACATGCAACGCTCGGTTCTGAGAGAAAAAAACTCCAGATTAGACTGACAGATTTCCTTCCAGGGCTTTCTTTATAAACGAAAGCGATGATTTGATCAAGTGGAAACAGCTCTGGAAACCTGATCCACACGCAAGACTAATTAATCCATACACTAAATTAGGAATATAAACTGTGGTCCTTTTTTAACAAGGTCAGCTTTAACTTATCCCTTTCCACTTTATTTAACAGGAGCAGGAGAGGAACAAAAAGCAAGAGAGAGGGAGCCCTATCAATGTGCTTCGCTTATTATGATTGACGATTGATGATTAAGTCCTCCAGCTGACACACACCAGCAAAGCCGGTGAGTTGGAATTGGATGTGACACATACACAGTTCTGCGTGTTAGGTAATTCGTTGACGAGGGGCCAAATTCATTTATGGAACAGCGGTATTGGCAGGCATGGACACTCTCTGCAAAAACAACGATAATCACAGAGGTTTGGCGCGGCGTGACAAGGACTCTTCAGGGAAAGGCCCTTACACGCTGCTTTGTTGGCCGATTCCTCCCTAAGATGGAGGGAAACATCCGCCACTGTTCTTAAGATGAGAGCGGCTCACAGAGAGCTTTGTGTAAGGTGTGGATGCTGTTTAAAGAGCTTGATTAGCACTTGTTGGCTCTGTTTGGATGGAGGAGATCACAGTTTATTTCCAGGGCTGGCAAGTAACTAATTACATTTACCCACATGGTTATAATTCTGCAGCTTTTTTGTGAACCTGAACTTTTTGGAGCAGAATTTAAAATCAGTGTTTTTTTAAGGATTTGGAAATCAAATCTGCTTTTTTTTCCCTCAAACTTTTTTTAGGCGATACCAATTCCAGAAACAGATATAGATACCAATACTGATGCATGGAGCTGTTTATTTTCTTCTGTATTACATCTTTGTTTTAAGCACAATGTTGTTTTTTTAAACACAAACAGTAAATTTACCAACCTTTGATAGGAAGATTCGCCCTGTTTTATGGAGCTTGTACTGTAAATTATAATTCCTTTTTAGAAACAACAGGCTTGCACATGTTCCACATCCTTGTTGCTGATCTATAAAGCTTTGTTATTGGCAACTGATTTTGGCACCTGCATATATCTTCAAGTCTGTCAAACAATTAAGACCTTTTAAAGCAATTATTTGTTAATATCAATACTCTTCTGATACTACCATCCAAACAATAGTTTTGTGAATCTTTAGAAATTTTACTTGAGTAAATACTATGGGCTGTATTTGGCTTTGCTGCATTTCATAGAGTAATAAATATAAAACATAATAAAAGCTGAACCAGTTGAGGCTTATTATTCACTATCACTGGCAAGATACCAATATTTTAACACGACATTATTGATATGGGCAGATAATCATTACAATGTTGGTCATCCACTTGGCAGATATGAACATTTCTACTGATATTTACTGATAAACACAAAAATGTAATTGTTGCCTCCCTTGTCCTTCTTTATTTACGATTTTTTTTTCTTGAATCAGTCTAAAAGTCACTTCTCATTGGTATGTTGGTTTTATCATTTTTTAACCAAACTAGAAGTGCTCAAGACCAGAAACTTCTGCTAAGGCAGTTCAACATTGTTGACGGGGTTACTTAAAAAAAACAAAGTGGAAACTCCCCCGTGTACGTTGTTAACAAATCCTTTAAAATTCATGAATCCACATTCCGATTGGGATCACCACCAAAAAGAGGCAGGATGCTCCCTGAACTGGTTGCCTGCTGATCACAGGGCTGGCATGTAGAGACAAATAACTATTCATTCACACATTTGCATCCAAGGGTCATTTAGAAATAACAAATAACCTTAAAATTGTATTTTTGGTCTGTGAAAGGAGACCAGAGTACCCTGAGAAAACCCATGCATGCCCAAGGAGAGCATGGAAATTGCACATGGACCTTTATCATTTTGGATCAAATGTTTGCTATACTGTTACACTCTTGAACAAATAAGAGGTTGACTTTGTGCTAAAGCTGTTTTTCTGTTTAGTCAATACACTCAGTGCTTTTGATGTAAATAAGATGATGGATGTTTACTCATCTCAAGTGTGCCTTCATGCCCACTCTAATTTGATCCAAAACTTATATCAATATTGATATTTGCAGTTTTTGTCTTGAACACAAAGTTTACACTACACCACAGCTTTCCTGTTCCTCACATATTAACTCTCTGTTTCTTTAGTATCAAATGTGAAGCAAGAAAAACAAAATGTCTCAGAGAGCACAAACCTCCATCAAGACATTTCCAATACTTATGGAAAAGTTATCTTCAACTTTGAGGAAAACTGCTCAGTCGCACTGTTAGCAAATCCTTGATAAAAACATCTGGATCCACATCCAGATTCGGATAACCACCAAAGTACAATCACTTCTGCCTTGAGCCGTGACCAACATTCCTTAAAACTAACCGAATTCATGGAGAACTTATTGGGTTATTGTCAAAAATGTGGAAAACTTCCCTATCTCACAGTGTTAACAAATCCTTTAAAAATTCCTGCATCCATACATCTGTATTCTGACCACCAGCAAAATTCCATCACTTCATTCTTGTGTCATGAACATCCCCTGGAGATTTCATCAAAATCTATTCTTTACTTTTTGAGTTACTAACAAATGCTGGCATGAACATAACCACCTTGTACACTAATAATGTTTTCTAAAATTAATGATGCTGCACTGTCTTGAATATATGAATAGACGTATTTGTACATCTTACCAATATGGCAGAAGTATGCAGTACTTATACCAAAGAAATGAGTCACAGTTATCTCAGCTGTAAATATTGGCAGAAGTTTTCACATCTGCTTTTCCCACTTTGAACTATTCCAGTTTTATCTGCTTTATAGTGCCGGAAGAGTTGTGTATCCCTATGCATTTGGAATAAACCTCTTTCACTTGTAAACATATTTCAGTAGATTCAGTGTGCTACTTTTACTTGAACTTGAGTAAAATTTGATTTGACCAGCTACCTCTGCACTAGTGCAGTAGTTCTGTATGAGTTTCATGCCTGTTTTCACTCAGCCTGCAGATATCTGGATTAAATAAAGATAAATCTTTACTGTCAGGGTAATGCAGTGGATATTTTTTCTTATTTTTGTGTGGAATTGATGAAATAAAGGCGCTGATAAATCCCCTGTAATGAAACATGAGGGGGACCCAGTCTCAAGCCATTTAATCTCTTTTCGCATTCTCCATTTTTTCTGCTAATGAGCCTTATTGACAATCAAACAGAAGCTGTCATCCCCCAGGATGCAACACTCCCAGCCCCTGCGTGTTTGTCATAGTGTCCTGGCAATCAGAGCCGCCTGCAAGACCAGGCTGGCAGTTAGCGGTTCTCACAGCAGCACTGCCTGAAAATGGCACACTTCCTGTAGAGTTGCAGCTGCCACCTCTGCTACTTCCATTACTTTCTATAGCATGCAGATGTTGTATCAACATTCCCTGCCAAGGGGACTGCAATAACTGTGAGATTCATGCCATGTTTCAGAGGCACGTCAATTTCTCAAGTGGCACAATTAAAGAGGGAAATACAGTACCAGGTTTTTCACAGGCGCTGAAATCGGAAAAGGGCTTTTTCACTCTTTTTTTTTTTCCAGAGAGGAGGTGGGGGGGGTGGCTGTTTCATAAGGGGTGCAGAAATCCACCCGATTTTTTACTGCCCTTTTCCTGCGTGGAGCTGTTCTGTGAGCCTTTGTGAGGCAGACCTGTCGTGACCCACAGCGGATATGGAAATGGGGCTAAGGTTTTATGGGCCAAACGGATTGGACACAGTCAAGCTCAGGGGGCATGAATATTGGATGTTATTTCTGGTCCCTTTTTATGTAATCCATTGCCAATACATTATTAATAGATGATATCATATCCAGAACTACTGGACAAAGCACTACAGAGGGGCGCTATGAAAGGAGCTCTATGTGCCGGAGACTGTGGCAGAAAAATACACTTGAAGTGATATTATTTTATCACCGCAGCCTCACACCCCCTGACCAGGCAGTCTTCACAGGCTAATTTTTTGGACAAATTGAAGCTCATAGCAGAAGAAAAAACGAGTATTTCTTCCTGCATTTGTGGATTTGAAATGGCCTGAAACATTGATGAAGTATCAAATGACACCCAAATACAAGTTTAATGGATTTAGAAGCACTGGGATACTTTGCTCATCCTTCTTGACTGTAGTGAGTGAAGTGGAAATCTTGTGCAAGGATCTGGAGTTTTTTTTTTTTCTTTGCAAAGCTGCTTCCCTGTGTAGTAGCAGGGGAGCAGTGTCTTATCTGATGTGCCGATTCACTGACAGGAGGCTGTGCTAATGTGGGACTATGCTAAAAAAAAGAGAGAGAGAGAGAAAAGGGGTCAAATTCCCCTGTTTTTGATTCAAACGCACAATTGTTCAAAAAAGGTCAGACGCTCTATTTTGATTCATTGTCCTCTCAGAGTTATGATGTGGAGCTGTGCAGATTTTATGAGTCACAGCGGCGGGAGAGCCATATCCGACTCGTGTATAAACTTCAACAGAGTTTCAGACGCATTTTTTTCTTCTGTTTTGCAGTAGGGCTGGGAAATGCACTGAGCTTATGAGATAAATCTGCGTGTTTTCAGATTAAATAAAGCGTTAGACAATACTTTCAATATTAATACAGGTTGGGTGACGCTGATTCAGAGATAAATAAATACAAAACAGATTCTCAGTAAAAGTTGTGCTGTAATGTGCTTATTGACAAAGAGATTATCCAGCTCAGGAGTGTCAAGCTGAACTTAAGAAGGAGCAAAGATGTGAAGTACAGTCTACGATGCAGGGCAAATGGGATTGATATTATTTGAAAAGTCTCAAACTGACTGTTTGCTGTTCAGAAAAATGAATTTGAATAGCATATTTATTTTTAGGCAAGCTTTTAAAAGTCTCTGTAAGAGCACCAATCAATCCATACAGCTGCTGACCACGTATCAGGGTGATACTAATGCTGCGATCCATTAACCTCAGAACTGGGAAGAGGGAACTGGGAGTGACGTCATCTCCGACCTATCAGCATTCCAGTTACAAAATTGTTAGCCGTTGTTAGCACGCCCTATGTTGTTGTTCACAAATACCACATAAAGAATATGATTATCACTATGGCAGCATTTTTATAAATATAAGTTGAACAATACGATGTATACAGCTGATCTAGAGTGACACACATTGGTCAGAAGTGCAAATAAATTGATTATTACAGGAGCTTAATAACTGTTCACACTGGGGGCATCCATCTTCGATTGTTAACTGGGGTGACGAGGTTTCCGGAGTTCCCAGTAGGAAATCCCGACCTTGGGGGGCGTTCCAGTTGCAGTTTCCTACTCGGAACTCGGAAACTCCTACTTCCGACTACAACTGGAACGCACCATAAGGCAATGGGAGGAGGGGTTGGTGCACAGGTCCTGTTGCAGGGCATTGTGGGATTTGTAGTATGATAAAATTGTCACATGAGCTGTATTTATTTATATCATGGGGCTTGAGTTTGACAATTTTTGATTTAGTTTGCTGTTTCACTAAATAAGTGATCATAATTTCATTCATTTTGTTAGGTTTAAAAGAAACGCTTTTACCACTACTAAAATTCAAATGATATTGATGCCAGTTTGATACCACAGCCACAAAAAAATGTCTGATACAGCTAGTTAAAGCCTCTTTTTTAACAAAATTGCAGGAATATTGCTGCACACTGTCTAAATGAAAATAAGAAGTTGATAACATTTGGAAAAGTTGGATAAATTGGCAAATTCCACCAACTTTTTCAAATGTTTCTAACTTATTTTAAGTAGACAGTGCCCTCTCTTGCTCTCTCTTTTCGTTAATTTAGTGCTTAAAACTTACATTGCTGTGCGTCAGTTGCATATAGCTTGGTGGTGTTTCTTAGTATTTCTCCTTTTCATACCCCCCTACTCAAGATTCAAACTTTTCATGACTCACGTCCTATACTCACATTCAACTCAATAAAAGGTAGAAGTTAAGACTTTAATAAACAGTATCAGACATATGAATTTCAATTTCAGTTTAATATGTGAACACAGAGATTAATATTTATTTGCCCTTTATATATCAACACATTACATCAGCTTCAAAAGTCACGTGAATTATTTTCTATTATTCAAATCTTAATCTTATTTTTAAAGATTAAGAAACATATTAGAAGTTTATAGTCATTTCTTTAAAGACTTAAAGAGAGAATGTTGGTCCAGAGTCATAATTTAAAGTTCTAGCAAAAGAGGAAGTTTCACATTACAGCAAAAAGGAAGCAAACAGCTTTTAATACAAAGCATACTCAGGTTTGACATGAAACCTACCTCTGACATGGCCAATAGCCAATTACACTTTAGCATTTTGATTTAGTGGCCAGGGTGGCCAGTCAGTATAGCAGAGTCCCTGACCCCCAGTTAAACACACCCCTGTTTGTGCAGAGTTTAAAAGTGTGTCTGTCTTTTTGCTAAGCATTGGAAACTGGAAAGTTTTTCTTTCTAAGCAGTTCAGACAGTTTTCTCTCTTTGAGTTCAAAAAGACAAGAGACCATAAAGTTTTTGTCCTTTTGGTATCAACAATCATTAACATACAGGAAAAGTAAAAATGTTGAGCTTTAATGACTGTCTTGATTTATGGAAATGTAGCTCATGTTTTTGTACAGTCGTGCCAGTTTGTCGGAGTTGCCTGCATTTTATATTTCACAAGTGTGAAGAACTGGGGCTGGGGAATAAAATGGTTCTCCTGACATGACATATGATACATTGTCCATGACATTGATAATATTCCAATACAGCAATTCTGCAATAATCAATTTACCACAAAATATGATGCTGTGCAGAGGAATATTAAATGGCTTACATGAGGAAAATTGTTGAATAGATATGTTTAGTTAGAAATAAATAGTGACAGCTTGAAAAAAAATGAAAAAAACAACATTCATGTTTTCATTTCTAAAATGAAATTAACAAAATTCTAAAACTGTAAAAAGAAAATGTTTTAAATCATCTCTCGCAAATGAGACAGAACACTGACAAGGAGAGAAAATATAACAAATCAAAGCCATAAAACTGAATACACTGCAATAAATCAACTTAAGAGGACAATCTTTGATCATTTAGTTACAGGAATAATATTCCAATCCTGGATCTCCACTTTTCTTTGTTTTCATCAAGCTTTCGCTGGCAATGATCTCTCTTTTGGTCAAACATGATGGAAGTTTTTGTACTTTTTAAAAATGTTGTTGTTTGTTAAAATTTTGGAGATTATATTGCTTTTTAGAACATGGTTTTCAATAGTGGAGAACCTTTCTAAACTCGGTATTCAAAGGTGTTGTCACTGTCATTGTACGTTTAAACAGTGTGAAAAAGTTCATCTGACGTTGTTCAGAAACAATTCACAAACAAAGATATGAGGAATGCATTTACATAAGTCTCATTCCTCGAGATTTTAAATGCCCAGAAAGAAAGACAGAAACGTATCAATACAAAGTTTTGAAACAGGGGTGGAGGTGACCATAAAGGTAAAAGAACAGTTACTTTACTATGTACAAGCAAAAGTATTATTCTCTTAATCCTCTCAAGTATCAGAAAAAATACTTCATTTGAAATGTAGAGAGTTTTTGTGTCCCTGTCTTTGGAGAAAAGGGCTAGAGTGTGATGGGTCAACCTGTTATTTGTTTTAGTGTGAGATTATTTGATCCAAATCATACAGAATAACCACAGATTAGTTATATGCTTAAATCCATATGAAATCAGAAAGTACAGTTAGCTGGGACAATTACATGTGAACATCATGAGTCACATTTTTGCATAAGCACACTGTGTTTGACCAAACACATTAATGACAAACATATTGATATAGATTTACAATTTGCCTTAAGATAAACCTTCTGATCCAATGGCATTGAGTATCGAATTGCTTAAGTATGGAGTATCTTGATACTTAACTTCTTATTGAAATGTGAAAGTACTTCATCAAGAAATTATTTTAGTATAAAAAAACAAAAAAGCCACTAAATTAAAGCAACAGAAGTAAATATAATTAGAAAAGCACTCAGAGCGCAGACCTCCGCCAGCGCCACAGTCCTCAGCCATATTGTGATTTTGACCATAAATATTAGTCCTACCTTTATTTCATGTAAATATTCAGATTCCTCGACCATAAAAACATACAATTAGCAACTGGATTCATAATGCTATCTATTTTAGTTCAGTTGTTATCCACAGAAATCACATTTTTCGTCATGGCGGCCAGACGCTGATCCAGATCAACACCAAAATTGAATCAGTTCTTCCTTTTCCCATGCTGAACATTTCCTGAAAATTTCATCAAAATCCGTCCACTACTTTTTGAGTGATTTTGTTCACAGACGGACTGACAGACAGACGGACAAACAAACTCTCCTGAAAACATAACCTCCTTGGCGGAGGTAACGAGTCTCTTCCAGTGCTTGAAAAGCCACGCTGAAGCAAAAGAAAGTCGAAAACAAACACATACAGACTCCATTTATTAATGTAAATCATTCAACATAAATGTCTTGAAGTTTCCCAATCCAAAATTGTTTAACTTCATTTGAGTCTAATTTTGGTAAGATTTTAATTAATAACCTGATCTTATTTAAATAAAAGACATAATGACATTTATTTAGATACAAGGTTCATTCATTTGAAAATATGGCTTTTTTTCAAGAGTATTAGTGATTCTGGACTTAAACCTGCACAAGACTTTGGATTTTGAATTGGGACCCAACAGAGATGATTTGTCTGTCTTCATGGAAAAACGTTGAAATACACTTAAAGGTCACTTCATTAAAGAACAACCTGCCAGTACTGAGTTGGATCCCATTTTGCTTTCAGAACTGCCTTAGTTATTCATATAGATTCAACAAGGTGCTTGAAACACTCCTCTGAGATTTGGTCCACACTGAAATACTGTCCCATAGCTGTTGCAGATATATTGGCTGCACATCCATGATGCAAACCTCCTATCCCACCACGTCACCAAAGACGCTCTAATGGAGTGAGATCTTGTGACTGTGGAGGCCACTAGAGTAATATGACATTATTGTTGTGCTCAAATGACTAGTTTCATACAGTCTGACCTTAGTGACATGACACGGATGGATACACTGTGATTATAAAGGGCTGGATCAGATAGGCTGTGTCCTTAAGAATGTTCAAATGGTACAAAGGAGCCTAAAGTGTGCAAATATTACTTGAACATGGATACAGAGCAGGGTGGATCCATTCTTTCCTGTTGTATTTGCTGTGTTCAAAATGGCATTTTCACCCAGAGAATTGACACTCATTGATATTTTCCCTTTTTGTAAACCCTAGAGATGGTTGTGCGTGAAAATTCCATCTGGCACAAACAACAATGCCACATAAAGTCACTTAAATCCTTTGTCTTCTTCATTCTGGTGCTCTTTGTAGACTTAATGTCATCTTGACCATGGCCAATGCATTGAGTTGCTGCCATGTGATTGTCTGATCTTTTACATGCATGAAAAATTGCATCTTGTTTATTGGCACAGTGATATTCTTGGCCTAAATTTCCCAGCCCTATTCTGCACACACAAAACACAACTCAGCGATACACAAATCCCCTTCGCCCAAGAGCAAATCCTTAAAACAGACCTCTCAGCACTGCCGATAAAGTGTGTCCACCTTTTATTTTTATGGCCTGCCTCCATATTTGCACGCAGGCATTATCACATCCCCCTCCATTAAAAGTGAGCATATAAGCCCCTCAATAAGAGTTACATAGGGAGTGTATGCGTAAGGTAATATTCTTCTTTTAAGGTCAGTTTCAATTGTTTTTTCTCATGGGAAACGGCAGATTGATAAAGAGCAAACAAAAAACCTCCTCTTTTCTCAATGCTTGTCCTCCATGGCCTCAATGAAGGTTTCATTCCTTTATATCATCCAGCCCCAATTCCCAGCATGCACGGCCATTGTGGCTCTTTCAACTGGGAGCTCTCCATTGACTGGCTCATTGTCCGGCCGCTCTTTTGTGCGGCGCTATCACCCGAGCACAATCTTTCACCTGAACAGCACAGGAGCGCGGCCCCCCGGATATCGTCACGTAGAGCGCTCGCCGAGTCACCCACGCAGATGCCAGGCTGCACAAATTAACCCGCCGCTAATTAAGAAATACTCATATATCAGCTTAAAAAAAAAAAATCTCCAGCGATTGCTTGCTAATAAGTCTGTTATGCGTCACACAGAGATGTTCAATATTACCGCTCAGGCTGATATTATTGAAAGGAGTTTTTTCCTTTTTTTTCTAAATCCAACAATGCACGAGCAGATGTTTGAAGCGTGGCCCTCGGCAACACAAGGCTAGTTAAGATCGATATTGCTTTCAATATTTCTTTCCTTTGACAGATAACCAGTACTGAGGAAAGTCTTGATAAGAGTGGCAACATATGGATGTGGCGAGGCTCGCTCTCTTTTGATTGCGTGACCCTGTGACCTCTCCCTGCGTTTGAGAGGGGAGGGTGGGTGGAGGGGATGGGGAGGGGGCTGAGGCAGCCACATGGTACGGTGGGGGTCTGTCAGGCTCTGGTTATGGGGCATTATTGACCCAGGATTTATAAATATTTAATGCACACATTAAGATCATGGTGGAGGGTGGCCATTAGAGTTCTCCAATAAAAGAGGCTCTCACGATGATTGAGTGGTGTGGCAGAGCTGGGAGCTGCTGGTTGGGTACAGGGAAACCTGCTGAGACAATCTAGTGTTCCTCCAGCCTGCCTGCCAGGCCTCCGAGCTCTAAAAACTGGCAACAACTGAGCAAACTTCATCCGTCATTTCTGATTGTACTTTTACCCTCTGAGTTGTTCTTTTTTGGGTCTTTTTTCCTTTCTTTGTTGTTTACCGTTTTGGAAGCTGGACAGTTCTTTTGGTTTTATTTTGAGGCAGTAAGGGCTTAAGTATGTATTGTAAAAAATACTGCTTTTGAGGCTGAATATATGCTGGGGTTTTTTTATGGTTGCTGACGCATGTTGAGTGATATGTGGCCCTATGTCTGTTTAGCAGGGTGGATGTGAGGTGCAGATTGCTGTACACATGCCCAATAGGATCAATGTAAACACTTAGGGGACATGACAAATTCAGCTCAGCTAAAAGATAGAGCTTATAAAATAAAATATAAACAAATTCACAATCCTCCACATCAAATCATTGTTTCATGAAGATGGCAGAGAAGTGGGAAAAGCTTGGTGTTAAATCACCGACTGCATGAACTGTATTTGCTCTATTTCACATTTTCTTTATCAATATATTTTCTTAAATGCATAGTTCTTATTAGCATGTATTAATATAATGATACACAACTTCACAAAGAAAAACATTGTTTTTTTGTACCTTAAATTTGATGTCTATTGCAGTACACTGAAAGTCACCAATTAAAATGATCACTCATTAAATTGTAACACCAAGACAGTGATGTTGGTGCATAGGGAAGTTGTTAACGTTTGTCTGAGCACTGGTTATAATTAGGGCTGGATATTTCCAGCAACTTCACGATACGATACGTATCCCGATACACGTAAATTGTGAACATTGACTATGCTTTCAGCAAAATTCTTGACAAGTTTAGTTTTTTCTTGTAAGAAGAAAAAGAACAAGGATGAGTTTTAAGTGGTTCTACAAGTTGAGAGACATAAATTCAGATCCTCAAAGATGGTAGACCTAAGTTCAAATTTAGAACATATGCTTCATCATGTAGCTCGTCTTCTACCTTGAACTGTGCCACTGTTAACATTACCCAAAGTGTATTTACAACAACTGTCAAAATATTTAGGCCGATTCTGTAGAATCTGTATCGATACACGTATCCCAAAGGAGTGCGATACAATATTTTGCCATATCGATATTTTGAGCACAGGTCTAGTTATAATGATGATATTGATGATTGTTGCTTAGTTTGTCAGTTCTACTCTCAGGAATAGTGTAGTGGTTGCCATGTTTGTAGTTCATACAGCTCGAGTTATCTGAAGGATCTCCAGTGACATGCATCGATGGTACGTGTTACGAAAAGTGCTTAAGACAACTGAGGATAATTAGTGCGTTGTATGTCTTTGCTCGTACTTTGACCTTGCATGTTCAATTCTCCTCTTGCATTCTCCAAAGAATGAAACATTTAAGGAGAGAAATTATTTTTTAATATTTGAACAGTTATTAATTTATAACAAGTTAAGGATTTCTTGCAACTCTTGGCTCATTTTTAAAATTATTTTGGGGAATTTTGTGCCTTCCACAAACGAGTGAAAAGTGCTGGAATCTGGGGAGGAAGAGTATGAGGAGGACATGCAGAAAAGAAGCTGCAGGCCAGACTAAGGACCTGTCCATAAAATATTTTTTTTTGTATGTTTTCTGTAAAGACAGTATCATTTTAAAAAATGTCTCCATCCACATGAAAGCGCTGAAAACGCTGTTGTGTATATGCCAGGCCTGTGAGTGGCGCTGTGATGCTGCTATGGTCATACTCCTAAACCAGAGAAGAAGACATGGAGCTTGCATATACATTATGAAAATGTGAACAAACGCTGGTGTCTGCTGTTCTCCATGTCATTTTGCTGCTCAGGGTGGTTGAAGAGGAGAAGATTTTTCTATAAAGCCTTAGCAAGCTCACTAGCTTCTGCAACATAAACGTGACACTGTATTGTGCTATTGGGTTTCTGTTTTTGTCAGGGTTCACACATGCAGTGTAACAGAGGTGAGGCTCTGGTGTTATCTTTTCTGAAATATTCATATTCATTGTAAATGGAAATAAAGGCCTTTTTTTTTTATTACTCAGGGGCTCATTTTCAGGCTTCCTAAACACTGCATCTGTTTGGACAAAACACCTTTTCAAAAAACTTAGTTACATCTGAATTCATCTCTGTGAGAATGGCCCCTAAAACCTGGGCCACTCACATCGATAGTGGCTGCAGCACAGCTGAAACATATAACTTATGATATTAAATGGTAAAAGGAAAAAAGATGTCTTGTATCTGAGAGGCTAAGAAAGTAACTTTGCTCCCTCCTTTACACCTAGCATGTTTTGGCTGGTCCACTTTTTTTGAACGTTTGTTTGACTTGAGTTGGTTTGAAGCTCAAACCAACCCGAGTGCACACCAAAAGAGGTACATTATGGATTGAATCTTGTCAATTACAACAACGCTAGGCAACACTAGCATCAAGCGTGTGAGACTAACGTTGGCATTGATAGCACCACCACCCTACGGTCCTCCTAACAGATTAACATCGAGAGTTTGTGTTGAGTACAGTTACACACCACACCACTCAATATACCATCGTTTTGTGACAAATCTGAATCTTTATTTTAAGGCTGAAAACACTGCTGAACTGCTTCCAAATATGCAATGTTATTCCTCAATGCCTGGCTGTAAATCTAAAACATAGTGAACAATAGGCAGAATGGCAGGAAAAAAGCTGCAGCATCAGCCCAAACTGGTCACAGGTGGCCACGTTACAACACATTTGACAGGCTTTTGGAAGTGTAGTACGAAAGTTAACCGAACTAAATGATAGATCCAACAATTCATACCCAAGCTGAACAAAGTCTGACTTATTTTATATGTGAAAGTGACCTCCATTTCGTAAAGGGTTAAATGAAGATTAGGACGGAGCGGTGTTAAATCTTTAAACCAGTTGAAGGAGATTTTCATTCTGAGTTAGCATCAAACTAACAAACTCAAATGTATGGCCTTGTCCATCTTTCTACCTGATTTGCCTGTGTGTCAGAACTCTCCTGTATTTATGCTATGCTGTTTGTTTTCCCAACTACAGAGCCGATTTGGTTTTCAGCTGTGGTCTGGGATCATTGCTGGTCTGTAACAAAGTATTATGAAACTTACAGGTTTTGTTCTTTGTGATAATCTTGACGAATAAATCTAACATGTTGCAGTTTTTTAAAGCCTGAATGTAATTTGCAAGACAAAAAGCAACTATTAAGCTACTATGGAACTACAACATGGTGATTTAACTTTGAAACAGTTACAGTATTTCTAATGTTGAGCTGGTCAAGTTGGTCCTAATGGCTGTGGTAATAGTTTCTGAATTATTAGTTATTAAATATAATCAGAAATGCTAACACAAGTGTCCATAGCCATTTCTTGTAATCCATATCAGCAGTTCATTAGCAACCATCTTTGTTAAGTCACTACAACACTTTTAAGTTAAGGAGCTGTCAGTGTCAGATGTTTTTATTATTACATATTAAACTTCAAAATCTCTATTGAGTGTGATTATTACAAACCCTTTTTCGGGCATTCATCCGTTCCGCTATTTTAAAAATCCCATAAACTTTCAGCTTTGGGAACCAGGACGTGCTCAACGTTAACTCACTTCTGCATTGTTGGACTCATTCCTGCACTATTCTATATTGGTTGATGCAGAGAACGGAAACATTTTGGTGCTCATTTGGCCCCCAAATCAGATACTAAGTTCACAGACTGGTGCTGTGCAGAAGACCAATCACAGGGCTTGTGGTTGACATTGCTCCGAAGTGAGGTTACATTTTTGAGGAGATGCATGTCAAGTTTTTTGAAAAGGCACAGCTGTTTAAGTCAGGCTTTGGAATCTTTGATGTTCTTAAAATTATTGCCTTTGAGAACCGATTTCCTTGCTCTGCCATTGTAAATGTGAACAAAGGTCTTTTGTCAGTTTATCACTTTGACACTGGCCCCACGCAGCTCTTTGAGGCATCAAGAGTGACTCTTTAGAAATGCTCAGTCTTGTTGTAGGTGGATTGATTTGCTTTCATAGGGCATACTGAGGGATTGATATTATTTCCAGTGTATTTTAAAAGCAAATAAAATCTCCTTACAGGAGCTTTAAATGGTCATAAAAATATCAGGGCTATAGATCCGGCCGTGTATCTGAAGCAGATAGTGCAGTGTCAGGACAGCAGCAGATGTGTGTCCATTGTTATCAGACAGGTTGGATTATCGAGGGAACGATTTGAAGCACAAGGCGATCGCTGCTGAAAATTAAATCTCTCTTTTTTTTTTGAGTCTATCTGTCCTTTGCGCTATCAGCAGCTCCTGGACTATCTCCCCTGCACCGTCAGATCCTCTAGCCGTGCATGCCGGCTGACATAATAAGCTGTGATATGCTGATTGCCACTTGGGTCTTCGTCGTCGTTTAATTGTGCATTAGAGGGAAAGGTGGCCTCGGACAATGTTGCCTTGATGAGAAATTGACATTTTGTGACCTGCTCTGGGCGAAGCGCTCTGGATGCCAGATAAGATGCTCAGTTGTTTTTAAGGAGAGCCACTATTCTTCGCTCAAACACTTCTATCCTCCTGTTTGACCCACTTGATGAGTATAGATTTCACAGCGGCCCCCCTCTTTCAGCGCTCAAACTATGAGAGGTTCAAAACGATACCAGCCCTTATAGACAAAGGATAACCTTGCTCTTTCAATGTATTGATTCTTTATTAACTAGGTGGCTTAATGCAATGAAATGAGGGATTTGAATCAGCCCCATTTGGGCTGCTTTGAATAAAAAGCTTGCACTGTTTATGAATGACTACAATGAACCTTTGAAGCACCACAGATGCAGGGTACGAGAGACCAGCAGGAATGTGTCACAAAGTCAGAGTGCTGTGCTGAAAGAATAGGAGTATGACGAGCAGTTTTTCATCGTTTATGGATGGTACACTTTTTCCACAGGTTTCAAACAGTCTAAACACTACAACTTACAGACTTGGTATCACAGGTTTGTCCTCAGGAGTGTCTACTGTCTTTGTTTGTCTCTGTGTCCTGATTGTCAGTTTGTCTGCCAGCCAAACTGCACTTTGAAACCGAAGGAAGTCCACAGCTGAGGATGCTAGTGTGTTTTTACTGAAAATTTTAATAAAACATCACTTATTCATTTCTGTTTCCATTCCAAATGTTGACATTTTTAAATTTTTCTTCCCTGTAAACACATGTAAGCTATGTGGCAGAGTCATAAGTGGTGAGTAAAAATGACTTCTATACATTCTACAAAACAGAAAAAAATACAACCACAAATGGAGTGATTTCTTTTTTTCAGCTCCAAGGTTGTCCCTCATGCACATTAGTCTCTATTGGATCTTAACAACTATCATATGGGTCACAAACAATTTATTTGACAATACAACCAACAAAGTTTTCTCCAAAAATGGTCTGTATAGATAATTTAAAATCAATATAAAAATAAACAATGAAGTTTGACTTCCCCTTTAAAAAAATGGACAGAGAGTCTTGACAGAGTAACACAAATTTTTCGGAGGATACACATGAAATATATGCACATTTGCATTTCATCAAATACAAAAAGAAAACAAATGAAGGCAACAGTTCTTGGCTGAATTATCTGTGCTGCATCACTATATTAAGGGCATGACGATTAATACATACATAATGAAAAGCAATATACAAAATTTCAGAGATAAATACATTATTTATAGTTGATATGTTACAAAATTTTCCCTCAGTGAGCGCAAGTGTGTGTTTGAACAGAAAGATGACAATGAACTACTATACTCCTACATTCTCAATGGGTTTTAATTTTTTTTTCAAAGTTTTTTTTTGTTGATCTAAAAGAACATGAAAAAGACAGATGTATAAATATTTAGCACAAGTTTGGCAATATCACAATAGTCTACAATTTTTTAACCACATAGAAAACACAGAAGGGAGTTGGAGCGAGAAGGGGGAGACTGCTCCTCATCAACAAGAAACAGACTTCACAGTAGCCTAGGAATGCATTAATATACAGTGCTAGCAAAAAAGTTGAAAACATGGCAAAACACACTTGCTTAAAAGGAAGCTCTAGACATGGAAGTACATCATATTCAACAGAGCAGTGTTTTTGTACACGTCAGTGTGCTTGTTGAGTCAAAGAGGATTTTTTTTCACTTTTGAGGATGATTTCTAGCTACAATAAATTACAAAATTTAAGTTAAAATGCAGGAATGAAACATGATACAACCTTCCCCACCCAGCCCCCACCCCTTTTAACTTGTTGCACTTTTATGATCGGTTTTTCTACATTTATATATCTCATATATTTTCCAGTTGAAATTGTCTTGGCCCCTGTGTCGTTTTTCTCACACATAAAAATACAAAAAAGTCACATTATAAAGACACACAACTGTTGTGAATCTATTAAAAGAGAGTTGAAACAGAAAAAAAAATCTGAAGTTCGTTGGCAAATGTACTGTACATCAGTGTTTTTTTTAACTTTACAACCAGATGGTGAGTCCACAGAGTCCCTTCCAGTATCAGAATGTGTGGGTGATTTGGACACATCCGAGGCCGAAGCTCAACCTGACAGGTATACAAAATAAACCCTTCATCATCCCGTGTCCTCTTCAAGGGTGTGTGTAAGTGTTTATGTGGGTGCGGGGGGGGAGACAGGGTGCATAAACAAACAGAAAAACTCCCACAGAAAAAATATTGTTCCTGTGAAATTCTCCTTCTTCTGCAGGTTTTTTAAAAGTCTTTCAAAAGAAAAAAATCTTTTTCTTCATGTTGAAAAACGGAACAGGCGGTTGGTGGGTAGGTGGGGACTGTACATTACACCAGCGATTGGCTGTGTGCTTTGGAGGAGGGAGTGTGTCCTGTGAGGTGTGTAGAGATGATTAGAGTGCATTTACATTGGAGGGACGACCAGGCCGGACATAGCTGCGAAAACAAAAAACAGAGAAAAAAAGGGGAGATTAGTGACTTTGGCGAAAACAGAAGTGGATGAAAATTTATGAAAACTTGATATTCTGATGTGTGTGCATGCATGTGTCTAAGTGCTGGTGTGTGTGTGTGTCTATTTGACTGCACAAGTGCGTGAACGTAAGCCTTAATGTGCCTGTTTGCGTATGTGCCTGTGAGTGTTTGCCGTGTCCGCTCGGCCTGCTGAATGTGGAGAGAGTGAGTGAGAGAGAGAGAGTTTGAAAACCTCCCTCCTGCTCTGACATTTCAGCCCCCAGCATGCCAGTCTCGCTATGTGTGATATTTCTCCTGGCGTTGGGGTAATGGCAAACAGCGGCCCCCAGACTCCCCGGAGACGCGGCCGTGGTGACGGCGGAGCAACAACACGGTCACTTCCCACAATGCCACAATGCTACAGTGCGAGACTCTCCTCAGACTCACCCCCCACCCACCCTTCCTCTGCCTCCTTCTCTCTCTGATCGCTTCCTTGTCTTCCTCTCTTCCACTGTAGTGTCGCTTTACTCCTTAGCTTTCCCGAAGTCGAGCCTCCGTGTCGTTATCTGAGCGAGATTAGGCGAGATCAAAGGTAGCTTCCCTTATTTTACCAAGACCATCTGCTTAGGATATCATTAGCAAGTGTACCTCACCCACAGAGTTTATATATTCAGTACTTTCACACGTTTTAACAATTAGGCGACTAGTGAAGTGCCGGGATGATATATTATTATATTGCTCTGAGTATATTTGTAGAGTCATGCTTGAAATGCTTTTAAGTTTGCCAGCACAGATGATGGCAAGGCATTGCTCATTAATTTCTGCACAACATGTATTAATAAGTATGAACGTGTAGCAAGATGAACTTTAATTTCCCACTTCATTAAGCCCAATGTTATTAATCTTGGGGCACACACTACGGCTAAGCTTGTTTTCAAAGCAATCATGTTGGTCATGACACACGCACAAAACCTAATAAACATAATTACTGAAACAATTCGGGGAAGGGTCCTTTTCCTGCGACATCGGAGGGGATCATTTGTACAAAAGGGCAACGAGGATGTGCGTGATCCTGTACTGTACTGGTGTGATGATGTGATTTGTGTGTGCGTGTAGTGAAAGGTGTAAATTGGCCTGTCAAAATGCATATATTTGTAATGATTAATCCCTCACCAAACCGGACAGAGGCCTGAGCAGCGGTATCTGACCAGTAGTCCGTAGGGAAGGGATGAGGGGGTGAGGGGGGCTCACCTTGCAGTCCGTTGCCGTTAGCGCTGGTGCAGGAGGGGGGTGGGGAGGCCTGGGGTCGGACCACGGGGGCGAAGGCGCTCTTTTGTTTAACTGCGGAGACGATAGGGAGGCAGAAGGGGAAGGGGAAAGAAGGAGGGAGGGAGAGAGTGAGAAACGTGCTATGAGTAGTGCTCGAGAAGGAGAGGGCAGTTAAGGTAAGGCCGGGATAGTATTACTGCCAGGGGGGATACACGATCAGCACTCACAGGCCCCTACCATCAACATCTTGTCCGGTTGAACAAATACAGGTGGCATACGGTGAAAAATACACATTAAAAAAAGAGTACTCCGCCCCCCTCTGAGCTTCACGTGTGTGTTCTCCAAAGTACTAAAACCCAAACAAGCTCCCCGTGAATGAATAGTAATATATTATCACCATCAATAATGTTATAACCCTGTCAGAGGTGATTCATAGAAGTGAAAACGAATGTGGGAGCTGGAATTAAATCAGCAGCAGCTTAGCGCTAGTGCGGCGGTGCAGCGATAGTGGCGAGCTACTCACTTCCATATGGGGAGTTGGCAGAGGATCCGTTGAGGAACCCAGGGGAGCTTGGCACTCCCAGGTTCATACCGGCGTTGCCATAGCCATTCATGCTGTTGCTGACGGTGTTGTAGCTCGACTGCTGCGGGGTGCTGCTGGAGATGTAACCCCGGGGGGACACGCTGCTGGTGTTCCGGCTGTAACCCACTGAAAAATACAGGTGGGAAAAAGGAAAGGGAGACTCATTCATTTCTTTCTGTGTTGACTGGTGTTCTCTTATTACAATAAATCAGAGGGAAAGTTTTTTTTTCCTGTTTTCTGTAGTAATCAGACTTTCTCAAAGCAGCTACTACTGAAGATTCCACTTTTTTCATATAATGAAGCATAAGGCAGCCCTAGTTGTTGACATTTTTTTATACCCCAGCAAGACAGACCATGAGGAGGGACAGAGGGGACAGCTTTTTTGGACTCAAAAGCATAGAGCAGAAGTTCCCAAATTGTCAGCCTGTGGCCCACAAATAAGAGGCTCCATAGACTGAAGACTCCTACTGTCCCTGGAGCAGACCCCTGTAGCTGCAAACTTTTACTTTTAGTTTTTTGGAATGTACAATTTTTGATTTTTGATCTGATCTGCTAAAATCTCAAAATTCATTATTGCTGGTACTGGTATGCTACAGATATTTTTGGTAAGAGCCCACACTTTATTGAAATTGATCTGTTTCTTTCATGGTTACAGTTCTTAGTGTTGGCAACATATATAAAGATGGGGAAAACAGCATTTAATTACTTAATAAGTTATACTTTTGATTAATTAAATAGGATTCCATTTCTTTTGTGCAGTCTGCCAATACAGCTAATGTGTGGGATTCTTATGGCCAATTTTAATGGCCAAAATATTGGCTGTAAATACTGGGGGAAAATAATAAATATCTGCAGATACTGATTATCAACTTTTTTGTCAATTACCACCTGAAACTGGCTTTATTCAGTATAGCCCAAACAAGGCTGAGGAGGCAACTGTTAGCCAAGAGGCTTGCACAAGCACTCCTTATTATTTTTTTTTTATGGTTGGTGTTATTGTGAAGTACTGAAATATAAAAACTGTCCCATTCATTAGAGTGGTGTATAACAGAGGCATAAGCATGACAATATTAGTTTGATCTTAAAACATAACCAATGTTTCTGTGCAACTGAGACAATGTGCATGAGTTTTCCTTCCAAATTTGGGACATGAAAACTCAGAAATTACCCGTCAAAACCAAAAAAAGTTCATCCTGTCACCACAAAGAATTGTTTTTTTGTCTTATTGACAAGTAATAAGCATGTAAGAAACAGTGTGTCAAAGCAAAATATTTGAGTTTTCTCAGGAATGATAGAAAAAATATATCATGGTTAAAAAAATACAGTAAAAATATATGTGATAAGATGATCAAATCTGGTGCAACAGCAGTTACTTTTCACTGATATCAAGTCAAGTTTAAGATTGCGATGCTGTTACAACCCTAAATTAGCGCTTACTTGGCACTGTTACTTCATGTATTGTGCATTTATTTTAGTCAGTTTAACAGTAGAAGAAAAACATGCACTCTGTTCCTTGATTCCTGTGATTCAGCAAAAGAAATGTAACTTTTTCTCATCGTGCTTCACCCCCTCAAAGCCCCCAAAGTACCCCTGGACCCCACTTTTTTTAAGCACACCCCTGGCTTCTGGAGCCATGCCCTAAACTACATACCTTGGTCATTCCCTTGTGACTCAGACACATTGACTGCTAGCTGGCTGCTGAAGGAGTTGACTCCCATCATGCCGTGGGAGGCTGTGTTAGCGAGCGAGGGGATCTGGTTGTGGTTGCGGGGAACGCTGTACAGGGCCTCGGCGATGTCAGCTGCCCTCTTCAGAATGATCTCCTGAGAAGCGCGGAGAAGGCAGAGGTTTTGTTATTTATGGAGCTGGTTTTTTTTCCTCTCTTTTTTCTTGCTTTGATGCATAGTTCATGGCTATATGGTGAACACATGTAGCCTACATAGCTCCAGATATAGTGGTTGAAAATACCCTTTGGTGATCCTATCAGTAAATTTGCAATGTTTTTTTTTTCTTATTTAGCGAAGGTTTTAGCTCACCGCAGCGGCTGTTTGCATACAGACCTGATTGTTGTGGGGCATTCCATACAGGGCTTCAACGAGATCAGCCGCCCTCTTCAGTAACACCTCCTGATGAAGAAAACAGCAAGAGTAAATGTTAAGACCCAAACAGATTATGCTGGAGACCCCAGTGGTCCAGGATGTAACAAACAATATCCAAAACAACATTACCCAGCAGGCCTGCGCTGAGCTTTGGAAATGTTTACATATTCAAGCGCTAAATAAAAAGCCGGCCTGATTTAAGAGGCACCAACGCTGCTTTTATACAGCACCACCACTTTGCTCCCTCCAACCATGCAGAGCAGTGAATAATGTTCCCTATCTTAATTAAACTGGCATAGTCCTTTAAAAACAACACCTCACCCCTGATTCTGGGCTCCACGTTTGCTCTGGAGTTCAGCGCTGCGTCCCCTCTCTTCAGAACAATAAAGTGAATTAGCTCTGGGTTAATCTAGTTCTGTTGTAATGACATTAAGGAATTTTTCAATTAACCTCTTTGACTGGCTGTTGCAAAGGACTTCACAAATGACTTCCCATCCAGCAAGAGCTGGGTGCTTGTGCCTTGGGGACACGGATGCTCAGGATGTGGTCTTATCCATGTCTGCATGCTTGCCCCCGCTTGACAATGCGGATTAGCTGTGTTGCTTTGGCTCTTAACACTGAAAATGAGTTGGCCCCAGATCCTGTTTCCCCCCACTCTGTTTCAGGCTTTGAGCAAGGTGGGGTTTGGCCCGTTTGTGTGTCTTTATCTGCTCTTTGAATTCAGCACTTACAATTAAATCCCTCTCAAGCAAGCAGGCTGCTCTCTTTGTTTTCTATAATACAGAAGGCAATATGCTCAATGAAAACCTCTCCTCCTTTTAGAGTGCATCTAATCTGACAAAGGCAAGTTGCAGACATGGCTGCTGCGTGTGTTTTTAAAATGCTCGCTTGTTGTCACCTGCTGTAGAGCAGAGATTTGTCGACTGTGCTGTTAGAACCCTGGTTAAAAGCAATGCAAATCTGTCACCAGAAACATCTCAGATGGCGCTTGTTTTCTTCCCACATTCGCTGTGTTTTCTTTTGCGGGCCGCGGTAATTTGTCTGAAGTGTTCCATCACTTGGCAATAGCAGTGTGGGATTAAGACGGCAGCTGCCGTAAATGAATGTAAACACAGCCTTCGCGCCTTCAAACAGCGGCCTCCAAGACTTGGCCTGCATTTCCAAGGCACGGCGTATGTAGTGTGTACGGAGTGTGTGTATGGGCCCTTTCATCCAGAGGAGCATATCTCGCACACTCCTTGATTTATCAAGATGAATCACTGTAGAAGCCACTTCCAGCGTGTGCCATGCTCTCTTATAGAAACATATCGCTTAATCCACCCCAAGTTACCGGATGGGTGGCTCTTAGAATGGGCATTTACCTCTGAAATTGGTGTGTATGCTCAACGTTGCATGCATCTAGTTTGCATACAAATAAAGAATTATGGTTGTCGTGAGGCAGGTAGACTAAATGAGAGGACCAGCTGTCTTGATGTGTTCTCATCAGGCAGAACAGATTTCTCTCTCTCTCGCTGAGTGAGATAAAGTGGTTTTCTTTCTTTTTGTCTGCAGTTAATAATTACCAATAATCTATTCTATCATATTTCAAGATCTTCTACATGGCTCTCAATTTTAAACAACAATTAAAGCAATTAAGACTGTCGCGTTCACAAGCCATGTTTCATTCTCTGTAAAACGTCCTCTCCCTCCTTGTCCATATGGTACTTTGCAGCAGTGACATAAGGACAGCTTGGAAAAAGGAGGAGAGGAAACGATATTGCCTCTCATCCTTAATCTGTCGTTTACCGCGTGGTGTCTTAACTAACCGAGCCGACTCGCGAGGCTATGCTTAAGTGGCAACCTAGTCATATCGGTGGATGATGAGAAGTGCTGCACCCAATCAAGGAAGAAGTTTGTTTTCTTGTGACGAGATGCTTTCATGCGTATCAGCTCACGCTGTGAATACGATTAACAGGGAATAGTGTTCCGAGGGCATTTCCATGTAAATCTCAATACTACTCCAGCATAAGTGTAATTGGCTTTCTTGTCATGGAGACATATCAGAACACACCATGTTAAATTGAAACAATTAAAGACCTCAAATGATTTCTGTTGTTCTGTGACAAAAGCGTGACAGATTTCTGCTATTGTTCGCCTCGCTTTGCATAAAGGTCTCGTGTTCAACAACTGTTTAAACGGGGGGCCACTCCTGATGACAGATCATCTCAGATTTAGAGGCTGTTTTGCGTTATTGCCGAGAAAAATGAGGGGAAGCCATAACAAATGATGTGTTATAAAAAATATCTAACAATGAGCAGACGTGCTCGGAAACGGCCTGGATGTGATTCTTCAAGCACTAGATTAGCATGGATGTTGTATTTATATTATCACAGTTAATAAAAGAGGGCCTAGGTTATGTAGCTTGGAGTGCTAATGCCATTATAAAACTGTAAGGCAATTACTCTGTTAGCTCTAGCCTGAGGTAATGAATGCATTTAGAAGCATAGGGCCATTAGATGAAGGTACTTCAAAGAGCACAGGAAGAGAGATTCATTTAAATACATGGGTAATTGCTTGACATGAACACATTTGTAATATTTTCTCCTTGTGGATTACACAAAGAATTGGAAAAGAATGGGCTTATGCTCATTTTGGGAGGAAAGAAAAGAATCAAAAGCAATCAGCTTAATAATAAAACAATATTGAGTTTCCACTTTTAATTTCATAATGAATCTAATTTGTTACAGAAGAGAGAAATTGAGTGTGATATAATGTGATATCCAGTCTATTTGTCCATTACTGCCAGAGGGCACAAAATGGTATTATAAATTGTCTTTTTTATATTATGAATAGAAAATTGTTTTATAACAAGATCTTAAAAAGGAGGGTGAATTCCAAAGTCTCTGTTCACTTAACGCGATGCCCGCAAACCAATCTCCTTTCTCATCACTTGACTGCTCACACTTATTACTTTCATATTCACCCTGGACTTTGCATTGAATTTTTATATCTCCACTCCTCCCACAGGGTCAGACTGTCATCTACGATGTTGTCTTAGAATTACGAGGTAAACTTCAATCAGAGGCAGCTTCCCCCCTTTTTTCTCTGTGTAGCAACAATATTAGCGTGCATCCCTTGCTATCCATGAGCACTCCCATATTGGCTTTCTGTCTCCTTACAATTACCACGTGTCTTACTGGTCCCAGGGAGAAGGCTGGTGGAAATCAATATAGCGCAGTAATATTATCAACTGGAGGGTGAAGTCATGGGAGGGGGGAGTGTTGGGGGGCATAGAGGCGGTGAGTGGGCCTGGTGTCGATTTGCCTTTCTGCTAATGCACACCGCACGTCCTCCAGCTTTATCTTCTTTTTATAGAGTCTCCCTACCCTCACCTGCACCCTGTAATGGCTGTTTCTCTATACGCCGTTTTCTGTTCTCATTCCAAATGTACATGCCAGCCGCTCGCCCGCCGCCACCACTGCTGCCGCCGCCGCCGGCTGTTTTATTGGGAATGTGCTTTTGACCCCGAGAGCTGACCCTCAGATGGCAGGCTTAACAATGACGAATCACTCGGTGGGATCATTTACATGCCCCCTGAACCCCATATTTGGGTCCATTAGAGAGCAAATCAAATATTTATGTTGTTTATTGGAAGTGCAGGGTTTCATCTCACTCTGTGATTGTTTCATGCAAAAAGGGGGGCCGGGAGAGCGTGCTATATTAAGTATATGCACAGCCAGGAAACTAATCTTGGGTTCAGTGTCAAAATCTGTCTCCCCACAAAAGAAAGAAAAAGCGACTTTGTATTCAAGGAAAGAGGTGAGGTTTCTGTGTAATAAAGCTGTGTTCGACATTGTTGCAGAAAAGATGTGTGCTCTCACAAAGACACTGTGACTTTATAAAATTGAAACAGTGCAGCCACTTTGGCCAGGGAAGCCTGCGGAGAAGGAAACAGCCATGTGGATATTAAAGGTAAGTGTACTTTACCTTTTGGACCACGTTTACAGTTGAAATTAGAGCAACATTTCATGTCTAGGTGTTGTTTCCCATCTCCACAGGGACCAGGTCTAATTGAAACACTTCATATACTGAAGCTGAGACTAGCTGTGATGTTCCATTTCTTCACATTGCCTTGGTCAAACGTTTGTAGCCACCACACAGTCTGTTCTTTATTAAATTGTCCGTTGGACGTTAATGATATTGCTGTGTTGCATGCTGGGATTTAATAGATAAGGTCTTTAAAGGTTTTACAGTATTATTAAAACTCTGAGGTGGCCGGCGCTTTACTGCATGCCGAGGGCCTTTGAATGGACTAATCAGTCATATTATTACACTTGACACATCTGGAACGTCACTCACCAAAATTGTTACTGGCAGGGTAGCAATTAGTGAAAACACACAGATAGATTTTATCAATAGGAAGTGGGAAGAATAAAAGAATCAAAGTGAGTGAAAAGAGTAAAAGAATCAAAGAGTTTCTGCAGGGGGAGGGACATATAAAAAGAGGTCTTTCAATATGTCTGCCTATTCATGTGTCACACCAGTGTGACTAAAACTGATGTGGCTTTCAACTCCTTCACCCAGGTTCAAAAGAAAACAATAAGAAAGCCAAAGCATAATAACATGCAGTCTTTGTCTATTAGCTGCAGTAAGACTAGGGGGTTTACGGCACAGGGTTCTGTAAACAAAAGATTAAACCAAATCGAGCTGCAGAAAATGAAAGGAAAACATGAGTGGGGTAATGAGGGTGCAGACGTCGTTTCTGACCAGATTACCATCTCCACAGACTACTGGAGAGGAAAACGCCTGATTGAGCTATTTTACCACACAGAGAGTTTACGCCTCCTTCCACACACAAAACCAATACCATTACCACGCTGGTTAGAGGGTAAGCCACATATGTGAAGCAAAGCTGTCACGGTTTTGGGGTCACAGCGCGCCGCCTTGATGCTAATGTTTTGTTTATTCGTCACATTCGGAGCATTACAGGCATTAAAGCGCAGACAGCTCCGTCTCATCCACGATCTGTGTGCTTTTTACTTCACTGCAAAGACTTTTTCTCTCACCTTTGGTAACCTCTCAGGGTCGCCGGGATGTCTGGGGATGACCTTCTGCAGCCTCTGGAAACCGTAGTCGATGGTTGGCTCATTCAGGGCTGCAATAAAACACAGAGAAGAGGAAGTTTGAGCTATCCAGAGTTAATTTTGCCAAATGCAGGAGGAAACTAATTGAGAAATCTGTTGGAATTTACAGAAGAAAAGTCATTTCAGAATGCCTAATTTCAGGGAATCCTCATGGGTGCGAGGATGCTTTATGAAACATCATCGACTCAAGATGGAAAATGACACAGGCTCCTCTGACACTTGTGTCACCGAGTGTTATTCCATTAACAGCCCTGATGACCTAGAATCCTTCACAGGGACCCTCCCCCTTTTTATCAGCCTGAGAATATTGACTACAGCAAACTACATAGCAGGGGTCTTTTAATCTAACACAGCCTTAATAATCTGTGAAAGGCTGTCCACACATTGATCTAGTGTAAGTTGCTGTCATTTCACCCCTTCTGCACCGACAGTACTGCAACACTGGGCCCGTGAAATACGGCGGCAGATTCCGTGGAGCCATTAATCTCTCCCACCCCTCAAATAGTAATCTGGGGCATGAGGCATATTGGGCGATGAATCAGAGGCACAAAGTAAATGAATCATAACCCCAGACTTTGGTGAGAGCAGGGCCGTTTTATGTCTGACAGTCCTAATGGGTAATTGAAGGCTTCCTTACAGCTCGGGCTGATTCTAAACAATCATGTGTACACTCAGAGGCAGGACAAGGAAAGAGGAGAGAGGGGAGGGCAGAGGAGGAGGAGGAAGGGTGGAGAGCGGTGTAAAGGGGGAAGGAACGACTTAATAGAGAACATCACTTCTCAATGTAGATATCATTTTCAGGAGAGTAACTCCGGCGAGCAAGGCGCTTCATAAATCAATGGCTTTCTATGGAGACTAATAAGAGCTGCCTGCCTCTATTCATTGTTCAGCCTGTAATTTGGCCCATCACTCATTACTCAGCATGTAATTTCAGCATTAACACCGCACAGCTCGCTGAACCTGCCGAACACTACAGAATGTGAATGCAAGTGAACGTCACCCCCACCCCCCAAACCTTAAAAACACACACACACACACACAGGCAAACACACACACAGGCAAGGCAGGCAGGCGGTGGGCTCACCGAAGCACAAACTCTGTAGTCCTGAACATTTATGTTTCTCACTGGTTTCTTTTGTTCTTATCTTTGATACACATGCAAGCATGCCCACACACATACTAGGGCTCGGCAACTTAGACAAAAACCAACATTTCAATAGGCTGAATGTTGATTTCAGATATTCATATCACATTTGTTCTCTAGAAATTACTGGAATTATCATTTCAATATGACTATATTTAAAATTGAACAATATTGGAACCTGTTTTATAGCTCGTAATTCAAAATAAAAGTCCTTGGCACCCATTATGGGACAGTATTTACTTTTTACTTATTGCATGTAGAGATTTTCAAAGGTACATTTTTTCATATTTGGTTGACCACAAATTAAATTTCAATCGGCTAACTAGTCTTAAATCAATAGAGTGCTCTGAAAACTAGTAAAATCAAGCACTTTATGTTACAGGTTCACACTGCCACCAGGTTACTGAAGTGAAGTTTGTTTGCAGTAAAGTGTGGCTAATACTATTGTTTGGGGTGTTAGCACTGCTAGCCTTTGGTAAATTTTAAATCTTTAAATCAAAATATCATCAAACCACACTAGTACTATGAGACCTTATAAGTTAGTGCTGTAATGTTCACTAAACACCCATCAAGGTCAGAGGGCATTACAGCAGCAAGGCTGCAGACATCACATGGAGGATAATGATTACTAAATATTTGATGGCTACTTTACAGTCAAGACAGAGTACCTGACCAGGATTTAGGGACTTTGTTGATAAAGATATATAAAAATAAGTTTAACTGTCTTGTACATCTGGTGCTGCCTGTTTAGTAATCTGAGTTTGCCCCTTTAGCAGTCTAATCACGAATATCCCTAATCCCATGTGGTACTGATGACAGTCTCAGGATTGAAACATTTGCAGCAAGTTTTATTCATTTTTTGGCCATGAGCATGAATTGACCACAAATGTATGAATAAAAAGAGACAATTTTTACCTTAATCTCAGATAGATGGGCTGGTGGAAAGTAGCCCAGACGACTTGGTGTGTGGGTGGAAGGGTTTTTATCTTTTTTTTCCCTCTCTAATATGGTGCTAAATCACTGCTTTTAAAACTGTGCCAGTGTCTGAACAGTTTTTGATTTATACTCTTTAGATAAAAAATGAGCATAAATAATGTTTTTTCTTGTTGTGACTCATATGAAAATGCTTATGTTGTCTGAAATGTCTGTTTTATTTTGCTGGAGGGAAATATTGGACAGCTCACTAAATACAGAAAGCATTTTTGACTTTTTCATTTAGTGAATGGTATCTAGATGAAGCACCTAAGTTTATGTTGTGACTAGATGTGTTGGCACCAAATCAGTGCTGGGTTTCAGTACCCACCTCTGGTAGGTACCCTCTCTGCTTTTAGATTTTCTTCTATCCCAATGCATCCAACAGTCACTTTTTTGATGCCCCAAATTTTACAGCATCACAGTTGCTGTCAAAATTATACGCACTTTTAAACACTATCTGTTTGAAAGGAATGATATCTACATCAAATTTATGAGTGGTATCAAATACCCCAAAATCATAAGTCAAATTTTTAGTAAAAAAAACAGAGAGCTTTGTCTGAACTGCCCAAATATTTTGGCAACATTAGAAAAGTGCATGGAACAAGGGAGGTATTGGTGCAATAAGGACAGTGTGCAAGAGTTTGTGTGCAATTTTTAATAATCAAAACAACAAATAAATGAACACTAGGTGTAAACCACTACTCTTTTTTGTTACATATTATCAAATATGTCACAGAAAAAGTTTTTCGTAATTTAAATGCTACTTATTAAAATAAAGTATATAGTAATAATATGATTGACCAAACATGAAATATTATCTTATGGTCAATAGACACAACTGTTGGTGTTCCTATAAACAAATAATCCCTGTACTTAGCATTAGTCCTCATATCTAACTCCCCCTCCCAAAAAAAATCATCAAACACTATCAGTATATTTGCACCCTATACCTCCCTCAACATAAATTGATTCGTTTTTAGAACTTGACATGTTACCCTCCCCTAACACACACATGCACTCTCTTGCATACTGTACTCACTCAGGCATACACACAGCAACCATGTAGTGACACATGCACCACTTCTGCCAAAACCTGAATACAGTAATTGCCAGCTCGAGCGTGATCCAATGGAGCAATTATGTGTTCAAGCATGGACAATGCAGGGTGCTAATCGATAGCAAGGATCTAGCTTGCAAATCCTGAGGCAAATGGGCACACCTGAATAAACCTCAACGCCACACAAACATACACTGCTGGAAATCTGATTTGACATGTCATCATGCGTCCCCCTAAACGACAAAGGTCTGCTCAGCTATGTGGGGGGACGCCATCTTCTCCTTAATAAAGGATTGATCTGCCGTATTGATCGTACATGACAAGGCTGTTGGAGGAATTTGCCCCCTTTCTTTTGTTATTTCCACCCCCTTTCTTATCTATGCACTGTGGCAGTCCCATACATGTATACACACAGGAGCATGCATATGCTTTAGTGTCTGCGTGAGTGCACGTGCCCGGCTGAGGAGAGGAGTGTGCGTGCACGGCAGCCCTGCCAGACCCTGCTGCTCAGTGTGATGTAAATTGTGTATGTGTAAAAAGCACTCCATAATCAGGCCATCCATCATCAGAGGCTGTCAGTGGGCTCTCTCAGGGTGATACATCACGCTCTCCTGTCCTCTGCCTCAGCTGGGGCCTGCACAACCCGCCAGGCATGCTGGGAACACAGCCGGAGAGACGTACAGTACAGGATGAGACCTCTAAGGTTGGAAGAGGTGTTTTGTTTGATGTGGCTTCCCAATGATAATGATGCCCCACTGCAAGTGCAAACCTAAGAAATTTCAAGAAAGTTATCTGGAGGGCAGGATATCCTGAACTATGCCTGTCATGTCAGAATTTTAAACTACGGGATGATTCTATATAACTTAAGCCATTTCTGTTTTAAAACGTGAGGCACCCAATATTTAGTAATTCTTTTCTTAATTGCAAAAAAATCCCTGGAAAGACACTTAATGTCGCAAATGTTTTGAACAGTTTTTACTTGAGTAAGAGTTATCTTAAACTGACCCATTTGTTGGCTCAGCGATTGGTCCACTGACCCACCAAAGAGAGAACCCCTCATAAAGGTGCTTCTAGTTAGAGAAGCTTTTGCCCAGGACAAGTCTTATTAGTACTTCATGGCTTAGTTGTGACCTTAGTTTGCAAATTTGACAAGATTTATTTTTGAGATGTCTCCATAAGTTGCTCAAGATATTTACATTGCATAGTATTTGCTTATATAGTGCCATATAAACCAAAAGCTAGTTGTAATAAGTACATCTTCAAATAGCAATTCAGCCCATCAGCTGATATATGATAGCAAAAACATATTTTTTACCCCACAATATGCAAGGGGCATGTAAGATCCAAGGGGCTGTAAGATGCAAGGGGCTGTAAGATGCTCTACAATAAAAAATATATACAGAAAAGTCCAAGCTAAACTAAAACCATTGTCATAAAGTGCATGTTTTGGCTAAATCTGGGTGAAGTTTAAAATAATCTGTTATCAGTAAGAATGTAAGTAAAGTTTATTTAGCACCTTTCAAAGACTTGGGTCACAAAGCGCGATAGTAAGTCTTAATAGCATACTTTATAACATTATATAACTAGTTCTGTCAAATGATGGAATGCTGACATTGCTCCTCTGTAACATTAGCCAACACAAATTAACATCAATGTAAAACTTGCTAATACAGGTATAGTAAGGCAGATCAACTCTGCTCAGCTTGTCTTGCAAAACAAGCACTTTGTTGATGTGCTGCAGAAGAACAACTAGCATTAGGCTACACTACCAGTATCAGACTTGGTGATATTTAAAATATTTGAAATTGTTTGACCAAGTATTTTCACAGGTTGTTAGTTAACCCATTGTCATGCACCGCCCTTTTTAGTTCCTCTAACTAGGTTATAAAAACAGAACTCCTTCACATTTAAAAGGACAGAAATAGCCAAGCAACTTGATCAATCACTTGTATCTCTGGTATGTGATGGTGGTGATGTTGTCTTACATGTGCTGTCCTACAGTGGCATGTCAACAAAGTGACTGCTGCACAAACTTAGATGAACAAGACGTGTTTTACTAGCTGATCTACCTTCCAAGACCGGTGTAAGGGAAAACTGCATGTCAGTGTTAACACTATTTAGCAACATCAACCTGACACTATGCTACCATTCCCTAAAATATGTGTCAGTAAGTTCACTTTTCAGTATGGCTACCATACTGAAGTAGCAAAATAAAGCTAACTTAGACTCAGAAAAGACTTGGCTGGTGCAAAAGTTTGTCGAACTAGGAGAAACTCGGCAACAGGAGGGATGGGAGCAGACCAGTCAGAGATCCAAAATGCAGTTTGTTTTATATTATCCTTCTCAAAATGCTTACCCAAGGGGACTTGTGTAGTTTTTTTACCCTTTAAAATAATAAAAGTAGCAATTTAAACTATGTGTTACTAATAGATGTTGTGTATTCTGACAGCCATACCATTAATCCTCAAACAATAACAAATAAATGTTAATATTAATGTGTCAAAGTGTGCAAAACTTCCATTTAATCTAGGTATAGTTTTAACACATGGCTCCATGTTGTGCAGCAGCAGTCCAAGGCACCATGCAGGCATGATCTCCGCATGTCGACATGTCGCCATCTCATCTATCATGGAGATGATCTTTGTAACAACCCCGGCGTAATGAAATTGGTGACACAGACCGCCATCTGCTATTGATTTCATGCAAATGCTTTTGACAGCTGATGGAGACTTGCATTAGCGCTAAACGGTGCTGTCAGTTGATGAGTTGACAGTTTTGTAGTCGTAGCATGTACACCGGGGTGCAGACAGACACAGACAATGTCAATAATCCTGTAAGAGCTGCTGATGATATATACTGAGCACTTATATTCAATCTGGACAATAAATGCGTTATGTATGTGAGTGTGTGTGCGTTTGTGTGCTCAGCAACACATTTTTCCTCCACACCAAAGATTTCCTTTCATCTGCTGAGCTTTTACAAGAATCATTGAGGCTGCTCTTCCTACTTTTTCTTAAACCACACACATTGACAACAGCTTTATCCCCCTTCTGCATCCTCTTTTTTTATTTTCAACTCCCATGTCTCCACCCTAAGTCATTTTTAATCCTTTGTACATCATTATGTTCCAACTTCACACTCCGTCATAAACTTCTCGCTCTCCCAAAGCGAGTGAATCTGCCGTGCCCTTGCATGACTCCATGCATGCCAGAATTAGTTTGGCTTTCCGACATAATATGGTGAAAGAGATGGAGGGTAGGGGGTTAGGGCGTGGAAGGACCCCCCTCCTGTACTGAATCTGCAAGGGAAACATGAAACCCTCCACACACATCCCATAAATCCTGCTCTGGGTGGGGAGTCTAGCCGAGGGGAGGAGGGACCGAGGAAGGTGGCGGGGGGACTCAGGAGGGGAGGTATGATAGGGGCTAGTGTGTGTATGTGTGTGTGAGGTGGGGTTGGGGGTGGAGGTGGGGTGTTCGCTGGCACGTTCCAGTCACGCCCGCTTCCCGGCTCGCGGCCAATCAATACCACTTTCCTGTTTTAGAGGCGGGTAATTATGAGGTGGAGAGATTGTGTGACCCCTCACCCCTGCTGCATTACTCGCCTGATATTAAGATAAATTGCCTGATTTTGGGTAAACATATGCTGCAATTCAAACTGTCAGCACTGGTTTGCTCAGGGATAATTTGTATTGATCTCCTGGCTTCTTCCCCATTTTGCTTACTGACCTCATGGATAATTAGAGAAAAAGAGACACGGGGAGGTAAGGCAGGGCCTGCATTTGAATACTTTGCAGGAGAGATGAAGAGCACATGGAGCGGGGAGGAGGGGTGGGGGACATTATGGACTAATAGAATTTTAATTTTCTCTCATTTTCTGTCCAGATTTAGACAAGCTGCATCTTTTGTTCAATTACATCACTTATATCTTTTTCCTTGTGTGTGTTGTTCGAACCGGTGTAGATTTTGTTCACAAAAATATAGAAAAAAACCTCAAGGACCTTTTCTCAATGACAAAGACGAAACAATGACAAGCTAAAAATAGTGCTTTGATTATAAAAAAAAAATCTAACAACATACATGCTGGTGTTTGATTGCTAGACAAGATAAGACTTAAATGTCTTAGGCTGGCTGCAGATATGTATGTGCTTTATGTATTTTCTTTTTTATATATAAATGTGGATTTTAATTTTTGATGCCTGATTTTCAAATGGTGTACTTTAGCTGTGTTGCCTCTGGGGTCAGTTGCCTTAAAATGGCTTGACTTTATATTGCCAATTATCGAAGTCAGGCAACAAAAATGATCTGAAGTGCTCTTCATTCAAAATGACAACAGCAGTGCAGCATGCAATTTCTCTGACTGTGATTTCAAGCAAGGTTAGAAACACCAGCAACAAGCTTGCTGACACAGCACAGCAGTAAATATCAGAATCTCCATGAGTTTGACATTGTTGATACAAAGACCTGTAGACTGTGTTTATCCACACAGAAAATCAGCAGGATTTGAAGAGGGCATCCATGAGGAACTGGATCAAAAAGCAGAACTGATGACGCCAATGATATCAATATAATTTTAACAATTGTAATCCTCTGTCCTCTTTCGTAATTTGGAAATTAGCTCCAACATTTACAGACAATTATTTGGCCATATAATTGAGATTATTATAAATCATTTTCTTGCTGATATACTATAGCATTGGAGAATCTACAAAAGCAGTGTTAGTGATAAAGTTTTATCATTCCACATCCCCATTTGCATGTTTACACCCAGTTCTGTTGTTACAGGAGCAGGAATGATGAAAATTGCTATAGCCAATCTTTTAATCTTTAACCAAATACAATCCCAATTCATAAACACTCACCTATCACTTTAAGGTCATCATTAAGTGTTTTAAGCCCTGAGCAGATGAGCAGAATTCTATATTCATCCCCCTCTTAGCCTTGGTTGAAGTTATTTGAAGTTAATTTTAAAGGTTTCTGGTTATCTTCAATTCATAACTTTGCTCGAGACCACCCTTCCTGGCTGATAGATTGATAGTGCATTAATATGGATAAATATGATCACATTAATATTAGAACTTTGCATAATGAGTTGGTCTGAGGATAGAAAATGTTTGACCAAAAGTAATGGCTAAAATATGATCAATTTTTAATTTAACCAAAGTTAGATATTCAAATATATTATTATTTTGTTTGATTCAATCTAGACTTAACTGCATAGGGTGAAAATGATTCACTTTTCTGTCTAAACACTGACACTCAATCTAAAGAAGCTGCCAAAATCAACACTGGCACGGACACAAATATAATTGTTCAATTTGTTTCCTCAGTTTCATTCACAGATAATTAGAATTCAACCACATCAGATATCAAATGCAACTGCTAATAACAACAATAGCTGTTGCCAAATTTGGCTGAATAAGGAGCAGAATTCTCTTATTCTTCTTCATGGAGGATTCTTACAAATATTCAGTTATTTTTTTCCTCACTCTTGAGACCGAATGATCATGTTTCAGAATATGAACAAATGGAATGCATGACTCTGTGTGCAGCTGTGACCATATCATTTCCAATTTTGAATATCACGCATGCGCACGAGCAAACATGGCAGGGCTTCAGTGGAATTTCCTCAAGCCTGGAATGTGTACTTCCCCAATCTCATTTTGATCTGACGCCTTAATCTCGTCTCCTCCGTCCTTTTCAAGCTCACAGACACATTTTCCCCGAGAGCTCTTTTTAGCCGCCTTGGCTAGCCACTTCACTTAAAATGTAGAGTGGATGGCGCGTTACATGGCATCTGAGTGTGGTCTGCTGCTCTTTCTCCATGTTCCTTGGAAATAGGACACGAGTAAACGCTCTGCAGGAACAGTGTAACATGGCCGACGTTGGCAGCCAGAAGTGCTTACATGGCAATACGGCGCGCTGTGCCCTCGGCCTATATGGGAGTGGATTGAACACATGTACTGACTTACAGTATGGGGAGTATAAACATGGGGAAATGTTTGAGCAAAGCAGTAAATTTAAGGGAAATTGTTCCTTGTTAAGTCTGCGAGCCTGAATGGAAGCTCGCACAGAATACTAGCATTCCTGCCAGCCATTACAGCTTATTACGATAACTCTATCTTTCCAGGAGATAAAAACCTAGCCTTGTTGCCATTTGCCAGCTATTACTTTCGCTAATTATACTTAACTGCTTCGAGCTTATCTCCACTCCTCCTACACCATTGAGCAGTTATTTTTTTCTTTCCCCTTAACACAAATTAGAGGTGGAGTGGGAGTTGGAAAAGGGGGGAGACAGATAAACAGTGCAGGCAGAAGTTCATTCAAGTGTTATTGCATTTGTGACTTGTCAAAGTGAAGCCTTGGAGGCACCTGGAGTCTGTTAGATGGATGCAGTCAGAGCAGCTTTAAACACATAATGACCTTGTCTCGCCAACTCCACACGAGAAGGAGAGAAGACCTTCTCAGAGTTATTGTAAGGAGTTAAAACTGAGCACTAGGGCTGGGCAACGTGAATCAAAATCATATCAAGGTTTTTTGCAAGTGAAAAGCAATGCAAGATATATATCAGGATAATATGAAAGAAGTAGAGAGTTGTCACAGTACCTGAATTAGATACGTTGATATGACTCGACTAAGACACCCAATATTAGGTGATGTCCATTATTAGTTACCAAAAAATGTAGGGAGAGTCCCCCACACTATAGAAAACACATAGAAACAGTGTCAACACCTATGTTGGTTTGTAAGGTTTAGAAGATTCTCAATAACCTTGAATACAATGTTTTGAAAATAAGATTAACTCCTTTATTTAATTGATTGGTTGAATCAAAAAATACAGAAATTAAACAATCCTTTGTCACTATCTTACCTAGAAGTTCAAGAGCCCAGACTAAAATGTACAAAATAATTTGCAACACGTAAATGTATTGAAGTTGTCTGGATTTTTTGCATATACATCTGAAGAATAAAGTGTCTCCCACTCATAGACTGTAGCTGTCCATGAACATTAACAGCCCCAACCCACAATAAGTGCTTACTATGAAAACTTTCCTGCAGTCCAGCACTAAGTAATGGAACTTTACTGACTATTATGGATAACAGAATATGGTGTTATAATGACATGTCAACATCCATATACCGTCCTTTCAACATCTGTATAAAACACACTGCTTGTGAATACTGCAAATTGGTAGAAGCAAAACCTTACTTCAATGGTCCTGGTGCCCAAGTAGCATGCTTCTGTGGTGAACGCACATGTTTAAAAATAATAAAATGTATATTATGTGTGTGATAAGCTGCAGACAGATTTGAACTGGGCCAAGAAAGTGTGCGGATCTGGTTGGCATGGCTGGAGTTTTCCATCCACTGGATCCATTTTTATCAGTTGCCAACATATTTATGCAGATAACTCATGTAAAGGACTTTGCCTCTGGCACTTGTAGAAATTCTCATCAAGAAATGACTTCATATTAGGTGCTTAGGACAATTTCCTTGTTTCTGAGGTATCTAGCAGGTATAAATATCACTTAATTTTTACTTGGCTTTTTTATGCAGGCTCTTTGAAATTTGTGATTAATTCATAGATTGAAGAAGTAAATCTGTACAACAGATTATTGATTCTTTTTTAAGTTGAGAAGAGATACATATGCTAAGTCCCAAAATGTTTTCCAAAGTCAAATATAGCCCTCAACTTTCAATTTTTACAACAGTAAATCACTTTGTACTCTGTTTTTGACTAGTAGTTTTATTGCTGTGGAATCTAGCAAATACCTATTCTCATTTGACTTTTACTAGTACAAATTATTTAAAGGTTACATTTGAAATATCATTAGGTCAAAGAAGCCCATTGCAATTATGGGTTATTACTGTTAGCCAGTATGTTACCGGGCAGCACACCTTGCATTAGGGATGCACAGTTTTATCAGCACAATATTAGTTTCAGCAGATATGTGAATTTCTGATAGTATCCGTGGCTGGTTTTTCAGCCACATTTACAGAATGTACTGAATGCAATATTGGCAAATTGAGTAAATGTACCATAATGGTCCACCTTATAGACTGCTGTCAGAACATTTTATTCTTGTAACGATGGAGTAATTATTTATTTTATTTTCACTCCTTAATACCTTCTATTGAAAAAAGACATTACAATTTAGGGCAGAATAAAATGTTTCTTTCCTCTTTTTTTTATATCTGTTTCTAAAACAACTATCTCCCAATATGAGGAACAGGTTAATGATAGTGTAGGAGAGACTTGGTGCTCTTTGCAAAAAAAAAAAAAAAAGTCTATTTATTAATTTCAGTATCAATATTGGCAAATATCAGATATCATACATTCCTAATATGCAGATAATTTCTTTGAAAATTGTTGTCATCAAATAATTAATGTAAGTGATGTGGTTGTATCTCTTTAAAAAGGTATCAATGTGTCTTATAAATCTCATTATTTGGCCCAGACCTAGTGCGTTCTTGGATAGTCAGAATCAAAAAGGTCATGCTCCTGCTCCAGAGTAAGGATATATTCCACTTTAAAAAGAGTAGAAAACACACATGCAGATGTGAAGACCATTTCTTAAAAAACAAACCAAGCCAAATTGGAACTTTCACAGCAAACCCACGCAAAGCAAACCTCATCTGTTTTACCACTGACCATATCATCTCCATCCACTGCAGCCAGTTATCACTGAGTGATTCCATCTCCAGCAGTCTCAAGATGAACAGGAAATTAAAATTTCAAAGATCTGCAGTTAGGATAAATCAATGGAGACAGATCAATGTTCATTGAAATTTCATGAACTTTGAGCCAATACAGATGAAAAAAAAAAAGCCTCGACAGTTACAGTCTCCAGCAGATATTGCTCCTGCAACAGATAAAATGTAATTAACACGGTTAAAAGGGGAGCAATGTTACAGATTGCACATCCATAATTTCTGACTGCCTTCATATCGGGCTGTATTATTAGAAAGGGCCACAGACACCTGTTCAATCCTCTTAGATGACATCTAAAGTATGTGTGCCACTTCTCTGAGGACGCCGGCGGACTTTCACACATTACCGGCCAACAGAAATCAAATGGGTTCCCTTCACAGCTGATTGCAAGCGCAAATTAATATTGTAAAATGAAGATCAATACATGGACGGGGCACAGATCGATGACGGCTAAATTACGGCCGCGTTTTCCCCCTCATTCAAGATGAGTTGTGTTTTCCTCTCAAAGTCAATACCACGCTGCCTCCCTCATTCATTTCTCAATAAACTTGCCGATGAATTTCAATCAAAATGCAGCAGCAGAGGAGGAGGGAGAGAGGGCGGGTGGAGTTCTTTTAAAGCCCGTTGGGTGTGGATCATACTGAAAATGGGGCAAGAAGAGGAGGTAGAGGGAAGAGGAGAAGGAGGAGGAGGAGGAGGGGAAAGATCCTCGTCTATCAAGAGCCCCCCTCCTTGCCTGCCTGCGTCTATCTTTCCTGTGGCAGAGGACTGATGCTGTGACTTAGTGAGGACAATCCATTTTAAGAGCCATTACAAAACAGACCTCTAACGATACTGTGGGACAAAAAGAGGGTCCAATTAAAATTAAATCAATGAATACCATCCTTACTGGGTGGAAGAAAAAAAAAACACAGCCTATACTTTCATTTTTCTCTTGAAAGATACCCACAATGCATTTCACGGAGCGATGTAATGGGGGGAAAATACATGCTCAACTGCAAGTACTCATTTCAATCAATTTCCTGGAGCTGGATTTCACAGGTCACTTGCTGATAACACGCTGTGGAATAATGCCACCGTGTGCCTCTCAAAGCCTACCTGACAAGCTGCCTGACAGTGGGGGAGTGCGAGCACGTGTCACGTCAGCCCTCTAATTGGACACAAGGACCTTCCTCCGTGGAACCTTGTCGTGCTCCACATAAAGCTCACAAGGCCTTCAAACCGGGGCCCGTCTAACTTGGCAACCGGTGTCGGCTCCGTTCCTGCCGAGCTCCTGTAAGTGCTAAATACCAGGGATGTAATGAGACAGGCAGGTATGGGGATATGGCGAGTGGATAACACACTATGACACATGCTAAAACTGTTGTGCCAACTGGGTACAGCCCGCTCCGCTGTGGCAGTGACATTTATAAATGCCTGATTCATCCAAACCTACAGTGTCTTGTACTGTGGAGTTTTTTCAATGAGCAGGAAAATTATAAAATTTGAAATCATCTTGACTATAAAAATGTTTACTTTGAAATAGATTTTTATATTCAGGAGTAAAAGTTTGGCATAATAACAGGATAGCCAGGGAAATGCTAAAGGCTCTATACAAACAGCTAATTGTTTGTAATAGTTCACATAGTAATAGTAATAGGCATTTCATTGAAGTTCATTGTCCAGTTTTTGCTCAGTGGTGTTGGTGATTTCATGTTTTTTGATATGGAGTCATGAGTTGCTGTTTCTTGCTGGTGCATTATAAATATACTTCCTTTTCTCATTATTTTGTGGTTTTGCCCTAAGCAACGTTTGGTAATTGGTAAAATTGTACAAATTAATGAGAAACTAATTTTAAATGAACATAAAATAAAGAAACAATAATATGTTAACAATATTAACCTTAAAGTAGAACAACTGAGAAAATATCTTTACAAATAAAAATTGCGCTGTTGCTGTTACTGTCCATCCATCCATCCATTATCTAGTCCTTACAGAGTTGCAGGGAGCTGAGGCCCATCCCAGATGATGCTAGGTAAAGGCAGGGTACAGCCTGTACAGAGTGCCAGCCAATCACAAGGCTGACATGTATAAACAGACGATCAAACTCCATCTAAGGGGACTATGAAGTCACAAATTTACCCAGTGATTATGTTTTTTGGTCTGTGGGAGGAAACCAGAGAACCCTGAGAAAACCAAACATGCACAGGGTGAACATGACCCATCTGACTTGCTATGAGGCACCAGCGCTAACTATAGCACCACTGTTCAGTCTGCTATTGGTGTTATTTTATTTTTCTACTGGTTAAAGCTCCAAACAAAACAATCTAAAACATATGCCTTTTCACGATCAATTAAAGCAAACAAGACCATCTGACCAGCTTGTTTGTCACTCAGTTGTAGTTCTTTTAAATGTCTGTATCTGGTTCTGGGGTGAGTGTTAAACAACATAATTCAAATAGTTTTTTTTTCTTTTAAGATTTACATTTTGCAAATAGATGAGACATTTGACTAGTACATGAAAACTGTGTACTGAAAACACTGCTCAAACATGCACGTTATACTGTTTTGTCCACAGGGGGCACTATAATGACACAAACTTACAGTTCCACACAGGAGCTTTAATGACCAAAATAATCTTTTACAGTTTACATTTTGAGGATTTTAATTGGCTTTTCATTCTTTATATCTGAGTCTATATTTGTATAGTATCATAGTTTCCATTTTAACATCATTGATGTCTTTTTAACCACTTTTAAAAATGTATGTCCCAACAAATTAATAGTAGCAGTAAATATAGTTCCTTTCTTTAGTTTCACTGTTGTCATTTGTTAATTGAGTCAACTATAACTTAAACTGTGTGATTTCTTTGAACTAAATGATTTGCCGGGGATAACACTGATTTTGATACACAGAGATTATAGATATGTAATAATTATTTATAATAAAATGTTGTCATGAATACTTACTTACTACTTTGTGTTGGCAACCCCTGCTGTACGCCTAGTGACTCCTCAGGGGGTTGGACCCACACCAGAGGACACTTCCCTGTGATAAATGTAACCTTCAGAATAATAAATACTGAATTACACTGAAGCAATTTGCCAAAAAATTAGAGCTCTGCTATTAAATCAGGATTCAAAGTAAAAACTAAATGAAAATAAAACAAAATTATAAGAAAGTAAGTTTGAAAATCAGCAAAAATTCAGAACTATTATAACATCTTTTTTCGAAGCCATCCTCCATATCCGATCTGTTTACATACCTCCCCTAATGCCTTTGATTATAGCCTATCTTCTCTGTTGGCCACACCCCGTCACTGACCAACAGAATACCAAACCCAACCCTGCAGGACAGGAAACTGAAAGGAAGCACTCCATCTGATCAACTTCTGAGTCTGCGACTTCAAAGCGACTGCAGGGCGGAGGAGAAGAGACGTAAGGATAGGACCAAGTCACGAGCTGAACAGCACGGGGTCCGGTTTGATGTGGTCAGATAAAGATGTCTGTGTTTGTTTATTTAATGTTTTTTTAGAAGGAGGGTCCAAGGCTGCATGACATTTTGTTCTTCTTGGGGCAGATTCAAGTTTAATTTTGGATTTGAGGAGGGGGTATGACTATGTGTATATCTGCTTGTTTAGTTTGTAATGGCTTCAGTGGTATCAAACAAACACCTAAAATCTATACAGTATGTATGTTTGAAATTCTTTAAGTATGAATCTGTATATATATATATCTGAAGACTAACTAACAGCCTTTTCCCTTTATGCCATGAACATCTTCCTTCTCCATCCCTTACAGGCCTGACATTTCTTGATCTCCACCAGTATTGAGTGAAGCACACATGACCCCTTTGTCCTTATGTTGATGAATGACTGCCTCATACCCATTTTGTCAGATTTTGGTGCAGTGGAGTCGATAGCGTCACCTTGACGAGGAAAGTTTGTGATCCATCAGCCCTCAAGGCTGTCTGGCCCCTCAACTAAAGCCTGGCAAGAGCGGCTACACTGTATGGGGCATCCAGCCAGTCCAAAATCCTTCAAGCCAGAGCGCTGCGATCTTGTGAGGTCGAACGGATGGCTCTTATTACTGCCGCTTTACAGTGAGGAGTGGGCGGAAAAAAAAAAAGAAAAAACACTTGACTTGTACTAATAGCTGTGAAGCCACACCGGTCACCAAAGGTCTGAAGACGAAGCACCCTGTCAGTGCCCAGCTTGGGAAATTAGCAAATAATGTTCCCTTCCCCCTGACAAATGTGTGACAGCTCGCCTTCGCCAATCATTCTCTCCTAACGTTATGATGCATGTCCTGGATCCCCACTGGAGGATACAGGCGAAGTTTACTGACCCTCAATTTACCCATGACAAATGGGGTCCCGGTAAATGTGCGTTTTCTGGGGCGCGGAAGGGGTTCATTTTAAGCAATCCTGGTTATGTGGATGTCACTGATTAGGATAAATAGTGGCTGAGTGTGTTAGGACTGCTTGCAGAACCATATTACCAAGGGCCTGCATGGCTGCCCCTGGAGGCGAGCTCTCGTGGAAACTTGGCCAAGATAGAAAAGCAAAAGCTCTGATGCAATTAGGAGCTTAAATTGGATAAATTGTTCGCTCAAAGTTTTTATTTATGATTTACTCTTTCATAGAGTGGTGAAAAACGTGCTTTAAAAGGGTTAAGGTGCTGCAAATGAGGCTGAAAATTGAGATTTTTCTGTTTAAGAAATATGTGATTAAGCCAGGATGTACTGTTTGCAGATCTAAATAAAATAGGAAGTATAATAAAGTATTGACCTCAGGTACAGCCAGGACTTTCTCCTTTTGATTTTCTACAACCTTGCTGACAGTTGGACCAATGGATAACCAATACATGGATTAGACAGAGGACAAGCTGGCCAGCACCAAGGGACATTTTGTTAAAAGGGAAAAGTATGGACCAAAAAAAAAAAAAAAATGTCAGTCCTTAAAAATGTGCCAATTAAAACACAAATATAAGCTCCTTGAGGCAGTCAGTAAATACAGCCCTCTAAAGTTTTATATAGCATGTCTGTTTGACTCATTAGTGTTTTAAACGTTCGATTGTCAATGCCAACAGGATTATTTGACATCTACTACAGGGTCTCTCTCTCTCTCTCTGAGAATGGATTGTGAGTTTTGGAGCCGTTCCAGGATACTAACCCAAGTGAGGACGTGTCCCCTCTGCTGTTCGACTTGGCTGCAGTCTCCTCTGTGTTGACTCTCAGTAATTTGTGATAATTTCTTAAATTGAGCGAGTTAAATCTCCACAATTAGGGTGGCGGTGTAAGAAGAGTCAACATGAAAAAAAATAAGTCTTAAAAAGGCACTTCTCTCAAGCCGTGGCACACTCAAGTCACGCTTGAAGCTGTTCGCTTTGGTAACTAGACCTTTGATATGCACATGTTGCTCTCCAATACACCACCAGAATGTTCTGCACCTTTTTCAGACAGCCCTGTGCCTCTTTATGTGAGTGTGAATGTTGTGGTAACTCCAGGGTAGGATGGGGCAGTGGACTTGAACTCATATCTCTACATTTCATTAATATCCACCTTAAGTCTGTAATTTGTGCAAAAACATTGATGATACGTTCCCATTGTTTGTTGACATTATCCACCCTCTAAATAATCTTGTGTTTGAAAGAGAGGGCAATATCTGTTTTGCATTCACAGACTAACAATATTTGGAAATATGTGGAACAAATAGAACATGAGCAATTCCAACATAAAATGTTCCAGATGTTGCCAACACTTTTGTGCAATTTTGATCAAAAGTTAGTTTAAAAAGAAATCCTTGAAGTAAGTTAATTCCAATACTATTGAGAACTATTCTGAGTTTGTTTTTGCTTAATAGCAGTACACAATAAATACTTCAATATCTGAGTTGCACAAAATATCTGCAACTTTTTATATGTTGAGGATGTTGAATTTAGCTACACTATAAACAAAAATGGGTTTGAAATAACAAAGTGTTATTTTAGTTCCTGAGGCAACAAATGTTTTGTTAAATCAAGCATGCAGATAAACTCTAACGCACTGTACAAATGATTCAATAACATTCCTTAACAAAAGAGAGAGAGAGCACTATCAAATTGCAAAAATGCATTGGCAACATTGCATGGACCTTGAGTTTCCATCAGCTTTCTATGTTTTCACTATGTGTGTGCACTTTAAACATGAGTTTAAATGCTGTCTTTAGTGTTTCAGAAAAATAAATTGCTCAGTATGAGTTGTCTAGAACTTTACTTTTGCTTGTCCTGGTTTAAGACTAGTAAAAATATCACTTATTTTTGTTCAATGATTAATAAATCAAATAACATCAGTGAAATATTGATTCAATGGTCACTGAACTATTACTGTTGGTGGTTCTTACCGTAAACAAACATTTTAACTTAACGTTTTTTCATCTACAAATTTGGAAACTTTAAGGAAATGTTGGTTATGGCACCAGGGAAGGGAGGTTAGATTTTGGTGGTGATAATTATAAAGACGCATATCCAGGATTTTTTTAAGTATTAATGTTAGCAGCTTTCACCTTTTAGCTAAGAACTCAAAAAGCTCTCAATGGATGTTTATTACATTTTCAGTAGAAGTTAGCCATGGCACAAAGGAGATTTGAGACTTAATTTTGGTGTTTATTCAAATCAGGTTGTGGATCCAAGTATGTTTGAAAGGACTTGTTAGCATTTTACAAAAGGATAGTTTTCCAAAGTTCTGGCAATATCTCTGCCGACAGTTTTGTAAATGCCAGAAGTTTGTGCTCTTGCAGTTCTTCTTGTTTAACACTAATGGTGAGATAAAGCCAAATGAAGATTTTTAAAACACAAACATCCATAACCTATAACTTGCTTGAAAAATCCCAATATGTCTTTGAAAGCGTATTATGCTGGCCAACTCTACTCCAGGTCATTTCAAACCTCCCGCAGTTCAATTTTTTTCAAGTGGAGGAAAAAGACGGGTCTGGAATGAGCTGTTCCACACTTAAATACATGATCCACTCTCTTGCACTCGATGCATCAGCCTCATTCGCTTCTTAATGTCTCAGAGAAGTAGCTAACATCCTTTCACCTGGCAATTACAGTACATATGGAGCTCGGTGATACCTCATTCTGGCGTTATGCATTCTGCCCCCTCATTCTCTGGAGCGTCAACCCCTCGCACAATCAGGGGTGGGCCACACGGGGAATAGGCGAGCGGGAGAGAGAGGAGCTGGACTTGTCTATTGGTGACTTTCTCTTTTAATTCAGCGCACTAATCAATTGTACCACCGTTGCCTCTAGGGGTAATTGTATCTTTATACTAACTGGAAGTGAGTAGGAACTGAGGGGAGACGGAGAGGAAGAATAGGGGGGAGGAAATCAACAAAGATAGAGAGAGTAGGGGGACACATTTCCCCAGTAAAACCTGATGGTAATCATCCCAATCCGCTTAGCCTCTGTGACTAATGGGGTCTGTTCTTAAGGGACCTGGCACTTTCACCAGGGTGCTATAGAAGCCATTAATGTCTTAACTTATACACCTTCTCAGGGCTGTGCGGTAACACGTGTACACACACACATTTCCCCCCTAACAAACACACACATTTAAGCAGCCACACACACACCACACTCCTGTTTCATTATCCCAGTGCCTTGTTGGCCTCTGCTCCGCTCCTGCTAGGGAGGTTAAACGCAGGAGAGCCGGGCCAGACTGCACGGTTGGAGGAGAAGGGGACGGATGGCTGGGGGGGTGATGGTAGAGGTAGTGTTGGTGGTGGTTTGGGGGGGAGAAAAAGAGGGAGGAAGGAGGGATGGAGGGGGTTTGATGAGAAACAGCTGCCCCAGGATGGAGGGGTCTGGATGGGAGTGGGAAGGGGGGGCCCACTTTGCAATTCTGCTGCGCTCAAGGCCAGGGCTGTGCTGCTGGAGGCCTCAGGGTGCTGGGTTGAGGGGTTGAGGGGGGAGAGTGAGAGTGCTCTGACACCCTTTCCCCCCCACCTCCTCGTTTTATTCTGCCCATCAGAGTTAGAACAGACAGAGGCTTCCAGGTCAGACAGGCTCTAACCCCTGCAACCTCTGTCTCCTCGCCAATGATGACAGATAAGACCACCACTTCCTTCTGTTAGCCAAGATAATCAGATCCTTTACTTATAGTGTCACACACACCCGTTCTTCCCCTCTTTCCCCCTCACACACTCTTCTCTAGTGTCTCTTTGTTCACTTTCTCCCTCATGACTTCACACAGCAAACACACACGAGAATAACTTCAGATAGGCCTGTGCACTTAACCCGGGTATTGCCTTTCTAATCTGATTCATGAAAAAATGAAACCGCATTTTGCCAGACAAAATCAGCAAATTAGCAGAAAGCATTATCCGTCTCACAACAGGGCGGCTATAAAGAGGACTGGCAGCATGAGTTACCCCGACAGCTTGAGTTTAACACACCTTGGCAGCGCCCTTGTAGGATGGCAGGTCAGAGGCGGGTGGAGGTGGGGGGGATCTAGTTGCACTCATAGGTGCACCCCTCCACGAAAACACCTTTTCTCGCCTAGCTAGCGCAGGTCTCACACGTTTTAACATTCAGCAAGCAGGGCCCTGGTTAGTTCTTTATTAGCGCTTGGACTTGGGGTTGAGGGCTCCATCCAGACAGAGGGAGGGAAGAGGAGGGAGGGGGTCAGAGGAGATGCCTATAGAAGGAGAGGGAGTTCGGACTCACCAGTGTAGACAAATCTCCCAGGGGCACCTTTGCAGAATTGCTTGGACTTGTAGGACAGCGTGACTTCCACAACGCCTGGGATGTGTCGAGGTGGAGTCTGGACGCGAATGGCGTGAGGAGTTATCAGCTACAATACAAAGGGAAGAACATAATGAAATAATTAGCCACCTGTAATAAGCAAAAAAAAAAATGTCCTCACTTTGTGATGTAAAGAGTCTTTCTGAGGATTGACGCCCTCATTGCAACGTCCTTAAAGGTGAAAAGTACCTCTCCAAAAACAAGGTGGTTGGGTTATCACTAATATGAAATCGACAAAAAGTTAAAATGCTGATACGGATGCAACACCAAAACTACTGATATGATTTCGATACAGATAATCGATATTAGTTACTAAGACTGTTGCTAGTACTGAGACAGATACTAATAAAGCAAGCAGTGTTGTTAGGGAAAAACACAAATACCAAGATAATACTATTATAATGTCTACAGATAATGGTAACTTTATTAGAAGGATAGAACATAAAATGAGAGATAAGAATACAAAACATGATATTGCTGAAGAAAACAGTAACTGTATTAGAGCTAGAACTCATACCATGCTAATACATTTACTGTTAATGCAGACTCTTGTATTTGGATTGGTAATAGTACCAGTACAGATACATTACTAGAACAGAAAACAGTAAGTGTATGGGTCCTGTTCCAATACTGATACCATTACAAAATCAAACCGGTACTATTACAGATATGTAGATGATGGTGCCTGTTTGGCAAATAGGGCTGGTACTGGTTCAAAGTCAAATACTGATAAGACAAAAAACTATATCAGAGAAAAGATCCGATGTTGAGGTATTTGCAGTAAAAGTACAGAAACAATGCAGATCACACTGTTGGTAAATTGGTGACTTTTTTTGGACTGGTGCCTAAACTGATAAGTATACTTATAAGATACAAATGCAGTAAACGGTGAGAGTACATACTGACACCATTACTGTTGATCCTGGAAAATTGAACCAGGGCTGGTTAAGGTGCTGATACCAAAACTCTTATGCTGAACCCTTTCCTATTAAGACATTCAATATTTCCCTTCACTCAAAGATAATGACATCACAGGCATAAGATGCATTTTCACAGATGCAGCAAAAAAGTAAACAGTCTTTTTCTTCTGTTTAATATCGATTTAGCACCTGTATTTTGGAAATGAAATCAATATCCAAACCTAGTTGGAAATGGTAATGCTATTGATATGATACCAGTCCCATTAAGGGTATAAAGATATTGGTAACTGTTTTGAGGTTGGTACTAATACTGATACAAAACAAATAATGAAACCAGCACTGATATAAATATAATGGTAAAGACAATGACACTGATAGTGTTTCAATATCATTGTTGGTATAGATACAGCATTGACTATTCTGATGCAGGTACAAAGACTGGTCAATAGTTATTTAAATTCCATTATGTTATGGGTTTAATATGTAACAGAAACAATATTGGATTGGATTGACAGCTGCTATCATTACTATTAGCCAAATTAATTACAGTAAAAGACTGGTACAAATACTAAATACAATATTGACATGTAAATACAATACCATTACTGACACCACATGAAAAACCAGAAACTAGAAATTTTGGCTTTAAATGAGAAATAAGAAATTTGTCACTGATTAGAGATCACACCCAAAGACCAAACCAAAAAATGCAAAAGGAAAAGGAAAAAAGGAAAGCAAAGTTAGAGTGGAGTTTTATGTAATTGAAGACAGACAAGTGTCAGTATTAAGTACTTTACTACCAACTATGTAATTTTACTGCACATATCATCAAAGTACTTGACCATGTGTTTGAACTGGTGGGAAAAAAATTAAACTGAAACCATTTCTGAAGCTTTAAGTGATTTTAAACAACTTTAAATCACTTTCATACCTCACTCCATACGAGCATGGTGCCGAACACGACTTGTAGGCCATCAAAGAAGTTGTCTCCTATGATGATGACAGTGGCTCCTCCAGTGGTCCATCCCTCGCTGGGGCTGATAGCCTTGATGCACGGGGTGGCTGCTTATCCAAGACAAAGAGAAGAGCAAATTCAGCACCTGTGCTTCGACACCGGGGCCCATGTCTGTTTTTCCCACAAAGACACATCACTGCTTCCCCTCCATGTTCAGCCCTGCATGTCTTTCTCTCTCACAAAGACATATCATGGAAATTGCCCCCTGGAAAAAAAATGATGGATTTGTCCTTTAAGGCATGAGAATCAAAATCATTTATCAGCGCCCCAGAGTGGTGTAGTTAAGCAGACCCTTCAAATGGTCCACTTCACAAAGGCTAAATGCTGGGCTCGCCAAGAAAATGATTTGATGGAGCAAATTATGTGTCAGGGCAAATGTAGCTATCAGAATTGATTAAGCATGCAGCCGGCATGTACAGTAAAATTTCAAAGTTGAACACATCTTAAATGAGTCAAGAATACGGGCTGTTAAAGTGGAAATGACAAGCGAAAGCTTTGCTGGTTCATGTTATTTCATTACCTTTGTTCTGCATATGCAGCACAGTGCAGCCACACTGAGTGTAGTATCAGGTTTCATAACACCAAATGCACTCATGAATTATTCAGATTGTGTTTTTTCTTGCATTTTGTGATCGATTCAATCCATTTCATATTGTTTATTACAATGCTTTTCATCTGGCATGACTTCTGCGACGTCGTTGTGCCATTCATCAACAGTCTGGGTTGTTATTATAATCTAATTTGAGTGATCTGGTGCCTCACATCCGCTGTCATTTGATGCATTACCTTAATATGGTTTTCAGCACAACACCGTGTTTACAACAGAAATAGCATGACAGCTCGCCATAAAGTAGCAATATCAAATTTAATCTATTTCCATCAATATCTTTTAATGCACTATGAATCGTGCATGTTTTCCTACTCCACAAAAATGTGTGCAACTATTTCACTCCCCAAGTTCCCTTTTTTTTCCCCTCTACAAGCTGCACCTCCATTATCCTTTCCATCCAGTAAGTAAATCACAGGCGGCCATTGTTGTATGGATCACCTCCGACAAGACATCTCCCTTTGTTTGCTTTGCTGTTGGGTCTGTTCAGGTCATGTTTGCTCTCTCTCGCTGCCCATAAAGTGCACACACACACACATACACACACAGCGGTACTACAGGGAATCTGACTTTAACAGGCGCTGTTGACTTCATGCTAATCACCTCGTACAGATTTTCATTTGTGAGGCCTGGAGGAGTGACATTTGCTTTCCTTAATTGCGAAGCAGAGCGTCTGAAAGAGGACCAACCCTCCATGGGCATGCTGGGCCCCCTCTAAGGGCCTGACCTTCATCAGTGCGGACGATTACAGCAAATAATTCACCCTTCAAAATTACTGTAAACAAATTGACTTTGGGGATGAGAGAGAGGGGGACGGGGAGGGGGGGAGGAGGAAGGAGGAGGCAAGAAGACGGCCTGATGGTGACGGCAACTGTTGGGGGGCAGCTGCACTGAAACTACGACAGCACACACACACACACACACACATCGGAAATCCCAGCGCCCCCCTCCCACGCGCAGAAGGACCCATGGAGAGGCAGCGACTGAGGCCCTAAGCCGTCCACCCCTCTGCCTTAAAAAAATTTGCATATGTCTCAATGCGCAGACAGAGAGGGGAGCATGTGCTGAATGGGGACCGTGGCGAAGTGGATTACACAGTCAGCGCAGGCGATCTGATGACAGACACGCACAATGCCCCCCTCAGCAGATGATCGGCATCATGAGAAGTGGACGGATGAGGATGCGAGGAGTGTTGCATCACTAAGTCTTTGCAAACTTTGGCCTAGTGGAGGAAATTTGAGCTGAATTCAAGTGTCGTGGCTTGAAATTTTTTGTTTTGAATTCTCACTTTGTGTGCATGAGTTTATTTCAAAATCCACTTCGCTCAAAATGACCCTCTGAAGCAGCCAATCTGTGATCCATTCTAATCTTTCGCTACTTTTTCTCCTCTCCTCCGTGCTTAGGGTTAGCAGCAGACGACGTCAAAACTGATCCTAGATCTGAGCAGAGGAGGTCCCGGCTCTAGTATTGTGACACTCAAACAGGTCTGATGTGGCCCCTAGAAGCCGTCCTTTGTTCTGCCTGCTGAAATGTGTTGTAATTGTGCTGTGGGATGTCCAGATGGTCGGTTGATAGTGCAGCTGATGGGATTATACCTTTTACCTCTCCCTGGGCCATCTGTTCCCTTTGACTCTCTCTCGCTTTCTCTCTCTCGTCTCTCACTCACTCTTAACCTCTCTCTCTCTCTCCTTCTCTCCTTTTTTCTCCCCCTTTCCTTCCCTTTCTCCCTTTTTCTTCCTCTTAGGCCCAGCAGTCTGGATTCACTTGTCTTTATTGCATAAACCCTAACAGCATTACAGCCACTTGGCATGCAAATGAGGCAGGCGCTGCAGGCTCTATGCTGAGTCTCCTATATTGTCTAGGGCTCTATAATGGTGGAACTGAGCTGAGGAACGTGCGCGTATGTGTGTGTGTTTTGGTGCTCTGCCGTTTGTGTGTCTGTGTGTGTGTGGGGGGGTGAAGCTGCTGTGAGAAAGGCTGGGCTATTTGTGAGCATGTTTATGCACCTTTGAGCCTGAATCTATACATGTTTGAGTGACAGGCAGCCACAAAGCACGCCCGTGTCTGAATGCATAATATGCTTGTTGTGTGACAGTACACACAAAGTGAACAAAAATGTCACATGGTGGGATCCAGCCTGTCATCCACTGGCTATCCTGCGTCTGCGCCAACAGGGGGCAGCACCTCTTGATCAATTGGAGGCAATCCGTTGCAAGTGCAAGGAGGGATGCCTCTCGGTTTCAGGCACAATTCTGAAGCCCCAGAAGAAGAATGTGTTGCTAATTTAAAGCACGCTGTCTGTCTGCTTGCAAGTTGTCAGAGCAGGATGGAGGACATGACTTAGATTACATTTTATGACCCCCTCTCCCTTTTTCTTAACGTGTCACATCTCTGTTTGTTAGAGGGGACTCAAACAAAGCGAGCGATTGCTGTTGATGCATGTTAAATTAGTTTGTTATGGAGCTGAGCCTGAGAGAGTGAGACAGAGAGGGAGGGAGGAGGGAAGGTTTAAAAAAAAAGGGATCTAAACTTGTGTTTGAGCGCACGCGGTTAAGCAGAGACAAGGTGTATTAAAGTTATTAGACAAAGACATGTTCAACTGGGCGGTTGACAATAGCTTATTTTTCTTGCTTTACGGGGCGTCACTCTGCTGCTTTGAAGAGTGTGGTGAAGAGAGGAAGAAAAGGATGGGCTGGGGCAACCTGTAAAGAACACAAGCATACATACACACTAACATACATACACATACACACAGCACAGAGGGTCCCAAGGGAGCTGGGGAACATGGAGGCGAGGGCTCAACCTCTTTAATTGCTCCCCTCATTAAGAAACTGGTTGCTAGGCGATCCACACCTATCGTGTCATAAACGTGAAACACACAAACAGAACGTCAGCGAACATAATGACTTTGGTGCTCCGGGCAGGACTTTAATTATTTGATTTTGTTCTCCAGTAGAGGAGTCATTAATAAAGACAAAAACAAATAGATTAGCTTTTTCCCCCACTAGGACTGGAGAGCACTGAGATATATTAATTGTCTAGTCTTTTTTTTTCTTTTTTTTTATTAGTGGTTGTTGTATTAAACATTACATTTGCTTTTGGTGATAGAACCATTAATGCCCATTAATGTGTAGAGAAGCTTGTTTTAGTCAGTGGTGTATATAAACTGTTTGCCCAGCCATAATTGGCTCTTGAAATCTGAAGATAAGCAATTTGCACAATTGGCCCGAGTCAGTTCTGGTCTTTTTTTTTCTCTCTCTCAATCTTTCAGCTGTGTGTTGCTCCCATCTGCGAGCGGAGGCCACGGGGGTCAGGAGGTTATGTTTAGTGCGTTTTACTTTTTGAAATTTCCCATGGTTTGGTGGTCCTTCTTTTCTCTCTTTTTTGGCTGAGCAGGCAATCAGTCTATCATATGGAATCAGTTGGAAGAAAAACAGTAAGTTCTGTTTTTCTCATAGGCTGACTCCCCCTCCTCTTCGACACACTCACATTCACCATCAACCCACCCTTCCCTCTCTTGCCCTCCCTCCTTTCTCTCTTTCACTCTCCTTCCTCCCCCTGTTTCAGCTCTCTCACAGCTAAATCTGCAGAACCCAATGACAGGAAATTGACCTCACAGCCAAATTCTTAAGCAATTTGATCATGTTTCACATTGGCTTTTAGGACAAATGTAGGTGCATTAGGAGACTGGAAGTAGTATAACATTTGAAAAAAAAATCAGAGTTCAGTCTGTAAATCATCCTTTTTTTAAGGTATATCAAAATTCTAAGTGATGCATACTACTTCCAGTCAAAGTAAGAGCAGGTATGAGCGAGGCAAAAAGAAACGAAAAAAAAAAAAGTAAAAATGGAAGTGGCGAAGGTCAAAAAGACACTAAGAAAACTAAAAGCAGCTAAGTGTGTGATCTGTAAAAAAATGGGAGGAAAAAATGGGAACTAGGAAGAGGGGAAAAAAAGGAGCGTAGCAAATTATAAGATGTAAAAATGTGCCTACCATTCTCCAGATAAGGAGGCGTACCTTCTGAAGGGTCGAGTCTGCGAGCCCTTCGCCCATGCTTGGAATTGTTGTGTACGAACATGTTGTCTGAGACGGCCAAGACATGACCGTCCACGTTGACGGTCGTCGATACGACAACCTGCAATAGGAGTAAAAGGGGAAACATGTTATAGAAAGGAACAGGAAATGTTGTTCAGTAAATCACGAGAGGTCTTTTTTCAAGAATGCTCAGTATTTGATTTGCGCCCAGGTGTCTACTATGCTGATCTTTCAGAGCTCATTTTAGCTGATATTAATATACATACAGCAAACAGTCAAGGAATAAACGTTTACAGTTGTATTTGTTTTGGATAAAACTGGGCAATGCCTTTTAGGGAGATTAGGAAGGAGCAATTGCACTGGTGTTGCACCTGACAGCATTTACTGGTTAATTTTCTCCACTGCCCTGCATAAGCACTGTGCTCTTGCTTTCATCACCCCAGCATCCATGTGTGGACTCAAACAGGGGTTAAGATACTATCCCATCACTTCCTGTAAAATAAATCTGCAAGGCTGGAGCCTTAACACCTATCTCGATTCATTCTGCTTCAGAAGGAAATTCTTTTTAAAAACCAATATGAGTGGTTTGACTGAAATGAGTTTTGACAAGTCAGCATACTGTATACAGGCAGAAATCCAATACTGTACATCCTTAATTATCTGGGACATTTTAATTGTCTGGTGTTGTATGTTAAGTATTCATTGACATGCATTGTCATTTCCAAATAAACAGTAAACTGTAAATATATGAAACCAGAGAAACAATATTTGATTAAACAATACATAACAGATCTATTTTCACTTTTTCAATAAATACATCTTTAAAATTGAATAATTTCCCCAGAGTGAATTTATACTAAATGCAACATGTATTTTAACAGTAAAAGTAAAGCCAAGCCTTTTATGCCTTTTTGGAGCTCCAAACAGCACTGCAACAACCTGCTGACAAACAGTGAATTCTGTACAGCACAAAATAAAAATGTATTTGTTTATTACATCCGCCAAGGAAGTGATATTTTTCCTGTCATCTGTCTGTCTGTCTAATTAGCAAGTTAACTCTAAACGTTACAAACGGATTTTATGAAATTTTCAGGAAATGTTGGTCATGGCACAAAAAGAATTAAAATGATTTTGGTGTAGTACAAATCTGAAAGCTGATCCTGGACTTTTTGATGGATTTGTTAACATCAAGAAAAATAGGTCAGTTTCCACATTTGCTCTGATAACTTGGTTAAAAGTGCTGGAAATGCCTACACAGAGGGTTTGACTCTATGAGCATTTCTAGTTTAAAAGATTTTACCTTCAAGCTACACTGAACACAGTTTGATATGTGGTTCTCTGAGACAATAAAGCGTGAATAAAGTGCTTGAAACACACACACGACACATTCTTCTTAAAGACAAAATATTAAACTAGCTGTTGTTCAGACAAAAAAACTTTTATTCTCAAGACTACTTTTAAATTTAAGAAATGTCAATGAATCATCTGTTGGTTTTTGTTTAAAACTACATCAATTTAATCATGCATTCAGCAGATCTGTCCAACCAATAGTTTAAAAATGGGAAGAATTATCATATCAGCCATTACCTGTAATTAACGTATGCCATATTATGCTGATAAAACTGCATAAGTTCATATCTTTTATTTTGCAGGAGTGTTTGTTGATGTTTTGTTGAGTACATCAACATGCCTGTGCACAATTGATTTCTATTGTCAAACCTTTTGTAGCTGCTGTTCTCTTTGGACATATCACATTACAGTAACCCTGCTTCCCTGCCATTTTGCTTTTTGGCCTCTTACACTTGTGTACAGCTAATTGACTTTTCAATCACTAAAATACCATTTCCATTCACCCACCCCACTGACTGTCATCATGGCCCGATGCTCAGAATTATTGATCAGCTTGTCCATCTCTCTCTTTGAGGGTGGAAGGCCTACCCCCTTTTAAAATATTACTGGAGTCATTAGCAGCTGAACCGTGCACCATCCCATCACTCAGCAAACATTTTACCAGGATCAGATTCCAGGCCACACTCCATATTTCATAATGCTTATTTTTGTTGTTGTTTTTTCGGCGACCACATCTCCAAACAGTGAGCCGCGTGTGAATGGGCCAGAGTGTTTCTGAGCCGGAAACAGAGAGCCCCTCTCAGGTTTTGCTTCGCCGGTGAGTGACCTCGGTGTAGCATTGGAATTTAGGGGGCTGCTTTTTTCACTTTTTTGGTTGGTTTGGGAAAGGGTGGGGGGGTGGGGGTGAACATAGAGAGAGGGAGAGAGAGAGAGGGGGAAGTGAAAGAGCTCCATTCTTGTATGCAGGTTCAGTGCTGGGCCAAGCTGAGGATGATGGATTGGGCCCTCTCTGGCCTCCAGCTGGTTTTTGGGGGTAATAAGTGGAGTGGAAGGCATGCAGAATACACAACTTTGGCCAGAGAAACACCTATGCTGCAGCATCTGGGAAATCTATTTAGGGGAAAATGGCATGCTAACTGTTGGACTGTAGACAAGGGACGATCAGGAGCAATAAAATATCTTTAATGTACAGTATGTAGCGCCAATTCCAGTGGTCCCTAAATTTAAAACAATCTAAAAAAGTTTGTTATATGTTCAGTAAAGATGCACTGTCAGCTCTGCCTACCTCTGCTGTTCACTTCTTTTGAATTGAAGAATATTCAATAAATGCCCAACAAGTTACAAAGACTTAAGCAGAGCACTGTTCTGAAGTATGACAGCATAACTCAAGGTAGGAAAGTTGTTAAAAAGTGGCTTTCTTGGTTCTGATAGCAAGCTACACAACAGGCATCCAGGGGTCAAAGCAGAAGAGCTTACTTTACAAGCTTCTCACCCTAAATATGCAATACGTATGTAACAAAATGGTGTGGTTTGCATATATATACCAGATGGAAGATTTGTGCTGAAATTCAAGTAATATGTAAGAAATCCTTTAAGTATAGGTACTAAAGTGTTTCTTAAACCATTACTGGAAGGGGCCTATGCATGGTTGTGCAGTGTTACATGCTATAATCATCTCCAGTTACGGTTTGGGTTCTTAAACTTCAGGACTGCTCTTAAGGGGGGTCATGAGGTGCAAAGTTTTGAAACATCTGGGATAATCTGAAATCGTTGCACCACACTATGGAGGGAAGTTTCCCTGAAAACAGTCCTCAATTCAAATCAAAAAGTGAGCAGCGAAGGTTGGCAGAGTCTCTCCTTAACTTGGTTGGGCAAAACCTTGATGAGGGTTCAAGGTGGAGAAGAGCATTTTCAGGGAGGCTTGGGCAAAAGAACGGGCAACTGATGGCAGAAAAAAGCATCCAATAACATAAATGTAGTCCAGAAATGAACAACAGCCTCCAGTGGCAGCTCCAACATCTTTACGTAGCTGTTTTTTATCAAACATCCATGGTTTCCTTGCCAACAATTAATCTGCTGTGTCTTCTTATGGTGGCTCTGTCATAGTAACCACCACAACAAGATATATACTGTTACAACTACAGCTGCAACTATCGAGTATTTTTGGAATCGAGTACTCTGTCAATTATTTCTTCGAGTACTCGAGTACTCTAATAAAATATACTTTTTTGTTTTTAAACAAATAAATCAATCGTATACAATGCAACATGTTAGGGCTTTCAAATTGAGCAACCAAATGCCATTTATTCCTCAGAAAAGGGTTTTTATTTTAACCACTTTCAAAGTTTAAACCAGTACTGGCTTAAAACAAAGCCAATACAATACTGATTTACAAAGCAGTAATATAATTCTGCAATTATATTTGTGAAGTGTGTTCTGGAGGGCATTGTGTAGTTTGGATTGAAATCCTTGATCATGTTCTTAAATCCTGTGTCCTCCACCATGGAAAGAGGACGCATGTCTGTGATGAGCATATTTAAAATGCTGTAATAGTAATAGTTGCAGCCCTAACGACGTGCTATCATGCTAAGCTACATGCTAAGCTAACTCCGTTTGACATCAGACACACTGCACTGTGTTTTCTTTTCATCCCTTCTTGTAGTGACCACACACTTGGGACACTCTCTGCCATTTCTTCTGTGGACTCTCTCCTTTCTGTCCCTCTCTTTTCTCTTCCTTCATGATTTTACAAGCCACACAGCAGAGGAGGTAGCAGGCGCGTTGTGCCACAGAAATGACCGTCTGTGTCAAACACCGTGCACTGTATAGTAGTCCAGATATATATTTATATGTATAATTATATATTAAACGAGGCTTCGAGGCACAAAATTTAATTCGAGGATATTTTGTAATCGAGTACTCGCGAATATTCGAGGAATCCTTTCAGCTCTAGTTACAACCACAAGAATGAGGGATTTCTCTCACTTTAAAAACTCTTAAAATATTTTAGGTGATCTATTTAACTTAGGTAAGAAGTATATGTCAAATGATTGGTCATATTTTAATGATCTACACGTCCAAAGTAAAAAATTGACATATTTTACCTTTAAATCTTGATGTTTTAACTTCATGCACATCTTTTACTTTGAAAAACTTTCATTTCTTTTGGCACACAGGAGACCGAGGTGGAAAGCCCTCAATGGATGTCATGCATCAGTCCACATTCACCCTGAGGGAAGATTTGAGGAGGCAGGGGAGGTCTGATGGTGGTGACATCAGGAGGGGACACCCTGTCTGCTCTGTTTCATGTCTGGGCTCCCCTCCTGCACCATGCTGGCAGCCACATGTGTGCATGTGTGTGTGTGTTTGTCTATCACAAAGCAGGTCTGTCAGCGCCCTCCTGCAGTTTTGTCACCGTCCTGATAGGACAAATCACGCTAAACTCTCGCTTTCACCTTGACCTAGTGGGCTTCTTATGGTGAACATGTCGAGTTAGGATGGATGGTTGGTTGGATAAATGGATCAACAAAAGGAGGGGGGGTTGATTATTTCAAAGCTGACACGTTAGAAGCACAAAGAAGTGAGGTGGGGTCAGGCATGAGGGGGGAATATTGAAGGAGGAGGTTTATTTCTCATTATGCACTTGACAATGTTCAGAAAACATCAACATCATAGGACCTTTTCTTGTACTTGGCATTTTCGACCCTTTAACCAGTGTTCTTATTTTCTTTCATTTAGACATTTCATTATGATATTTAGAGTCTTTCCTCAACATTCTGGCCTGTCTTCTTGTCACTTTGTATCTCTTACTAAACATTTCACTTTTTTCTCAGTGTTTTTTACTTTCCATCAAAATATTTACTACTTTCTTGGCATTTTAACTTTCCTTCTTTACTTTTTTGGCAGCATTTCAACTTGTAAATGGTTGTTTCATATTCTTGTTCAGACATTTCATCTCTGTTTTTCTCATTTTGATTTTTCCATAAGCATCTTGTTGCTTCCTAGTTATTTGGACCATTTCCCTCATTTTTCTTTGTATTTTGCTCAACATTTGAATTTTTTTGACATTTCTTCAGTTGTCATCAACATTTCAACTTCATTCTTGATTTTTTTTTTTTATCACACTGGCACTTTTTGGTGCAGCTTTTAACTTCAACATATTAAGTATAGGCCACTTTTATGAGCCCCTTTCCTTTACATTTCTGCCTTTTCCATTTAAATGATGTTTTATTTTTGGTCATTTTGATTCTTTTCCTTTTGATTCTTTCAAAAACATATTTTTTATCAACATGTAAATATCCTCTTGAAAGTTGTACTTACTTTTCAATATATTCAGACTTCTTAAGAGTACTTTGTGTTTAATTCTTGAAATGTTTGACATTGTCCTTGTGGTTTCTACACTATTTTTTGACATGTTGTCTTTATTATTACCCCCAGATTAAGGGGTTATGTTTTTGCCAATATTTGTCAGTCTATAGTCTTTCTTCAAGCAAAATAAAAAGAAAAGTTCTATAACATATTTAGTCAAAGTTTCAGGAAATTTGGTCCTGGCACAAGGAAGAAATGACTGGATTCTGGTGGTGATCAAAGTCTGGATAAGGATCCAAGACTTCTTAAAAGAATCAACTAAGATTGTGAAATAGGTCTGTTTTCTGTTTTTTTCCAAAATAACTGAGCCAACAGTGTCAGAAATACCTTCGGTATAGGTTTGTGCTCCTGGAGCAACTCTAGTTTATCATATTTTTCTTGACATATCAACTTTATTCCAGGCTTTTTACCATTATGCAACATTTTGAGTTTTTTTTCTTGTCAATCTGACTTTTGGTGAGAATTTTAACTTGTCTTGTCATGGCAGCTTTTCTCCACATTGTGACATCTTCTTTATTATTTTTTTTATTCCTGAGATTTTGACAACATTTTCAACATTTCATTACATACAAACATTTTTTTCTCAACATCTTGACTTTATTTCTTGACTTTTTCTTTGATACTGTTTCCAAATTTTTCAGCATCCATTCTCCATTGTACATTTTTCAAGCAACAAAAAGTACACTCCTTTTACTTTTAATATTGTCTATCACAATAACCTGCAATGCACCTCATAAAAATGAAGATTATCGTCATTTTACATTGTAACTTTATTTCTTGAAAAGCACAATGAAACCATATCCTCCTCCTCTCGTTTTTTCTTTCCTATGCCTGACCCCCACACTGCTCTGCAGAAGCCAGAGGGTTAAAGACGCAGTAAAAAAGTGCTCAGCGGTCATGTCCTTTTAGTGTAAATCGCTGCGTTTTTGTCAGCCCACGATAATGATGGTTTTCAGATGGCTTAAGATGGTTTTCACTGGCTAAACACAGAGCTGCATATGTGTGAGTTTAAGTGTATGCATATGTGGGTAAGAACAGGAGAGGGATGTAGAGAAAGCAAATATATGCGCTCCTAGCATTTATAGGCATGCATCCAAGTGTGTGTGTGTGAATGCGTGTGTGTGCGTGTGTGTATAAGAAAGTATGTGTTTCCGCTGCCAGACAGATCCTGAGTTAACACTGTTGTTACATGTGGTTGGATCGTCCTCCCCTCTGCGCTGAGGCTCAGAAAGCTGTCAGGAACACAATTGATGGCACTCTTAAATCCTCTATCCTTATTTGTGTCAGATGGTATTCCCTAATAAATATTCTGTCCAGAGCGCAGGACACAAAATCCCCTCACTCTCTCTTTTTCTCTCTCTCTCTCTCTTTTGCCTCCTTCAGTGCCAATAATAGAATGTGAGAGTCTGGATGTGACTTGATGCGGCGTAGCTGCACCTGTGTGTAAGCATGTGCAAAAAAGTGGGAGAAAGACGAAACAGAAGGCACATATGTGTAAAAAAGATTTTCTCAGTCACCTGGAATCTGCGCATGTCTCGTGGATTCCCTGCATTCTTCAGACAGTTCTGATTGCACTTGAGGAAGAACTTAAGGAAGAATCTGAAAGACAAAGCAGAACAAAACAGGAGGGATTAAACTTCTGAGTTGTGGGAAATTAATGTGGCATAATCAGTATGATGCTTACATATTTTTAAAATGGGATATACTGTAGGTTAAGGTAACATTACTTTTACTTATATATCCATCCATCATCTATCTCACTTATCCCTTTTGGATAGGGAGCAGAAGCCTATCCCAGCTGACATTGAGCGAGAGGAGAGGTACACCCTGCATGCATCACCAGCCAATCACAGGGCCATATAGAGAGACAAACTGTCATTCATGCTCACACCAATGGAGTCACCAATGAGCCTGTTTTTGATCTGACTGTTTAAGTTCTTTTGTTAGTCTCTAATATTGCAAACTCTGTTTAAAAAGGCTCTATGTAAATAAAGTTTATATTAGTAGTAGTTGTAGTAGTAGTAGTAGTAGTATCAACTCTGCAGACAAAGAACGATTCTTTTGAACGACCAAGAAAACCTCTTTGTGTAGAAGCAGTTTACCCATCCTGGCATGGATGTAAGGTAAAATAATACTTCCTGTGTGCTTTTCAAAGTAAGAGTCTGAACTGCTTCAAAGTACAGACTCCCTGCATGCTCGCACATTGATTTTATTCAGAGTTTTTATTCAGTTTTAAGTCATTCATTTATTTCTCTACATGTTTATTCAGATGAATAAGGACAGTGCTCGTCAATCACATAATTAACTGTACTTGTGTATGCAAAATTACCAAAACAAAAAGACTATAAAGAATTTAAAAGAGAGAACATCTCACAGGACAGTACATCAGACAGTAAATTGAAAAACTCAAACAAAATTGACACACACCATATATGAGGAAAAACAGATCCACAGAATATATTCGCCTGGGAAGTTGCTTGGCTTTTTTGGATTTCCTGCTAATTTCTTTATCTAAAAAGAAGAAATTGTTTGTGCCATTTGTTTAAGCATTCCTAACCTATTTTTCATTCTATGCATTCATCTTTGACTTTTCTCAATATGCTATTTGAGTATCTGTTTATAAATCGACTTTTTCAAATTAAATGAGACCATTTCATAAAGGTCGAAGGACACATCCAGCCATAACATAATTAGGATTTATAGTGAACTTTAATTTTTTTAAGACATTTGGGGTATGTTAGTACTCAACTAAAAAAACTGAAAAATAAGTTATGTTTTATAACTGGTGCAAACATTTATGTGGCAACATTTTGATAGCAATTCCTGATATATAAAAACAAAAAGTGCCTTATTATAAGAGTCTGAAACTTATTTTTTTTTGTTATAATAAAACCAAACATGGTCCTTATTGTAAAAGTATGGCATGAATTCTATTAAACTCTCTAATTTTGACCACCATTTGTTTTTTGTGTTGGTAAAAATGCAGAGACATTTGCTGTTTTGCTGCTCAGCGAAACACTTGATATATCTTTTGTCCATATTGCCCAGCCATAATTTTCAAACACTCCCATATGTCATCCCATTCGTCAAATCATACACAAACAAGTTTGATGTTGAGCTCTCTTTGTTGCATTTATCATCTCTCTAAAATCAGGAGCATCAGTCTCTTTGTCGTCTCCTTGCCTCACCTGAGTTCACAGGTCTTTCCCAACACCCATCTGCCACTAACATACAGGAAGTCACTTGATATTCCACCCACCTCTTTAATCCCAGGACACCCCCTGTGCAATTAAAGTTCTCCTGTTCAATAGGGAAGCAAATGAGGCCCACCTGTGACCAGGTCTTGTTTGAAGAGCATCAGGGATAAAGGACCTAACAAGGTGAGAGCGCGCCACAAAACTTATAGTCCTGTCAGGCAATTAGGCGGACACTCCTGGGACTGCCGTATGCTACGCACACACACACACACGCACACAGAGGAGCATAATGCACACACACACATACACACACACACACCCATGCACTTGTGGGTGAGGCAATTATGCCACAAATTACAACCTGGCTAATCGTCTCTGAACAAATGTCACGTCTGAGTGAGATCTGGGCTTGGTTAGTTTGTGAGCTGCCTTTCTCTCTTGTTTTCTCTTGGAAAAATCTCACAGAATTTATTGATTGAGCAGAGCATCCAGACATCACAAGACCATAAGCAGTTTCACCATTAGGCAAAGGTGGGCATCACCGGAGGCCTCGTGTTATAAGGGGCCTAAAGGTTTAGCAGTTATAAGGGGAACATCAAACATGAGGTGTATGTCCTAAATCAGGGCGGCACGGTGGCACAGCCAGTAGTGCACATGCCTCACACCAAGAAGGTTGCTGGTCTGATCCCCTGGTTGGTCAGGGTTTTCTGTGTGGGGTTGCAAGTTCTCCCATTCATGTGTGCTCCAATAGACCAGGAACAATGCTCAGTAGGTTGATTGTTGACTCCAAATTGTCCTTAAGTAAGAGTTTGACAGTGCTTCACTTTTCACTTCAAATTGTTTGTGTATTTTTTTATAACTTAAGCAAATTATCATATATTGTATAATCTGCATGCTTAAAATTGCTTACTTGTCTGTGCTGTTTCCAGAATGTTAGGGGAATTTTTTGCATTTTAGGGTAAATCTTGCATAATTTCTTAATAATGTTCTTGAGAATTTTGTTTTTTAACTGTTACCTTTAAAGATAAGTTAGCAATGTGTTCAATTGTACAACTGGAGAGGAGAGAGGTACACTCCCCTCTGGTTCCTACTACAGGAAATTGCAAGCTTCATGGTATCTTAAAAACTAAGAAGTTTGACCAAATACTTTCACAAATTCATTACAAGTTACCTGTTTGTAATAGTATTACTTGTGGATGTTAGTTGTCTAGAGGCTTAAGAATTCCACACAGAAGTTGTCAATGTTTGGGCAAAAGTGTGTGCAATTGGCAAAGGATGGGAGCCTCACACTTCTTACACCACTTTCAAAACATAACCAGACATGGTTGCCTGGAGACAAAGACCTGTCCTTCACGACAAAGGCAGAAAACTGAGGAACAGTTTGCATGACAGTTACAGCGAGGGAAAGTTGCTAAGTGGTGTACAAAAAAATGAAAACAAAGTATTCATTTCTTAAAGACTTTTTTCTACTTTTGAAAGGCCGTAACATTGCTAAAACAATTTGCACTTTTAGTTCTAAGACCTCTCATACACATCTAGCTTTATACACTGTAGGCAAACTGCATAATCCACACTTACAATAGCACAAATACCCTACATTAGTGACTTGTCTGTGCAATTTTAATATACAAATTACGCATTTTGATCCACAAATATGATTTAATGGAAAAAAAAACTTCAAAACTGCATGCAAACTCTTCACAGTGTCTAATTCCCCAAAACAAGTGAGCAATGTTGGGACATCTGGTCAGAGCTGGCAGATGGGGAGGGTCAGTTCTTGCCAGTTTAACTCGCTCATCCCAGCATTGCCAGCATAAATGTATAATAATGCTCTCTCTTTTGACCAAACATAGCTGTAGATGTGTAAGTTTTTGTTACTTTAAAGCCTCTCAAAAGAGCTAAAACAGGCTTCACATCAAGAAAATTACAGTGAAATAGTTAATGGTCCTTGCCTGGGGCCTTCACGTTACTTAAACTGCCTTTGCACATTATGTAAAACAGTTAAAAAAAAAAATACAAGAAAGATTAACAACAAGGCCAAAGAGAAAAATTGTCTCAGATGTAGACTATTGTGTTCAAATCTCATACAACCACACAGGATAAACAATGAAATTGACTTGTTGTTTTCGCAAATTCTCCCCACAGATTCATGACTGATTGTGCCTTTTGCTCTCCCCGATTCATTATAAACACGGCGCTGTGATATTTATTTTTCATCCCATTGCACTGGCATTACTATATGCAACACTGTGGTTTCTATTGTAATACTACCTCTGCTCACAGAATCGCAGCGGCTCATCGGATTACCATAGATTGCACCATAGATTGCACAGCCTTTTCATTCAGCTAAATACAGTGGCTTGTGTGGCCTGCGAGGACGCTTTCACAACACTTAAGACTTCTCACTCGCTCGCCCAGTGGGATCCTGGCCAGGCCATAAATCAGAGTCTGAAATGACCCTCCTAACCCTGGCCACATTAACACATGCACTGGTCATTTAGAAGCGTTCTTCGATAGACTCCTGTACCTTGTGCTCCGCCGAGGGCCCAGGAGGGAGAGGAGAGGTGAGAAAATATTTTCACTCCACATCCAAGGAGCTTTGGCTCGGACATCAATAAAAGACGTTTTAACCCATGCCAGAATGCTGATTGCCTGTCGGTGTGTGGCAAGGCCATAAAAAACCTGACTTGTCATTAGTGCATTTCGCTTGATTGTGTTCGCTGTGTTTTCGGGTTGCATCTGTTGGCTGATCATCAAAATGACCATTATGTACTCTAATTCCCTGACCCTGTTTTTATTTCCCCAAAGAGTCATAATGTAGAGCAGCAGACATCTGCGGAAAGCAGACCTGAAATACGACTTTTATTTGTCTGTCGCCTCTCATACAGATTGGGTAAAGCTGGTGTGTGTGTGTGTTTGCAGTGTGTGCTTACACTTCTACACACGCATATGTGTTTGAGCGAACCCCGTTGGTAGACAATTTATGTCTGAGAGAGAGACAGAATACATTTCCTAGGCAATGCTTTGACTTCATAAAAGAAACACATTATTTTCAGAGTAAGTCTTGTCTCTTTTCTTGGATACTGTAATGCTTTTAACATACTCTTCCTACTCTGGTGGAAGCAAAAGTTAAGAAACAATAAACACAAGAAAATGGAGTGCCCACGCTGCCATAAAGAAGCTCCTTTATGTTTACTGTTATGAAGGCAATTAAGCACAATTTCTCAGCTAAAAAGATAAGCTTAATTTTCATAGTTCGCAGCAGAAGCCGTGCTATAGCATCCATTACATTTGAGTTGGTTAAGACTCTCCATGAGCGCAGCGCAAATTGGTCCTTGGTGAAAAGGCGAGCAATTAAGACAAGGCCCCTCTCTCTCTCTTTTACTTCTTAAATATCTACAGAAGTTTGTGCTGGTGTTTTGGCACGCACGGAGACAAAAGGAGCTTGTTTAATTGTTTTTTAATGGGATATCAAGTCGTCGCTGCCATTAGATGTTGGCAATGGAGGGCAAAGGGGGATAGAGAGAAAGAATGAACTGCAATTAGGTTTGATTAAAGCTATCCTTCTCAATAATCAGCTGTTCTGACAGGACAGGGGGACCCTGGTGGCCGCCGAGATGGAGGAAGGTGTTGAGTGATATTAAGGCCAATGAAGGGGATATTAACATGGCTAATTAAAGCTCTTCCAAAGCCGGGAGAGGAGGCTCTCAGTGGACCGCACTGGATGAAATAATCGGCCGAGGCAGCTATCAGTTGGAGGAGGGAGAGAGAGAGAGGGAGTGCATGTGTGGAAGGGGTGGGTTGGAGTCCATCGGAGGGGAGAACAGGGGGGGGAGCGGAGGGAGGGATAGTGGGAGGCGTAAAGGAAAACTATGAAGTGTGAAGAAAGACAAAGAGGAAGACATCGACAGGCATATAGAGAAAGACTTCCAGGGTGGCTATGGAAGCTCATTTTGACATCAAGCCTCGAAGTCTGCCAGTATAACTAAGACCTGACATCAGCTTTTATCTCCGACAGCCAGTCATACAGGTCCACAAATCAACGTTAAAACAATCCCGCTCATGCCTCGGTCTGAGGCAATTAATACGACTCTCCTGTAGTACCTCCATGCTCGCCCACTGCCGAAGCTACTAATCATGCCATAATGATTTCTCTCCCTCTGGTCAAAGGGGAAATAGATTGTCTCTTTAGTAATGCAGCAGGCTCGGCGCCTTCCACTCCCTGGCTTCACAGACCCGGTAATTGAGGAGAAAAAGGCCGACTTTGGCACTTTGACTGATTTGAGGGCTGCTAGACCCTCTTATCTTTACTCTGATCATTTTAGGCTGACACTCAAAGGAAGACCCAGCGCCCTAATTCTAGCTCACCCTCTCCCATCATCAAACAGTGAGGGGAATAGGGAGAAAAAAAAGAGAGAGAGGGAGACGAGAGAGGGGAAAAAACAAACAGGCGAGGTGAAGAAGGCCTTCTCTCATTTAAATGGCCAACTTAATTGCAGGGTTGATGTCACTCATGCATAAATGTCCATCCCTTTGATTTGAGTGAAGAGGGCAAATAAGGATAATGCTGTATTATTCAGACGCCTGCGTCCACAGCCGAGGATAGCCCTCATTCATTCCTTTAATCCATTCATTTTCAGATAAGTGCTATTTATAACGGCTTTGAAGAAATTTAAAGTTTGTCCTGAGGTATTTGAAATTATTTTCAAGGACTGCTCCAATCCAGCTGCTGCAAAGAGCTTAGAGTTAGTGTCTATTTTGGTGACACCTGTTAACAACTTGATTTTTTTTATTGTGGTTTCTCATACATCGGTAAGCAGCATTTTTTAAGTGATACTAAATTCACATTTAAATGTTTTTTAATCCATAAAAATATGAGTGTACAAACCCCTCTTCTCTACCTTACAGAAAATATTAGCTCAAACAGCCCTTTTAAAAATTCCTCCCTAATGACGTTATTCGGGGATATGCCAACCCCTTTACACAGGATAAACTTCCCAAGCCAGGTGTTTGCTCACCTCACGTCTGGGCAGAAGGAACAAGCTTGTTTGTGATATCTGTGTCAAACACTGCTTATGAGCAGTTACACTAAATCAGCCTGTTCTGAGCAGGGCTGAAACAGACAGCTTTATAGGCATGCCATATCATAATATATGAAGGGATTTTCAGGCAAGAAACTTCAAAGATATGTTCTGGGGCCATCTGGAACAGAAAAAACTTGTTGAATCGGAGAAAATATGTGACATTTAAAGCTCCTGTAATGGGTTTTAGCTCATTATGGATAACACTGAAAATGATATCTCTTTATGCCCCACAAAACACAACAAGATTAGGACTGATGTCAGACTAAGTGATTAACAACAGAAACATTTTTATTTTTTCAGGAGACAATACTTGTACAGACTCTCTTAAATGTGTAAAATCATTTTCAACACAGTTTTACAATCGACACTCTCTTTCTGAGGACAGTGGTTGGTTTTTAGCTGGTGGTTTGGGGCCAAAAAAGGTTGTGGAGTGGATTTAGGGGGTTACAAGTGTTTGCATTTTCTGTGATTGTGAGTACATTTACTAAAAATCTCAACCGATCTTTTTTGCTGAATTGAAATAAAAAAGATGATTTCAATGTGTTTATTTGCTTATATCTTTAGGAAACAATCACAATTTGAAAATACAGTATTTTGGGCTAAATTAACAGTGAGGTAAAATCAGATTTCTTTGAAAGGCCAAACAAATTGGGTCATCTTTTCTAATGTGAAGACAATGACGTGTCCTGCTAAGGCTGGACAAGCTCAGAAACACTATCTATGGTTGCAAGAAGCTAATCACCGTCCATTTAGTCCATTTTCTTTACCAAGTTACATCCTTTCTTGGTCTTTTTATGCCATTTCATGAAACTCATTTGGGCATTTCATCTTGATTTTACTGTAAACAAGAGAATTCAACATCATATTTGCAACTTGTAAAGAGCTTAAGTAAACATTTGGTAAAAAATTTAATCAATGGTTAAGGGCTATTGCTTTGTCCACAGTGAGTGCCAGCGTAAGCACAAACTGCAAACTGCACTCTGCCTTTTGAAAAAAAACACAACTAGCTGTTTTAGTAAAATCACATCACTTACTCCAACACAATGCTCTGAAAAACCTAAACAAACTGTTTCTATCTAAATTTTACCACCTTGTCTATCAGTTACCCCACAGCAACACCAGATTAAAGCTTGAAAAATAACAGACTAAATAAAACTACCTTGTCAGCAAACTGTATGGTTTAATTCAATAGTTAGATAGTTGACCCTGACCCTGACCCTGTTTCATAGTGCAAAGGAGCTTTAAATGATGTGTGAGAACTTCCTAGTTGGACAAAGTCTTTCCTCCTCCCTCACTGTTGATGTGCATGTTCAGGCAGAGTTTCATGTAGAAAGATCTTTTGCCTTGTTTTAACATTCATAAGTATAACTCATGAGCAGTCCTTGCTGTATAAAAATATCCAAAAAGAGTGTTTTTGTAACAGCATGTCGCTAATCACTTCATTTGACACTTACCCTGCAGCAGTAATTAAAGGCAAAGCCATTTATACATAATAAATCTTTACACTGATGCCTGGCTTATTAGCTGATCAAAAGGCATCAGATTTAATTTAAGTCTGTTTTGTAATTCACTAAAAAACTTGTCATAGGAGCTTTAAAGCTCAGAAGTTTTGGCTTCAGTTTGATAGTGGCACCCATTTAATAAGGGGTACCTCTGCTCTCTCTGTATGCTCATTTTTTAACAATAAAATGTATAACTCATCACCTACGTTTGATATTTTATTTGGGGTTTTTCCTCATCAGTTTGTTGCTAATCACTTCTTCTGACACCTACCCCTACCCCAAGCATTTTAAATCTGCATATTACAAAGTCAGTTTTTATGCTGATGACTGGTTGGTTTTAAACAGGCATCAGATTTCATTTCAGTCTAATTCATAACCAGTTGCAAATGTCTCACAGGAGCTTTAAATTATAGAACATAAACGTGTGTTTTTGCCTTCAATAGTACACCTTGTTCTTATTGTGCAAAAGAGCCTCCCTGTATTTGTTACACAATACACTGACAGATGGCCACAGTATCTGTAAGAGTCAGGTATTGACAAGTCTAAGCTCCTGATTGGTGCCCCGGCACTAATGACTAGCATGCAGTGTCCACAGCCGGCAGCCATGACAGTGAGGTCATCCGTTGCGGGGCGGTGAGTATCGATCACCCACCCAGCTCCAGCCCATCAGGCCCCAGCTGCCTCCCAGACTCAATGGGCCCCTGTTACAGGAGCCCTGTAAGAAACGGCTCCCAACACCAGACTACAATCTGCTGACACCAGATCTCTACGCTGAGATAGTAGTACACGGGTCAATAGCGTATCGGATTTCCAAAACGCCAGGGTCTTAATGTCAAGCCTCCTGCCTTCCCTACCTACTGCTCCAGTTATTAGGCACTCCACTGAACTGCATTCAGATCCCTGTTGTGACAAGGCAGAGCAGGTAAAACAAGAAATAGAGACACTTATAGATCTTAATCTTACCCCAACACTTATTTATGCAACTGAGCGGTCTGGGATATGTACATGCCGTAAGTCCCCGGGAGGCCCAAGCCGTGCAGCCTGCAGTGTGCAGCGTGGCCGCTTTCTGTCCTATCCTGGTTCGCCGCTGTCTTCTCTCGTCAAGCTGAGCTGTTTTTCTCGCCTTAGCTGAAGTAAACCACAGCACATTAACAATATTTGCTCTACCCCTGTACAAGCGCCCAGGGACCGGACCCACAGATCCTATCACTTCTTTATCAGGGAACAAGTGCCTCCCTATACAACCTTATTGGGTTTGGGAGATTAACCCCTTCCACTCCTCGGCTCCGGCCCATCTCCTCAGAGAGCAGCAAGGCAGATGTCACTGTGATTATTATTGCTCACGTCCCTGGGAATTTATAGGGTATTTCCAAGGCCTTTATTATATATGTTTTTGTTTTCATTTCTTTATTTTCACGGCTGCTATTGTCAGTTCATTTTGTTGTTTCATATTTCATATTTTTGTCAGTGCTGTGTCTGTTGCGTGGGTGTCACAAATAATTTATGTGTTCCCTCTGCACCCGCACATGTAGCCATGTTCCCTCCATTCATCCCTCTTTACCCTCTCCCTCTCCATCCTCCCCCCTTTCTCTCTAATGGGCAGAGTGGCATTGACATTATTTCACTTGAGGATCCCTCACTCTGTCAATCCCTCTTCATTTACTCCATGGCTACAGGACTCATTATGGTATCTCTTCCTCCTCCTCTCACTCCCTCATACTCCTCACCTCCTCTCTCTCGCTCACTCTCTCTCTGGACACTGTTAGTTTCTTACTTAAGAGAATCGCTCGTCTTCACAAATGGTTTCACGTCAAACCCACTCCTAGCAGCAGGCCCCCACTGATTCCCTTCAGGCTTTGGCACAGGTTTACTGTAACAGATTAGACGGAGACTCGGAGCTCCTGCTAACTATCCATCACTTGCTAACAGTGGACTAAGGCTGTGTGCTTTATGCAGCTTTTAGCTCCAGCCCGCCACATACTGCATGTTTAGCCCCGAGCTTTCTCTCAGCCTCTCCCCATCCCCGCACATCAAGATACCGCTGAGGCTGTGTACTGTTGCACGCTGTTCTTTGTTTTACTCCGAATTCGCCTTTCTCTCTACCAGGACTTTGAACACAATATAATAAGACGCGAGGCATAAATAATTCTGCGTTGTTTTGTCTTGCATGGCTCTATTGTAAAAACAAATCAAACACTGGTTGCTGCCATAGAGCCAACGTAGTCTTAACCCACACAGGGACTCAGGAATATTATTGAATCACCATAAAAGCTGTATGATGCTGATTACTCATAATGACTTTGACAGCCACGAGGTTGCTGACTTTTCAGGAAATAATCATCAACAATGCAGGGGTATTTAGTCAGCACAGCAGCTGGACAGCACGGAGGTATCTCCAGGTTATTTCTGCACATGCAGGAGGAGAAATGTGGAGTTTTGATTACTGGTCAGCGTCGCAGCTCGGGGCCTTGAGGAAATACCAGTCAGCACCTCCCTGCTCCAGTGAGATGGAAGATAAGCATATGTTGGAGGAGTTGGCTGGGGTGAATAGTAGTATTTAGGGTGTTGGACGAGGGTTTTCTGGTCCACAATGAGAGCCATAGAGCGGCTCCTCGGAGTGATCAGACCCAGGCAGAGGAACGGCAGGGGGCTTTGACCGTTTACCGACAGCCATGCTGGATCCTGCAGGGCCAGTGGGGGCTGATTTGCATGTGTGAGTGTGTGTCCGGTGCCACATGTAGGTCGGTGAGTCAGTGGATTTGCTATCTGTCCATGCATGCCCAATATGCGAGTGTATCCCTACATCATATTATTACTAATGTATAATACATACATCCAAAGTGGCTGTCAGGACTGGTCAGCCATCATAAAACATGAGGCAGCCACTTTGACATCGCAGCCACATTAACGCATCCTCAGAAGAAAAAAAAAAAGGCACCCACTGTGGACTGTCATGTAGGCAGGGGGGATAGAGACAGAAAGACAGAGAGCGGGTCGGTGCTTAAAGCTAACAGGTAACCTTTCTGTGCACCTAGGACAAAGGCAGGGGGAAAAAGAAAATGTCAAATTAAGAGAGGCCAGGCAGAGAGACGTGGCTGCCATATTTGTGTGAAAGCCCAGTGCTGTTGGCAGCAGAGATGGCTGCTTTCTGATTCATCTGGGGCCGTATGGCAAAGCTTTGTCAGTCTGTGCGAGGTATAAATAATTCAGGGTGAGAGATGGCAATTACAGGGCCCTGCACAACCAAAATGAATATTTTATAAGGACTAAAACTGCCCTGGAATGAATCACACACATGGAGTCACACACACATACATACACACGCACATACATGCACACAGAGGCGTAAGTGAATGTGTGCACACGCATGCACGTAACAACACACACACCCGAACACGCACACACACAAAGGTAGCACATATGAACCCTTAGCATGGCAGCTGTATTGTTGACAATATAGCTATTATATTTTATAAAGCCCTGCATTATAGGGATGTTCATTTTCAGAGAAATTACCCAGAGAAAGTCACTGACAATTATGAAGAGATGGAGCAGAGTGTTAATCTGAGATTGTTGAGTTGATGTAGTACTTGATGATGTGAAGTAAAAGTGGTGTGTTCACAGAATAAAGGATGTCTTAAAGTATACTTATCAGATTGCACAAAAAATATTTACTCACTACGATTGGTTGATTCTGTGACTGGGTGTGAAATTTGGTCTCCTCTAATTTCTATGTTGAGCCAACAAATATCATAAAATAAACATTTCAATAATCTTTTCAACACCAGAAGTGTTTTATATACCGTCTTTCCTTTAAAGTGTCATTTTTCCTCCAAAAATGTTAGAAATGTTTTTGGGACATGCCCAACTTTGTATACCAGCTGCCCTGTTGCCAGAGGAAAATAAGACAAAATTGATTGAACATTTTCAATATAAGGAAGAACACAGATCCTTTCAAGGAAAACAATGTACTAATGTGTCTTGTAATCTAAAAAACACATATTTTTGGCTCAATATGAAAATTACTTCTTGTTATATCTCATGTATGCAATGATTCATTTCAGTAATATGTTAAATTCCATGAAAGTAATTCTTAGATCTATAACTTTTAAGACTTTCATACATTTGAACCCCTTGTTGGACCTTCAATTTCTAGATCTTTGCATCGTCTGGTTACAACCTTGTATCACAAATTTTTCAAGCTTTGCTTTATTTTCATAACAAAAATTGTTGTTGGTCATCCCCCAACTCTCTAAGTGAGTTCTATAAATTCTAAAACAATATCTAATCAAGACAAAACAGTATTCTATTCAATGAAAAATAACTCTAAACTTTTTATTTAATGCAAGAGTAGAGATGGATGAACACGGTTTTGTCACAACAATATATAAATAAATAGCTGATTTATCATAAATTCCAAGCTCCATTGCATTGTTGGTTGATAATTTGTAATCTGAAGTATATTGCTCGAGAGCGAACATGAATAGTAACTTATTGTGTTTGACAATGCTATCTTCAATACAAATCACCAACTCTGCCAAAGATACAAAGATACATAAACAAGGATTAATATTAAAGTAAAAAGTGTTGTCAGTACACAAAAAGAAGTCTCCAGAGACCCTCAGCCTTTACTTTTGACCCTGTAAATATGGTCTTTGTGTGTGAGCAGGAGGGGGTGGGGGGGTTTGGGGGGGGCAAAATGCTAATGGGAAAAGATTAAACCCAAAAGCCGCCTGGAGCATTTACCTCTAAAGGGTTTTGTCTGTCAGGTTTCCTGCAAAACTCTGTCTTTATAATTCTGAGACAAAAAATAACATTGTTCCCCCGTCCTGAGGAGCGCAGTGGCTTGGTTGAATGGCCATTGTGTGGGCCTAGCTAATGATACCTAAGCTTTTGTGCGAGGGAGGCCAGGTAGGTCTGTGACATCAGCGCCACACAAGTGCTCCTCTGTCCGGATGTTTAGGGAAGGATTTCGTCCATGGTGGGAAAAGGGTATAGAGAATAAACAGGTTCTGTTTTTGTACCAGCATTTACAGCCCCTCTGCCAAAGACAGGGGGGCTGAGGGGTAGAGTGGAGGGGTGAGGGGGGGCAGCATTTATAACATTAACTTTAAATCTTTTATCTTATCATGTGCCTGTGAAATATCCACATCTTTTTCTGCAGGATTTGCTCCAGCAGAAAATGATGTAATTCCAGGAGTGTCTTTTCCCCCCTCTGTTTATTTTCAGTGGGAGTGTGGGCGTTTTATTTGTCAGTCCAAAGGGAAGATGGCAACCCTCTGAGGGAGGAGAGACCCCAAGCATGAAGACACACATCGCATGTGTTGGAAAAAGTGACAGCACGGCAAATGCTAAGAGAAAGCTGCTTCCTTAGCGAACCGCACACTGTTAGCGATACAGCTAGCTGTTGTGAAGGCAGCTGACAAAACCCGTAGCGTGGCATGTCTCGCCCCGTTTGTGAGTTTTCAAAGAATGTGATTTGCAAATAACATGAGTCTCTGGGCATAGACTGGGCATGTAAGTACGGTGAACAAAGCCCCCCTGCTCTGCGGAGGGAAACCCTGACTTGTCAGCTCAGTTCTTTGTCAGGAAGCTGACAGATAAATAGACAGTGTTTTGCCTCTCACTCCTCCTGCCTTATGTACACAGAGGCGTGTGTCTGCTTCCACATACAGGTTGATTTGCTTTAGGGGAGGAATTTGTAAAAAGGTACCCCACCGCTTCTCAGGGCAACCACTGAAAATATTGTGGGCCACTTCAGAGCGCCTCAAACAACAAACAATGGGGGTTGATGTGTAACCAGATAAAACGCAGATCGAATGGCTGGGTCTAAGCACCACTACAGGGCTTATTTTTCATGCAAATTACTACTAATGAGCTTCCTGAAATCTGACTAATTATATCAAAGTGATTTCTTTAATTAGTTTGTAATAATTCCTCGCATAAACATCATGGTAAACAGATTACACTATATAAAAATATCAATTTGTCACACTTTATATGAGATGCTTTGCTGTTGAAGCTAATCTTGCTTCTCTAAAAAGCCAGAACAAATACGTATTAAAGAGTTAACTGTGTACTTAGAGAACGTTCAGTTACATTAAGGAGGCATATCTTTTGCTGATTTATTAAAAGTTAAGTAGAGCAACTTCTATGTGTGTCAGGGTTGTACAATATAAACCAATATGTAAATGGACAATTTACTTTTACATAAAACATACGATTTTGAACACTAGAAGGACATATTCACTTCAAGTTTCCCCGTCAAGCATCTACAATATATAATGATTAAACCTCTTTTGTATTTTAAAATAAGTTTAAAAATAAGATTATTCATTTCCAGACTTCAATCTCATCTTTTTAAATATATAGATAAACATAAAAAACTGTAAAAAAAATGTTATAGTAAAACTAAATAGATGTAAAAAAAATCTCTCTAGGATTTATAAATGAAGTTATTTTATGTTACTGAATACAGGTAACCAGGGGCAGAGATGTAAAATGTTTTTGTCTAGCGCCTTTAACAAAATGACATTATCATAAAGCTGATGAAGATGTGTAATGTAATGTATACCAAGTATTGTGACACATATTAAACAACACTGGAGTTCACTGTTATTCAATTATTATGAAACACAATTAAGAGGCTTCCCTATTGTTTGTTTAAGTTGTATAAGGACTTCACAGTAAACTCCTCATAGAAATAACTTAACCATGAAAATAGTCACCTTATTTTTGTGTAATAAACCTGCTTTTGTGATCAGTATCATACATTATTACATCCCTAGAATGATATTTGAAATGTACTGCATGCAAGAAATATTACAAGATCAATCAAGTGTCCTAAAAAGAGAAAAAGAAATCTAAATTGACTTTAATCTTCTTTTATCTAAAATGAAATAACTGTATTAGATTATACGCTTTTATGGACTGAACTTTCCATGAGTTAAGCATATTTTTACATCCCTAGTTTTTGCAAATCAGTAATGGATGAACCTCTGTGAGAGAAGAATAGAAAATCATCATCCATTACAAACAACTTTCCATAAAAGGCCACAAATTGCCTTTAAATTTCTTTTCATTTAAAACCAATGTTATAATACATATTTACCTTTGGTATCTGTTTGTTAATGCATAGTGCAGAGGGGCAACTGAAAAAATATGAAAGATGACCTTTGGACTGGCAATTTCTTTTAACAAAGGAGTTATTTAAGCAAATTCCCATTTTCTTCTTAAAAAAACAGCTAGATTAAAGTTTTGTGGATATGAATACGGATATAAAGCAACCCTCTAACAGTCTTACATATTTTGAATTATAAGACGTCTTTGATATTTGAGCTTGATTTCCAGTTTGACTGGGATCTTAGTTTGTTACATAATGACAAACTCTTAAAAAAGTTTAAAATGGTATTTACAGATCAGTATCACAACATATATCATATCATGTCTGAGTTTATCAAAAGATCCAGAAACATACGGCATCATGAATATGCAGACAACAGAAGCCCATCAAAATGCATCAACTCAAACATTACGTAGTAGCATACTTTTTTTTTAATGGCAGCATTGCATATTGGTCTCAGTCTTGTCCATTTGTACTATTCAAAATCATTCAAAGCATTAATGATGAAGTTTGGGGATGCATGTTGCATTATGAGTGAAGTTTACTGTCACATCATTAACCTTTTGTAAATCTACATGACAGGAAATTGTGAATAATTGCCTTGGGTCAACTGATCATCATAGTTCTTCTCTATAAGATAACAAAATGATCATTATGTTTTAACTTTGTGGTCTGACTAAGCCAAGTGTATCATTACATCCTTTCTACTAGTGACTCCCAAAGTAGATACTGTGACACTTGATGGGGAGAAGTTAGGACAGAAGGGCCAAGAAAGGCCAAATAACATCAGTTTGCAATGTTTTACAATCATTAGAGCAAGGACACGTTTGCAAGAGAAAGTCCAGGTAAAATACAAGTCCAACAATAAATCCACAGCAGACACACAAATATAAAAAAGACAAGGAAATATAATAGATCAGTCATGTTTGGCTCTCCACTTCAACCTTACAACAGGGAGTAATGAAGATAACCATTCTTCTTCCTGCAGCTATATCTTTTCAGAGTCAAATGGAAAATTCTGAAGTTTCACCTAGGAGTACTCATCACGTCTTCTTCTAAAGTTTCTTTTTTTCTCCTTGTCATTCACTGAAGTTACAAGTCTGTACTTTTCACGGACAATAATTAACATTAATTGTAAAGATATTGGATTTATTTTAGCAGCCTGTAGTATACTGCTGTTTTACAATTATTAAACAAGTAAAGAGTATTATAAATTGACTTTGATCTTGTTTCTTTATGAGAGTTTAAAAATAGAGATAATGCCAGTATTCAGATTCAGGACAAATCATGAGTTGAGTGAGTCGTTACCTTCCTAACAGATAGTGTCTTTAGAAAAGTAGGACAGAAACAACTTTAAAAAGGGGAGAATGCTGGGGCTATAGTTTAATATAGTATTAAAATGTCTGCACTTAGATATGTGTAAGTGAAACAGTAATCCGACATCGGAGATTAAACCACTCAGCGACTGGAAACACCTCACGTCAAATCCAAATACCTATTTGAGAAATAACAGACGACCTGAGAAAAGATAAGAAATTGCATTTATCTACCACTTTGCACCTCTTGTTAATCCCACAACATTCCCCAAACCCCTGAAGAGTAAAAACATCTCATATGCTCGCAGTCACAAGAGAACTGGTATGACTAGCGATCTTTCTGATACCCTCAATCTGCACTGAGATGGATTAAACATTCAATTTGTTACTCGCAAGACCACCACCCAGGTTCACCACTTACCATACAAATGGAAAACACGCTAGTAATCTATTAGCCTGCCTGGCCTGACACTGTATTATGTTGTATTTGTATTATATTTACTTCAGGGAAATTACGATTCAAGTCATATTTATCTTCATGTGGAAATGTGTGTCTAAATGGAAATCACCTATAGTGCCAGTGTGGATGCAGAGCAATACTAATGTGATCCATGAACCGTGCGATTTAGTCACCCTCTATGGATGCACTATGGGCTGATTCTACATATCAAACATGCTCTCCCCCTGTTAAAGCCCATACCCAGAGCCCCTGATGCTGTTTGATAATTATTACGCTTACATTACAACACAAGACCTTGCCTGTGGAGCTGGAAGAGCGGCCCCCTTCCCCATAAACACACACACTTTTAGCAGGCGTGCACGCGCACACACGCACGGCCTTTGTCATATACAGTAGTAAACAGCTTCCCAGTAAGCTGTTTGCACTTCACTGCCCGCTCTAGGAAATAAAAACAAAGAGCAAATTGGGGGTTTTGCGTCTCAGTGAATAAATAAGGTTGTTTTACTCACAGAATCCATTACCTTTTAAAACATGTGCCTAATGCGTTCAGCCTTTTCATTTTACAAACAAAGCCTAAATTAGGAATTAAATACATTCGGTATTTAGATAACGGCATTAGCTGTATGACATCAATGTGAAAAATTTGGACGGCATCCATATCGTTCCCATGCCTCCATTGTTACGTTAAATTGCAATATTAATCCTGGCTCAGACCAAGGTGCTGTAGCTTTTATGCGGTGCACTTGAATTATGCTATTGAAGTAATTGATAGTGATTCAGTCATTGAAGGTACTAATCCCATGATTCACTTCATCTCTCTCAGTGCCATTTACCTCCAGATGTTTAGAGTTTGGGGTAATCAATAAAGAGGGAATAAAGATTGGCATTCACAATACTCCCCTTGACAAGCTCCAGCCGAATGTTTGTCAAGCAAATTAAACACACTTAGACTTTTCACCTGCTCCTACAACGACACCACATATGGCCGTGAAGTTAAAAATAAGAAACTCTGCATACATTACCATGCATAATGCACAACTCCCTCCATTTAATATGCAAATTTTGTAAAATATTACTGAATACCTTCTGTTCGGAATGAATAAATTTGAATTGCAATTAGAATAATCTTGTATAATTAATGAAAACTGTCAATTTTGGTTCCGAAGTAATTTGATTAGCATGTTGATAGGACACTTATCAAGTTCAGTAAACTGTTAGATTAAGAAGATGAAAAAAAGGAGAGATTCTAAGGATATTTTTCTCAACGGCTCTGACATTTTCCCTTGGCATTGTAAACAAAGACAGGAGCTGGCAAACTTCCTGAATCGAGGGGCGAGCGAGGGAGGGTGGAGAAAAGCAGAAAAAGGAGAAATAGAGACGAGGACAGAGATAGAGAGCCTCTTGAGATAATCTGCGAATCTCAGTCCGCAGATGAAAAGGAGTCTATCGTCGAGGCTCCTGAGCAAGCTACTCATCTCTGCCCTCTGCACTCCAGCTAAGCCCAAGTTTATGGGATTTATCTCGTGAAGCATTTGTAGTTTTTCACATCACATGATGAGTTAAAAACAGCACACAGCTCTGCTAAATGCTTCCAGGCTATAAATGTAGAGTTCTCAGCTAAAACCCACAGACAACTGATCCCAGCGTGCAAGTCTTCTGAGAGTAGCTATCTATTAGCGATCAACAAATTGATGTACGCCATTGTTGTATTGTATAAAACAGAACCATCTGCACTGTCTACAGATGAACAGAGCGAGTGACCTCCTTTTCCCCTCTCTTTCTCTGCTCATTAGCTATCCTGAACCTCTTTCTCTCCTGCTTTCAGTTTTCAAACCCCCAAATGAGACCTAAATCGCTTGCAATACAGGTTAGCTTGGGGAAGGGAGAAGGGGGGGAGGGAGAGGGAGGGGGGCAAACATCTGTCGTGCTAGGTACCCACACGCAGCTCGGGGTATCTCCTGCGAGGAACTTTGGGGATGTTTAATTCATAAACGCTGTCATCCATGTAAACCTCCTGATTTCATAATGACTAACTCTTGGTGGTTTAATTAATTTAATAATGCCTTTCAGAAGCCATAAATGAAAGGGTCTCTGAAGTGGTGCATTAATTAGCCGGCGCCGATGCTAGCCCTGTCAGACTGGTGGCTGTCAAAAGCAGGGCAAAGCGGAGGATGGGCACAGCTGACGTCCTGGCGTCAGAGGTCGTGCCAATCACGCACCTCGCCACACTTTAATGAGTCATAATTTGTGTCGAGTGTACACATGTATCAGGGTCAACCTATGGTCATGTCCATAATTCTCACTCTCTCCTTTGTGGAGACTACATGAAAATAAGTGGAGGGGTGACATGGTGGTTACATCCCCGGTAATAAGCTGCTGGACAGCCACATTATGTTACCACTTGTATTTACATGGTGACCAACTCTTGTGTGTGTAATTTGTTTAAAGGTCCTGTGCTGAGTTTCTAAGTAGGTACAAAACAGACCTAAGTTAACACAGATGCCTCTTTAAGATGCAGAAATACAAAGAAGTGCATCAGCATGACATTTGATTAGTTAATATAGGCTATTTAATATTTTAAATGTTTGTAACAACTGCCACAGGGTAGGTGTTATGATACTGTAGATACCTATGATATTGGCACTCAGCAATGCCGTACTGCTTATTTTCAGTTATCAAAGATTTCATGTAATCCTGTTTACACTGTCCATATTGCAAAATCTAGCTGGCAACACACTAACAAAATCATGGACACCTTATTGGATACCTTGGCAAAAAATGACGGTCTTTAACAACATATATCAGTTCATTTCTTCTTTCCAGATCGAAAACAGCTAGCAATAAACAGGACACTATCTGGATTGCATAGTTGGTTTGGCAGCATCCTATTACCACAATGGTAAATTCCCTCCTGAAAACAATGTCATCAAAAGTAGTCGTTCTTTGCACCCTATATTAAATAATTTTATATGTATAACAATCAAATATTGAAAATAACCAACTGAACTCTATCTGGATTGCACAAACATGCTGCCTGATGTCAAAGTGGTGGATACCTGGTTAATTACAATGGTAAAGAAAAAATAACAGACCAAGACACCTGTACTGAATGATTTTTGTTGACAAGGACAAAGATTTTTGAACAATCACTAGCACATTTTTAATTGCAGGATCACACTGGATAATATTAGTTTGTCTCTTGTTTTCATTTGAAAACAACAGGCATTTAACTCCACAAAGTCTAGACTGCACAGCTGTACAGTAACACTGGCAACGTCCCTATACTGAATCAGACAAAATCTGAATTTATGCCTCTGCAACATACATGAAAGTCCATAGCATCCAACAGTGGATAGTTTTCAGTGATCAAAAAATTGCAAGCAAAAAAATCACACATTATTTATATTGGACAATCCTATGAGCAACGTCCTGAGAGTTTAACATTGGGTATCTGATTTGTACAACTGCAAGGAAGACAAGCACGAGACCCAGTCTTGTTTTTTTGCTTTGTTTTGTTTTGAACTGTCAAGCACTAGTCGCAAAGAACTGGAAGCTAACTTCAGTGCACAGTGAAGTTGTCAGTATCCTTAATCTGGAATAGTGGATAAATTGTTGAATACAACGGCAGTAAATACAGAAGATCTACAAATCCCAAATTTGTTATCTCTTCCAGAGGAACGCAACTGAACACCATCGAGATTGCACTAAAAACACTTTTCATACGAAAATGCTGAAATTCTGCTTGGTTACCACAACAAAAACAAAATCCAGAGTACCAATATATTCCCTTGTCAGAGTTGCACAAATAGGTTGGTAACACAAAGCAATGTTTCAAATCTTTGTGTAATTTAGTAAGTGCACAGGCAATGGTGGGTCAACTTTGGTTAACTTATTGCACTCCTTAGCACATGTCTTATTTTTAAGATGTAAAATGAAGAGTTTCTTCAAGCTTCAGTTTTAAGCCAAAGTTGAAAGTACAGAGATTGTCTCACTATAAAACTGGTAGTATCAGAAATGTTAAAGAAATTAAGATCCTTAGCACTGAAGCATCTTTTAACTTTTTTCCACAATATATATTTTTTTAATAAATGCTACATGAGAGTATTAAAAGACAGCTGAATTTTGTTAATGGGGCTTATGTCTGAGTGTGTGTCCTTAACTACAAACAACTTACTATTGAGCAACTCTTGGTTGATGCCACCATATGGCATTTTCCAAGTGTTTGTAGAAATTTACAAAATATTTATTTCTTTATTCCAGCGGATCCTGTTGAAAATATCAGGTGAAAACACAAATTTGTGATTTGGAACTTGACACAAAAGTTTTATACAAGTGCTGTAAGGTCGACTCTTCTTTATAAGGTTAACTGTCTACATCTTTTGCCTTAATCACAATTAATGGCTGGCTTTGTCATAAGGTTAAGGCATAGTATAAATCAAACTTCATTAAAAGTCTCTGCAACTCAACGCATGAGCACACAAAATCATCACAGACTCAGCCAGATTATATTCCAAACTAACCCCATGCATTTTATAAGGAGGTTGTTTTCCTCTTTTTCATATTTCATAAACATGAAGCAGGGTGGTTTGTGTCTGTGCCTGTCCATTTATTACCATAAAAATCAGCTGACTGAAGTATCTCACTATCTGTGGAGGCAATTAACTGTTTTGAGAGAATGCGTAATACGGGACTTTGTAATGGTATCATTTGGAGTCAAGGCACAGATGCGCCGTGCGGAGCCATACTGTAATTAGAGAGAAACGCTGTACAGGTTTTCCACTAATTAGCAAATTATGCTGAAAATAGCATCAAGCTAATTAACAGTTATTATGGCATTTTTGAAAGTATGACTTTAATTAGCAAAGTCCTGACGCAGGCAATTTCAAACTCGTCTCTGAGAAGATGAGGAAGAAAAGAGGAGGGAAAAAAAACATGGGGCATGATCAAGAAGATACCCAGATTATTATGATGCCGTCAAAATCTAAAGGAAGGGGGGAAAACACAGGAGGGGGAGAAAAGAGAGACTGAGTGAGTGAGGGAGAGAAGGAGGAGAAGGAGGAGGGCCGGGGGGGTAAAGCTTTTGTGTGTTGTGTCTGAATCTCCATCCAAATGAGGGGACATGTGTGCTGTACCACGTTGCCAAGAGGAGCCCTGAGCCGTGTGCCCAGTGTCAGGTGGCAGCGGCTCACCCCTCAGCTACCAGGCGAAGACGAGAGTGAGCTCAGCTGGTGCCCACAGCCACTCACTTATTCTACTCCGCTGCACATTAAAGGAGCCCTCGAGTGGAGCCAAGCAACGCCAGCCAGCCAACCTGACAACAACACTCCACCTCCTCCTTGTTTCCAACAGTTCCTCTTAGCACTTCCTGGGACCCACCTTGGACCTAATGATGCTTGGTGACAGCGCATGAACCAGAAGTTTTTCTCACTTTAAAAAAATCTTCATTATTTTGGACTCATTTCAAGCTTGGGCAAGTTTCAAGTCCCAATTGTTGATATGATGGACAAAAGAGGGAATTTAGAGGGAAAATGTGTTTTTAAAGGTACCTGTGCCGAACCTTTTGAAGGGAGGAAGTGTCACCAGAGGAAGTGGAGAAAAGAGTGGAAGAGAAGGAGGAAGAGAGGAGAGAAGGAGAGGGGTGGACTGAAGGGTCTTTGAAGGCCCAGTGTGTGAGAGAGAACAGAAGTGTGCCTAGCCCCAGGCAGCCTACGGCTCAGGCCCATTAGCTAGACTGACCTTGCCCGCGCCTTTGTCTTTGTGCTCTCCTCCCGCTGCTTCCCCTTCTCAAGCATTCCCTTTTTGTTGTCTCCGAGCGAGATTGGGAAGGGGGCCATATCTTTCAGCTTTCTAAACCTCCCAACCCCCCATCTACCACTCCACACACATACACACACACACACGCCCCCGACGCCTTGCCTGGAGCTGGTGCCCCAGAGGGCTTGGTGCAGTGACACCCCTCGCCGGTGGCCACCTCTGCCCAGACCAGAACTTGGATGAAGTGGTCAGTGTACCCACAAGACCCCTAGCGGAAACACTACATATCGGGGCAGTGATGGTAAAGGTGGCAAAGGGGGGGAGGAGAGGGGGGGGCAAAAATGGTGGCGCTGCAGGCCTTGCATACGTGCACCCACTCTGGGCAGCCTGCCTCTTTATTGCCTGCCTCTCATTTGAGAGGATGGAGCTTGGCTGCCAAGTTTTGACACCGCCACATATGGCCTCCTCCATCAATCGGACTAATCAAGCATCAAGGGGAGGCAGGACCAGCTTAATTGCCAGCCAGATATAGCTGCTCTCACTTGACGTGCAACCTGAAATAGAAGCAGGTCTGAGGAGACATGACAGAAGATAAATGAACACAGGCATTGTTCTAATAATTGTATCAAAATACACTTCTTTACACTCATGCTAAATCGACTCCAACAACAGCTAAAGTAACGGAGCTTGTTATTTCAACATGACAACAACACTATTGCAAATATTGCCTTAATATAGCGTCATCTGCTCATTAAAATGTGGATTATGTTCACATTTGTAATGTTTGCTACCTCAGGTTAGAGAAGTGTACAGTAAGTTTTTTTTTTCCCAAGCTCTGCTCCTCCAGAGTCCTTGAGGCGTTCTGCTTGCCTCTCTCAACTTCCTGTTTCCCTTCGCCCCCCCACTGGGGTAGCAGCCACGGAATAACTTAGCACATGGAATGAGAAGGAGAGATCAACGGCGGCGATCCATTCATCTTGAGTTTCTCCTGTCACTCTCTCTTTCCGTTTGTAAACACTGAGGGTCTGTGGTCAGAATGGCCTTTTGTCCGCTGTGTTTTGCCTGCGTCCCGCTCTTATTCACTTCAAAGGTAACAAGTGACAGATGTCTGTCTTCTCTGCGGTCTTAAACGCCGAGGCTCCGCTAGATAGCATCTGGGCTGAATGTCAAACTGTGAATCTTGCCTCAGAAAAGTACTGTGGTTATGCCAAGCTCATTGTTATTAATGTCAGGGACACTGCCTACAGAAGTATTTAAGATGCTCCCTGTTGCTCACAGCTGGGTGCACGTGGAGGGGAAGGGATGGGGGGGGGGGGCTTGTATATAAAAATGATGGACAACAAATATTAGAAAAAAAGGCTCAAATTGATAACAAAGGACAGAATGAATGGATAAATAGCTCAATTAGATCCATATCAAGAGTTCCTGGTGGGTGCACAACTTTTCAAAGAATCTTTCTCTGCATGAATCAATTTAATCCCAGGAGGAAAAAAGATCAACAGTACAGTCAGCATGATATTGGAATTGGCAGATAACAACTTAGAAGAACTTAAATACTGATTCCAGTAAGTTTAAAGTTTGGCCAATATTTAAGCGTATATAAGGGGGGACACATGGGAAGAATGTAAAGATATATATTTACATTTCATCTTTAAGTTTGTTGAGTTGTATGCAGCATACCTGCCAAGACTGAAGTTGCTTTTTTATCATTAATCATGAAACTTTAATCTGTTCGCAAAAGACTGAAGTTTTAGGTCCAAACTGGCGCATGTATTGACTTTTTTCAACCACAATATAGTCCAAACAAGCCTGTACTCATATTTGAATTTAATTCATCATTTTACCCTTCTGTCATGACTACTCTTCTATAAAAGTACACAAAAGTAGACTCTACACAAACCATTTCAGATCAATCCCCCAAGGACTGAAATACAGACATATTTAAATGCAACACTTACAGGACTTTATAAAAATCTAGTCACAAGTAATAAAGCATTTATTTGTTTGCTCTAACATATTGCTGGTTAGCTTTTTCTAATACAATAACACAAATACAATCCAAGCAGATCACTTTCAAGGTGGCAGCACATTTCAACCACTTTCAATGTCTGATTTTGGCAGTGGCAGCTCCCAGGCTTTAGAATCACTCTCTCGTCAACACTTTTAAGTCACTGCTTAAGACCCATCTCCTCTTGATCACATTCAGCTGAAATAATCCTGAGCTTTTCAGTTTGATTGTATTTTGACATCTTTTAGCTAGCCTTTTAGATCAGCTTAAGATTGTTTTTGCCTTTACCTGCTGTGCTTTTTTGTCCCATTTGGCTTGTTTATTTTACGTCTTATAATGGTTCTCATTGCTGGTTTCCTATTTTGTTTGTCTCTTTGTGGTTGGGCAGCACTTGGACAATGCATGTTTTTTAAATATGCTATACAAGTAAATTTTGAGTTGACATAGCTCATGACATAGAATTTTAGAGTATGCTAATCATACTTATAAGGGGCCTGTGCAACTCTTTGGACACAACCCTGGGTCCCAACCACAGATTGTTCATCTTTATGGCACTTGAGTGATTTTTTTCTGTAAGTTCAAGCTCTTTCTCAAGATTGTCTCAAGTGACCACCTTGCAAACTTGTACGCAATAGAATGTATTCATTCTAAGTTTGAAATATAAGAAAATGTTGGTTAACTTGTAGATATTTGGAGATATTTTCTGTTTAATACTATTGTAACAACAAGGCTTAACACCCAAAATCAGATAATTTAATGTTGATGATAATCTAAAACTGCAGGCAAATCCAGCATATACTCTGGATTGCACATAAAAGTTGGCAGAAGTAGATATGGCCATAGAGGAGTAAGGAAAAGCCCTGCTTCTAGCCGGCTTCAAGCACTTGTCAAAATGTTGCCAATAAATCAATGCAATTTAAACAATGCTTTCACATCTGTTTCAAAATACTGATGATCATTAAGTTTCTGGACTTTTGGATTTCACGAATATTTGAAATAATGGAGATGCTGCCATTTTAAAACAGATGGTTTTGAAAAAATGAAACTATCTCCTTGCTGTACCTAAACATTCAAGATTGTTGCCCATCTTGGAATGCAATTTAGACAATAAGTCGAAATTTGTCTTATTTTCGATGTTAGGACTACAAATACTTCCCTCTATTGGGTTTCTAGGATCTCTATCTTTAATACTGTAATACCAAACAAGTTTCATTACTTTCATTACATCATTTCATTATTAGTTGTTTTTTTACAAGAATCACTAAGTTTATATTAATAGTAAATTTGTTATGTCTTTATAGAAAAAAATATGCAGTAATGCATTTTGATCCATATTTCCCAGTACTACTTGCCATTTAAAAAGGATCTGTGTGTATATATTGGTATTGAATGCCGAAACGAATCTGGAAACATCAGAGAATCAGATATCGGCAGAAATCCAATGCTGAACATTCATTTTTAATATGCTAAAGCAGAGGTTTAGCTGCATTAAAGTGTTATTTGGAGCTATGGGAACTTATAAAACAAAAAGGTGGCAAAGGTGGTGGTGTTTTGAGCTTGTAATCACAGCACGGTTGCTGTGTTTATTTAACTTCCTCATCCCCGTCGCTGCCTGCCTGCCTGCTTTTGGTATTTACATGTTTAATTGAGAAGTGTGCTGCCGGTTTCTTCTGCCCATCTGCCGAGTCCCTTCCTCTTATCAGGCTCATTCCTCAAACTGACAGCTCTGCCTCTCTGCATATCTCTCTTTCACTCCCCGTGCCACCACACTACTGACTCCTCTCTTTCTGGCTCACTTGTGTCCCCCCTCTTCAATCTGTGAGGCCCGGATATGTGTAATGACAACACATTTTTTCCACACAAATCAAACCAATAAGTAGAAACAGTCACAGGACATGGCATAACAAGAAAATTCTGCACCACGATACTCCATTGGGTGGTCTTTAAAAATATTTCCACCCCCATGTCTAAATCACCAGCTGTCAGACGCAACATGTGTGTCATTGTATCCCCATCAGCGTGTTTCATTGTACACACAACCACCTCTGAAGAGCTGCCTCTTATCAGTCGAGTGTCAGAGAGCCCCCAGCACCAGCACCACCTCCTCCTCCCTGCCTCCCTTTTCTAAATGCTTTTCTATTAAGAGCAGTGTTGTGTCCCTCTGATAGCGGCAGCTTCGCCACTTCATCATTCATAATCCCAATGGGCATCAATGGGCTCCATTGCCTCGCTATACACACCAAAGGCTCTGTCAGTCAGAGGGATTGAAAACAGACCTAAATGAGAGTGAGAATCTGAGGAAATGGCTCCTAAAAGGCCCCAGCACTCCAGTCATGAATGGTGCACTCCACAACAAGGCTTTTGCGATAACTCACACATTTGGAGAGGGCATTCAGTCTGCCTTAATTCTTCCTGGATGGCTTAGAACATATGGAGGGCAATAGCACAAGTGTAAAATGATGCTACTTATGTGCTTGGTCTTTTGAATGCAGTTCTATTTTCGCTAACTGCATGTTATGACAGAGGAAAAACAATAAATTCCCTGAGGTGGACAAGTGCTCTTCAAATCAAGGAAACAAGCAGGGAAATATCTGCTACATTATAGCGTGTAGGCTAACTTTCAGCAGCATCAGAAAGTCTAAAATGATGTTCCCCGCCCTTCCCAGCATGCAGAAGTCCCGCTGGGGGCCTCGATGTGATCAGCAGCATCCCCACCACGTCTCCTCATTATTGAGTAAATAGGTTTGGGCATGTCCTCAGTAAACAAAGCCAAGACTGACAGTTAAGGGAGTGAGGGGAGTGGGAGGCAGCCTCGTTCCCAATTAGAGTCGCCTCAGGCAAAACTTTAAAGAGGAGATCAATCCTACAGATCGCTAAACTGATCCTGTCACAGGCTGGGGATATTTAAACCGCGGTGCAGAGCAGAGTGGCGCGGGGCAGTTCTCACTACAGTTTGACTGTGTGTGCTAATGACTTGGGGGTAGGCTCTCTCACCAGGACACACACCCCACAGCGAGGCGGCTGTGATTGACGGGTGAAATCGGACCTCAGCTGCAGTTCTCGGCACAGTAGGGGCCAGATGGGGAAATAGTGATTTGCGTTTTTTAGTATGCAGCTCCTGCACTTACGGATATTCCCTAATTGTCTCCCTTACTTACCTGTGAGGCTGTTTCCCATCACAGATGCAGAGTACATTTCAAATTAACCCAGGATGTTTTGATTTTTTTGCTCTCCTCTAACCCGGCACCTTTGAAGCAGGCTTATTAAAAATGTAGCAGTGGGGGCTAAAGCCTGTCTATCTGGTGCAGGTTAAAAGTTCCTGAGACAAAATAAAGGGACTAACATGAGGTGAATGAGGCTGAAGAGGTAAAGGAGACACATCAAATTAATCACATTGTCAATGGATGACATCCTGCTACGGCTGTAAACACACTAGATGAAATGTTTTATATTGGCTGATACCTGTGTTCAACTTTTTAGGCCAATATCTGCTTCTGGAGGGAGGCTTCAATTGGGTTGGGAGCAAGAGAATAATCATAATGCCACCTCATACTTGAGAATAATTAGGACTAATGGCTAGTTGCAGCAAGCTTCAATCAAGTATAAGCCTCCATCTTTGAGAAGGACGAATCAGATCCCAAATGGAGCTTAGAATTGAAGACTTCCAACAAAAACAAGAGCAAATATAAGGAAAAAATATTGAGGCAATCCTGATTGCCACGTTTGTGAGCTGTAAAAGTATGCCACATCTGTTTAAAGACACTTCCTTGTCTGCCTGCTTGCACTCATCAACTGGGTGTTCCCATAGGCAGCCAAACATGGAGTTTTAAAATGAAACATGTATAATGTTTGTGAGCTCAAGTCTGGAGGAGGTCTTAAAACAGTCCTACTAGCACCACAAACTTCAGGATTATTTGGACAAACTATTGGTTACAACAAGTATCAAAAATATTAAAACCCAAGATTGCTGAGAAGGACATCCTTAGTCCAAGTACTTTCTTGAAATGATGCGAGATGTTCCAAGTTAAAAGCAACACTTACTACATGTTTGACTACAAGAAAGTATGGCTCAAAATCCAATGCAAGTGAACCAAACAATAACAAAATACAGAGAAGAAAGTCTGAAAAGAGAGTGCAGCTCTATTTGCTGTCTTGTTTGTTAGCTGTTTAAGTATACAACATCTAGTTGTTGAGGCTCAACTTGGTAATCGGTCATTGGCAGCCCAACCTGAAGTCATACATATCAAACAAAACTGCTATTATCAATTTGGGTTGGGATGCTTTAACTCATAAATAATTCCCTTAAACACATATATGGCTATTTAACCCAATAATCAGTCCCAGCAAATTGAGCATGACCCCTCTAGATTACCATCAGGGGCAAAAGCTGTCTGAAAACATGTTTGAGAGCTGTACAAGAATGCAACATCATGGGCTGTAGCAGGTATTCCATCATAAGAAGCCTGACCCAGTCTTGTATCTAACATAACGGATAAATAAGGGAGGCTTATAACACCACACATTTTGGAAATATTTTGACAATGATAATTTGTTAACACCCTAAACTCCTCAACTTCCTTCCCCCTCCTCGTCATTGGGTGGGGCAATTCAGGTCGAAAATCTGTCTCTAAATCATCCAGTGTGTAGATGGCCTAATGCAGCACATACTATATCTTTGACTACAAGCGAGTATGGCTGGCACACTCTGACTTCCATGCAGGCACACATGGGTAATGTGTAATGAGCTACCAAGCTCAGTGCAACTGCAGAGGAACTGAACATTTAAATGAGCCAATGATGCATTATGTATATCAGCGAGGTTCCTGTGCAGGAATTAATCATGATCATAAAAGCCAAAGACAAAACAACATACTCAGGCCGCTGCTAAATTGTTGTGATCTAATGCAAAACAAATTCATTTTTCATGCCATTAAAGATAAAGAAAATCTTAAAAGGTTTGGTTTTGCTTGTCTGCGTCTCTTATTGAGAGTCATTCACTTTCAACTTTATTTGCGGATTATTGCAAATCCCCGGTACAAATCATATCATGAAATCATGTAGCTGGGACATTGGATGTGTTCTGCTAATGCTCAAGGAAGATCCCCTGAGGGAGCCATTGAGTGGGGGAGAAGGGGAAGAAAGAGGGAGGCAGATAGAGGGAGAGAAAGCACAAAATAGAAGAGAGAGAGTTACAGGACGGGGAAAGGGAGGGAAGGGCGGGAAAGCAAGACAGAGAGGAGGGGAGGGCGGCAGCAGTCAAGCTGCACTTTATCCTGACAGATCTCCTTTACACACTAATTTCCTTGTTAAAGAAGAGAAAATGGCACTCAATCCGGAGAAATCCTTTTCTCCTGGAGCAGGCCTGTCAGCTGAGGGATGAGTGGATACAAGCAGAGCTTTCCTCCTCAGGCTAGCTCCCTCTGGCACACAGCAGCCAAGCTGGAGCTCTCTATCTATAGCCATAATTAATACACCATCGGAATATAATGAACCATACCATGATACATGAGTTTCAGCGGGCACTGGAAGTCGACAGCAGTCATCTGAGCATTCGGCGGAAATCAAACGTGAAGAGAATTGATTTTTTGATAATGTCATCTCCATCACAAATGGCAAACAAATCGTGTACAAACATTTCATGCTCAGTCGCTGTTTATAAACATTCCCCATGACAAAATAGTAACCAGTTAAGTCATTAAAAACCAGCAATGGTAACATGTTTATCACTAAATTTGTAATTCTGCAAAGTGTATTAGCTGGGATTTGGGGGAGGCAGAAAAGAAAAGCCTCTTTTATTTTAAGTCAGGGGTTTTAGCTGCTCTGTCTGGATGTTCTCATCTCCCAAGATTACTATTCTGCAGGGTGTGTGTCAAGACTACTTTTCAGAAATCTCGGTAACAATTCAGATGCGATCGATAAGGAGTGACAGTTTATTCTAAGGCTTAGCAACAGGCCAAGAAAAGAACGACTGGAGCATCAAGTTTAGAGGAATGAATTTGTTTTGTATTTGATTTTTCCATTAAATTTATCACCACTTTAACTCTGCCTCTTTTCTCTCCCCTCCTCTCACTTTCTCCCCTCACTCTGTCACTCACATCGACAACAAGGCTGTAAACGGCTGTCAATTCCTCATCTGTGATTTCCATGTCTTCACTTTCATCCATTTTTGATTGCTTCACACTCTATACCTATGATGCTTTTAGTGCTCATCGGTGACCTTGTGAGATGATGGGGGGGGGGGAATTATAAAATAAATTTGCAGTGGCAGAGTGCCGCTGCCCTTTATAACACTTCATCATATCGCCTATGGAACGGGAAATAGTTGAGAAACATTTTCTCACAAAACGGCCTGATGCTGGTTCTGGCACAAAATCATATGGTAAATCTATTACCACTTTGTCAAAAGAAACCACTGGAGGTTTTCCCACAGTGAAGCAGCAGGCGAAGTGGGAAAAAAATGTGACCCTGAAACTACTGTCCGATTTCTCCTATTACAGTGTTTTCAAAATGGTCCTCCCTTTTCGGATTTAAGGGTCATTGAGGATGCCAATCAGGAGGACGGGCCAGTCAGAGAGCCAGCGGTGTGAACAGGACAGGAACCAGCTGATGAAATTCATCCATACTTCTCACTTATGATGACATGATTGATTTTCCCTCAGAGTGCTCAAATGTAGGATTGTCTTCCTACCCCCATCTCCTCCTCCCTCCATCCCGCCTCAATCTGCCCACCCACCCGCCAAGCCAGCAGCTAATGGATAAAGCCTCTGTCTGTCTCAGGCACGGCGGAGAGAGTTGACGAGTGGAAGAACAACTGCAACGAATGAAGGGTGAAATCTGAGAGTGCAATTTTCCGTCTGTCAATCTCCCTTCAAGAGAACAAGTTGACCACCAATCAGCGGAGTCGATTCCAGGCCCCGGCACTTGATGGGAGCGCTCTGAGTGACAGCGTCATGTCACTACATTAACACAGCAATGAAAGACATAAAAAGGAATTTTTTGAAGGACCCTGGCCAGTTATTCCATTTCTGGATGTGATTCAGGGGGTTGGGACCGTACTTTTCTGCAGTAACAAATGAACAAACTGACAGGTTAATGCATAACATAGCACTGTATAATTCATGGATGTGAATTTGGGAGACTCCTATCATACACTAGGTGCTTCAAAATACAACCAATTAGACTTTACTTAATTATTAAAGGTAGAAAGTGAGGGAGAAACATGCCTTAAAAACTCTTGCTTGCAGTCAATTACGATAAAACTTTAATGAGGCTGGATAGAGAGCCATAAAAACTGATAGCCCCTCCGTCATGAATTATATATCCATATCGATTTTGTTTCTTTGCTATAAGAATTGCAGGTAATCGTATGTTACCACATGTAAAGTGCACTTCCCTAGCGAGGATAAATATTAACTATCAAATATATATGAGGTGTGTGTGCATTTATGACCAGGCTCATGTAGAAAATGAAGAGCAGGGATGTCGAGGCAAGGGCCATTGGGAATGGATGAAGGGTGCCATATCTGACAGTAAGAGAGACCCTTAGCGCTGCCGGCTTGATATGTTACCTAGTTAGCGTCACAGAGAGAGGAATAAATAGTTCTTTATTATTTGTGGTTGCCATCATGTCTCTCCTAATAGACAGGCTATACTGAGTTTAAACCACATTATCCTCTGCGAGACCATCGCAATTACTCTTGAGAGCGGGCTCTGATGTGTGGATAAGGCAGGTCGCCCATGTCTTAATGAACACAAACAATGTGAAATGGAGGAAAGAGCAGTAGGGGGAAAGATAATGGCAAGGGAGGGCTTGTTTTAATAGAGACAGCACTAAGTTGTTTGCTATGATCTATGCCAAGTCTGAGGATGCTGAAAACCTCCAATGTTAGTTTGTGGAGATCTTTTTTCATGATCCTATTACCCAATCAATCCGCGCCCTTTTCTCCACCAAGCACAAGCACAAATCCTGTTTAGTGGATCTCCAGTCGTAGACTGTGTGTCTTGCTGTCATTGTCACACAATCCTGCCTTGTTGGACACCTCACAAAGGTTAAAGGGCACCAAACTGGATCACTGTGACACCCAGTGCGAGCCTTATCCGCAGCACAAATGGCCAGTGCTGGGTTAATTGATAAACTGCCGCTCCACTTCATTAGTCAGACAGACCGGGCTTAACGAACGAACACAGAGAGAGTGTCACTCTGAATATGTTAATCATGACTGGCCATTATGGGGCTCTTCCCTCTACCTCCTTGTCTCAATCTGTGCAAAACTACAAAGCCCAGGGATGTGAACTTGCTTTAAACTCTGTGTCAAGCATGGCTATTTATCAGCGACAAAAGAAAAAAAAACAGGAGACAGACAGACACAAGAGTGGTCCTTGGTGTTATTGAATATAAATATATAATAACCATGTAAAAAATGCATCATTTGGCCTTTTCACAAAGGCAGTTGTAATATAGCACTAGGTGAGCACTGTACTTGACGTACACACTAGAGGTGAGGGTGTCAGGGGAGAGCTCGCTGGAGCGAGAGGAGGTTTTATTGTTGCCCAGCCCTTCCGCTTAAGTGCACATGGCTGGGAGGAAGCCGGGACCTCCAGCTCTGACCTCTGCGCATGTATATTTAATAGGCCATCAGTTGGCCGGGGCAGCGCTCTGATCAGGATTCAGAGAGGGGCTTTGAACACCCCTGTGTATTCCTGAGCGTGCAGCCTCAAGCTGCTCTCCCCAGCTGTGTCAATCCGACAGCACTGTTACAGGCACCCAGACAAGGCGCTGGGCACTCCACTGCTACTGCCTAATGACTACAGGAGGAAAAAAACAGCAAAACAAACACAAAAACAATAACATTTGGCGTATGGAGCTCTGCTACCATCTAATGAGTGGTTTTCATAAGTGAAATATTACGCCAGCTGATAGTCTGTAGGCTGTGTGGGGTCTGTTTGGATTACATCAGCTACTCTATACGACGCTGTGTTCCCCTTAATAATAACAAAATGGCAATCTCACAGTGACTGCACTACACACGCCGGTAACGATTGCAGAAACAAGACGGCAAACAGAGAAGTGCCACTCGTGTGTCTTTTCTTCTAACAAGGTATCACTACTCTTTGAATCAAATCGGCTCTGTGTGTGGGGTGTGTGCGTATGAATGTCACAGTGCATGCACGGGTGTGTGTCTGTGTGGGTGTGTGTGTGTGTGAGAGTGTGTGAGGGCAGCTTAACGAGGGTGGTTCATTTGACAGGCAATTAGTTTGCGGAGCTGCTATTGACAGCCCCTGCGCTTGTGTTTGTTCAACAGCTCTGGGTGAGTTCCACGCTCCCTGGGCTACGTGACAAAGCACCTCCGACAGGGAGCTCCTGATCTCCACCGAGGCTCGGAGGCTCGCACTGTGAGGGTTGGGGGGGTGGTTGGGGTGAGGAGGGGGTGGTGGATATGTGACAGCCTTGCTGAGAGAGGAGAGGAAGAGAGAGAGCGAGGGAGAAAGGGAGGCGGAGAGATACAAAACCCACAAGGGTCTATTAGGGGGTTGTTGCAAGTTAATGTAGCTACAACACACTTTTTTGTGTCGTATTTTTGAAAGGCCCGAGCAATGATGTTGTCATTTGTTGTTTGATTGCGGGGATAGCAGAGGGTAATCTTAGGAGACATGCTGGCTCTCACACTTACATGCACACACACAAAAAATGCAGAAAGAGAGGAGACGAGGAGGAGGTAGGGGGGAAAGCTGGAGGGAGATGGAGGAGAGGAAAAATATAACAAGATCCAAACACTCTTTTATCCTCGAAAATCCCATATTCTAATGCAGGGGCCCATCCCTCTTTTAGTTGCAACCATTTCGTTTGTAGAGCCAAGCTCCAATCAATATCATTATTTTCACAGAGGATCGAAGCGCCTTCACCGAGTTAATGGGGGATTGAGGTGGTAAACGTTTACCCTCTCACTGTCAGCAGAGCACTGGTCCATAGTGGGCCCAGATGACAGCGCTGGCCCTGCTGTGGACACACTGTGTGGAGATGTCCTGTGGGTAGACAGGCTGCATGGACTGTCAACCGCCTGCCATGCCCTAGATGGCCTAACATATCAGCCACTTGAGTTAGAGCAGCAGCATGGGCTTTGACTTCTGCTGGAGCTAACAGAAACAAACCGGCCAGTGCTGGCAGCAGCATTACTGCTCTGCTTGACATTGTTATTGTTCATACTAGAAAGACTGGAGAAAGACTCTCTTCTGTATTACTCTAACAAAATAAGTCAGCTTATCAAGAAGTAATTAGGCTGAATATTAAATAACAGTGCATTAGCATAAAACAATATTTTGCTCAGTGTGAGCCTTCTATGGCCATGGATCAGCTGTTCTGTCAGATTTTTGAGAAATGAAGACTAATCTGCAGCTGGCAACAGCCGAGCACATTCTCTCGTATAGCAGCATATGCTAAATAGCTCTTCAAGCGCGCAGATGCATTGCTGTAAAATACTTCTCCTGTCTGCGTATCTGCATTGCCCAGATGGGTCCCAAGCTGTGCCAAACTGCATCTCATCAACTGCTATGAACTATGGCATCACATGACCACAGGAGATATGTGGAGTCCTATTCTGTCTCACTTTGGCACGACGTGGTCAAGCGATGCATCATGAGAGAACCCACACTCTGTCACAACGGAGGGAACTACCAGAGAGAGGAAGCAGGGGAGGAAGAGTGGTGAAAGTTCTGCTTCATAAATGAGAAAAGAACAAGACTTTAGTGGGTTTTTTTCTCCTTTCTCACTTTGGAAAAAAGACTAATCAGCAGTGTTTGAGTGGATTCGGAGTTTGCATGTGGGTGTGACAGAGCAGTGAGAGATTTCATGGGACGTTGCCCCATGATTCATTGAGTTATTGGTTTCCGCCCTGTTTTAATCGCTGCAGGGCCCAAGCCAAAAAATCTCGGAGGATTCCGGAGAGCTCGTTTCTCCACCATTCAGCAGAATGGAATTTGGTCTGCAAGTGCCTCACGTCATTCGAGGCGTCCTTCACAGTTTCGGAGGCCCTAATTCAAACCACATGGAGGCCAGCGTCCGGTTACGGACCTCTGCAGAAAAAAAAAGAGACAGGACACATTCCCATTGGCTGCTCCAGGATGGGAAATGGGGTGTCTTGATGGAAAAAGATAACAAACACATCTAAGTAGGAGTCACAACATAGCCAAAGCACACACACATCCACATGCATAAATATACATAGACATGTACATACATGGGGACATATACAAATATACAAGCATATACACAAATACACACAGAGGCTGTGAAAGGTACACTTATGGGCCTGCAAAAGCTGTTTGCTTGACATGATGGAAGAATGAGCAGCAGCCTCTGTAATATTGCTCCTATTCTTCATTGACAAGCATATATATTTTTTGCTGTTCCCAACTGACTTTGCAGCGCTGAACTCCATTTATGAATTATCTGACATATTTCCTGCTATTTTTTTGACAGGAGTACTCAGAGGAAATTTCAAGGCACCTTTCTCCTGACAAGTAGAAATATCAATATTTGAATAAATTGCAGATTTGGATCTCCTCACATGGATGCTCTCCAGCAAGAGAGTGTGTGTAGGTGTGTGTACACAGCTGAATGAATGTGTGTTTGTGTAGGTGTGTTTTTTTGCATGTGTGCGCGCGTGTGTGAGTGAGTGAAGGGAATGGGAAGGGGTTTGTTTCATTCTGTTACCACGGTCTTATCCCCCCGAGCCCGCAGGCAGAAATCTGTATGCAGCATTTCATTAGGAGAGAGCTCGACTGAGTGACATGTGAAGCACACCTCGCCGTCGACCTGATGAAGTTTACTTCTCTCAAACGGCAAAAAAGCCACTTTGTAGACTAGCCCTTTTTTCCACAGAGGAAGAGAAGAGAGAGGGGGTGGGGTGTGGGGGGTGATGGCTGAGCACCAATAAAAGAATCATGAATGTTGTTTCACAGAATGACAGGCCTATCTGTACACAAATATTTCTCTTCCAGAAAAATGTAAGCTTCAGAGCTTTTTTTCCCTCTCCTCTGTTTTTTCAGGTTGATTCGACTTGATAGGACTGACAGTGTTCAAAATATGATCACCTGGATTCTAAGCCTCGTAGGAAACATCTAACAACACACTCTAAAGGGAGAAGAGAAAGAGATTGTTGTTATCTCACAAAAGTGGCAAGTGTTATGCGAGGAAAGAAGTATCTCACCCAGTGAACTAAATAATTTAAAAACAAATACACTCCTGTCCTACAACCTTGATAAATACGCCATCCCTGTATGAGGGGTCAATGTCAAGCATCCATAACACTCAGAGCTGTCTTCTTAAAGCTCCTGGTGTTACGTATGAGAGACTTCTGCCTATCTGTCTCACTCTGTTTAGCTGCAGTAGCTGCCATACTGTCTGCATGTCTGCTACTGCCGCTGATAGATCACTCTCCTGCCCTAACCACCTACCCACCCACCCCCATTCACACACCCCCCACCATCATTTCAGGGAGCCTGAGAAATGGCTAAGCCATGTGAGGTTACCAGGTACCAAGAAGGCTGCAACCCCCTGACCCCCTGATCCGACCTTGCTGACCTGAACGTCATACTTTCTCCCTCTCCAACACAAAACAAAAACAAATCTTATCATGCGCCTCTGCGGCTGAAAGCTAAAAAAGAGGGAGCCCTTATATCAGCACAGTGCTTTGACAATCATCTATCCACATGACCTGTGATTTCTCCGACAGGGCCGGCTTGACACTTACAACAGAGGTGACGGCGCGCAGGTTGTCCATCTCTCGCCTCGCCTGCCCTTATCTCCTCTCCCCTCCATCTCTTCTCTCTCTCCTCCTTGTGTGCACAACTTAATAAGCAAGCAAGGGGTTGATTCCCATTATGGAAAGCCTGGAAAATGGCCCGGACATTTCCCCCCACTATATCTGGGATCTCCATCTGGAGAAGGCACTCTCGCTCTCTCTGCCCCCCTCGCCCAATCTCTGTGTGTGTTCTGGTGAGCCTACACTGCAGAGATGGCTTTCACTCTCCACTGGCTACAATGAGATTGGCCCCACCAGGTTGACTCTATTCGAATCGACAACCCATTTCAATAACGTAACAAAACAGAACAGAGTGCTGATGTTGAATAAAACATTTGTGAAGAGTGCCTGGGGGGCAGGATGGGGGTCTTAAATTAACTAAATCTTTAAAATTTTGGAACACTTTAGCAGAAACACACATTCATCTACACATAACATAACATGGTGATTTAATAACAGCATGTAATTTGGTTAGTTTCCCTGTATGTTTTGCCGTGAAATGCATGCCTGTGTCCCTGCTCTTATATCAGTTGGAGCTGCTCCATAACCAGAGTGTATGGTTAACAGACTAATAAAGATTACACTGAGGTCAGCAAGTCACTAATCCCCAACGTTATTAGTAAAAACAAAGCCTACAGCTTTACACCATCACATCTGAGTGCCTGTGCACGTGCATAAGGTCCGAACATAATACGGTGTGACTTAAACCATACAATGAGAAGAGAAAATAAATATCCTAAGAGCAGCAGGGGTGGACCGGGCCAGGCCTCTGCAGACCTATGTCATCACTCCCTCCGGTCCCGGCTGCGCTCCCCGCCCGAGCGAAAGGGCTCGATGATTACGGAGGCTCAGCTTCCCTCTAAGAAAGCAAACCGGAGCTGCAGTCCAAACAAGGCCGAGCCAGCAGCGAGGGAGCACTGCTACACCAGGCGGCTCGGGTTTACCCGTCGCCTCCGACCTGGCTGGCCCCCGGGCTTGCATTAGTCCCCTCAGCCCAGCCTCTCTAGGACAAACAAACAACCAGCACTTACACAGTCAGGGACGAGCAGCGAGGCGGAGAGAGCCGGTGCCACCAGCGCTGTGCTGAGGGGGAACCTGACCCAATTGGATTTGCTTTATCACCCCATATAATGACTCCCAGACTGGCCTGTTCCAGTGGTAGAAAATAAAAATTACTGAATAAAAAAAAGGAATCAGCCTGCCTGCCATTCTGAGTTTGGCCCAAAATGGGCTGCTCCCCCAAAAACAGATGGGGAGGCATCTCAAAAATGTTCTCTGCCTCTGGGGACATGTGGTTTTCCCCATCATTATATAACTGTAAACTCCTGGATGTCAGAGATTGGGGATAATAACTTTCAGATGTTGGCAGCCCGGCCCGATGCTGGGACCTGCTGGATGGGAACGCTTATTCGGCAGAGAGGAGGAAGTCCGAGAGATTAGGACTAAGATGTGACAGGAGGAGGGAAAAGTGGATCTGGACCAGAGCTGAATGGGTCGCCTTGGTTTGTCGAAGTGTGTTTGACGTTGAACCGAGCCCTGATGATGTGCCGCGTGGGAGGCAGAGACCCCGGCATGTGTGTGTGGGTGAGACACAAATTAATATAAAAACCACAGGAAATCATGTCATCGTGTTAACACGCCGAAATCAAGCTAAAGTGCTCGGGCTTGATCCGCCACTTTTAGCATTCCATTTCAATTTCCAGACACATTTGATATGACAGGTTTAGCACTCCCCGTTGCAGTGCAGATGTGCCACTAATTCAGAAACAGACACACCTCCTTCAATAAATGAGTCCTTATAGAGGTGTCATCCCATTAAACCATTTTTTATTGGTGTGTCTCACATGGCGGGAGAGGATCATTGTTCACCACAGACGTGGTCGCCACTCGCTGCCGTGGTCAAGGTTTGGTCACTTAAACTCAAGACTCATGTAATGAAAAGAAACATCTCCTCACATTTTTATGTATTCCAGCTGGTCACCCTCTGTGCGGTGAAAAAGCACAATCCTTCTTTTTAAATATTTTTTCCCCCCTTTTTGCTTTAAAGTTATCGATCGTGCTGCTGAACAAGCAGAGGAGTGTTTTTTATTGTAAATCAATACTGATCGATCGGGCTGCCTGGGTGTTGAATATGGATCAATATCACACCAGGCTGTGGAGGAGATCTGATTTCAATTGGCAAGAGAAGCCCACAGCAGGTTTCCATCAAGCGGTAATTCAAGACATGGGAACATAAGTCAGATGGATTGATATAGACTAGCCAGGACCTTTCTTGCCACTGAACCAGCTCAAGGAAATTTCTGTCATATATCATTAACGCAGTCGGGGCAGGCGCTGAAAAAAAAAAAAAAAAAGGGTGAGCTGAGTTGCCTCTGTGACCCTCAATGAGGAGCAGTGGTCAAACATTGAATAAACACACCATTATTAGCATGAATGTTATGTTTTTTAATAGAGAAACTCCAGAGTCCGAGCTGCTCACACACAAAAATAGACTGTGTACGATGTCTGAGCACACACAGCAGAGCTCAGTGCGGTCATGTTCTGTGGGACTTCTGGTTCTGATTATGCTGAGGTCAGCCGGAGATTCATACTGTAAGCTGTTATTAATTTACTGAACAAATGTCCCACAGAAAAACTGGTGAATGGTGAAATATTTTCATTACACTTATCATGCAGACCATCTTTATCAAACCTGCACATTTGTTTGGTTTAAATGTGGGTGACTAACACATAATAAAGTAATTTTCCAGCAAAGAATATGTGAATTAGGGGTGCACAGTACTGTCTGTGTCATATTGGTATTGAAAGATTTTATGTTTTCAGGCATGTGACCAGTGCACAGGGCTTGAGAGCAAAAAGAAGCATCAGCTAGCATTGATACAAGCTTTTTGATTTGTATCTCCACATAATGGCATATTTGATGTTTGCATCCCATGAAAACTGCAGGTAACTTAGATTTCAATGTATGGTATAAGTTTTAGGCAACATTTTTTTCCAGTATGTCCCTTCAGATATGTTTCCATATTGTAATATTGGAGAATCCTTCCTATTACACCGCTGCCAGAATGAAAATCTATGGATATACGGACAGCTTCATGTATTATTAAGATATTTGGAAAACTAATTCCAATGCTTTGGTCTTAGTTTATCTCTGTTGCGGGGCTCTGCACAGGCCTGCTACCTCATTGGTTAGTGCATCAGACTGAAAAGTTACTGCACTTTCACCTAAAAATAAAAATTAACGCCTTTCTTGCCCACCAGAAGGGGGTTTCATAATTTCTATCTTAATGTGACAATAATAGCTTCAGATAATTATTGGTATTGGCAGATATGAACATTTCTGCACGTATTTATAAGACCAACATTCATTGGGCATCCAGTTTGTTGAGTTAGGAGAGGCAAATCTATTAGTTAATATAAGCACCATAAAAAATGGACTGCATAGTTACCTAGTACATTGTATTGTTCACTGTCGTTCAGTACGTTGTTACAGTGCTGTCTGGAGCTCTGAAATAGGCAGCTAGATCTTGGATTTAATTAACCTGACACACCAGACTGACTTTTCCCACATACCCATGAAGTACATTTTAAGTCAATCTGAGCAACATCCCATAGAGAGTGGTTGGGAAGGGCAGGATATTTCATGAAAACTGGAGGGTAACTTTTTTTGACACATTCATTTAAGGCAAGTCAAAGTCACTTCTTCTACTTCAGCACAACTACAACTCACTCTTTCTTTGAAAGTATGCTCAAAGACCTGGTCATTTTCTGATTAGAAACAATCATTTCAGCTTAAAGCTTTGTAAGACGGCGAATCCTGATGACAGACATGGGAACTTTGGACTGTCAAAGTAGGAGCAACCAGTGTTCCTATCATAGTCATGGCGGCCACCTTAACAAGTGACACCCTCACTTTATCTTGAGTTAAAAACAACAACAGTTTATGTTAATGCATCAACAGTTAAAATGGCATACAGGTTTCTATATTTTAAAAATAGAGCTGTAGTTTGGCCAAAAGATAGTTTGTATTCAAACATACATACACAGCTAGAGTTGACAAAGATAAAAAAAACAACCTTTAAACCCTTGTTTCTTTGCTAATGTCTCTAAATTGTGACACGTTTTTCTGTCATTTGATGTTTAATATTTGCAGAGTGAAGTGCTTTATTAAAGGAGCGCCCCTCACCAAATCAACCACCACCTTAAATGGAAATTTTCCTGGACCAAACACCAGTAACAGTCTAACACTTGGACACAGGAGGGTTTGTCTTCTTTACCACTAAAACTACACATGTCTCTGCATTGGCATCAGTATCAAAAATGGAAATAAAGACTTTCAAAATAACAGCATGTCTGATCTTGGCAGAAATTCGCCATCATGTATCCTTATGTGTATGTTAAAGAAGTAGCTCACATTTTTCATTCGTCACTTGTTTGTGATTCCTGAAGAGAAAGGGAGAGAGCAAGGGGCACTGTTCCAAACGACAGCATTGTAAAACAATAAAAACAGAGCTATAGTTAGAAATAACTTGTCACTTTTAATAAATGACACTGGTTCAGGGCTCTTTCTCAGGGGCTTCTCCTTCAATACATCCCAGGCACCCCTGGGGCCAACAGAGCAGCCAGCGGACCAGCTCGTTTCCCCGAGGTAACTGATGACCCTCTCCCTGATATCCCCCCAGCCTCCATCCACCCCTCCCCAATCTTTGTCCTGTGACCTCACACCAGCGGGAGCAGGACCATGTCCGATGAAATCTTCAGACTGCTTCCCATCCTAATCTAGCCGGTGTCACACTACAAATTGCTACATTCAGAAAATGGAAATAGATTGAGGTGGAGGATGGAGGGAGGGACTGACAGAGGTAGAGGGAAAAGAAAAGGGGAAGGATGTGGAAGGGAGGAGGAGGAGGAGGAGTGTGCATCGACAAGCAGTCCCCTAAGAAAAATACTTGAGGAAAGAACGACTCGGGAGATCCCGACAAGGAATCACATCTCAGCGAACATATTGATCTGATTTACAAAACCTCCACTCTAATGCGAAACAAATGGCGTGGGCGTGAACTGGTACTTAACCATAAAACCCCAGCATTACTCCGTCTCCGATGAAATACCACATATATCCCTCACCGGGGCCTAATGTGCTGTTTTACGGCCAGATACGACTGAGGTTGACCCAACAGTTTGTTTGACAATTAGGGGAAACCTAATAAGGATTGAATGGGAGCGAGAACATGCCAAGAGAAAGAAAGGAGAGTCTTTTTCAAGTGGAAAAAAATGGCTAAAAAAACACCAATCTGAGTGACCTAAATGTGATTCACAGAATCGAGGAGCTGTTTGACAAAGCTCTTGCGTCATTAATGCTTTAGGAAACCAAACAACATCTTCAAAACAGCCACAAAGTTTAATTATAAAGGAGAGCTGTTAAATATTTGAGAAAGAGTGGCATGTTTTATTCACTCCAGTTTTAATTTCAATAATGTAGGATTTTCACCGTGGTGGCTGTGTGCAGAAGTGTGTCAGGGAAAAGTGAATAAATCTTAATAGATTGTTTTCTTTCATTATATCAAAATAAATCTCTTAGGTTGCTCAACAGCTGGATTTAAATCACATTAACGCCGCACTTAACCAAGCCAGTGAATGCAGCTGAAGATAGTAAACTTTAACAACATATTCACTAAAAAAATATTTGATAACCCCTTCTTGCTTTCCTGTGTGTAGCTATGTGTGTATACAAGGTCCAGTGTTGCTCTTGGCCCAGCATTCATCCCATCACCCCAGCTCTGGCCTTGTTTCTGTCAGCAGTGAACCAGGGGAGTAAAAGAGTGGAAGAGGGGGGAGAAAAAGGAAGAGAAGGAAAGAGAAGAGAGAGAGAGAGAGAGAAGGGGAGAAGAGGGGGGGAGGGGTTGTCTCCATGGACAGATGGACTGCTCTTTCTCAACACATGTGGAACCATGTTTCGTCTTTCACTGCCGTCAAGCTGGAGCCGAATCCGTCGCTCTGTTGGCCCGCGCCACTCTTTTTTTCGTACCGCACACCTCTCTCTTTAGCACAGCAAACACACACACACACACACATAGGCTTCCACGCACACACACAAACATCTCCGTCTTTCTCTGCACACATGTTAAAGTCATCACCCCTGCTCAGCGCTAGTAAAACACAACACCCCCGGCTTCTCTGCTGTTGTCAAGTCTTGCCATTAGCTGATGCCACTGGGGAATCCTACCCTAGTGAGGTGGGTCTCCCCTGGGAGCGTCAGGCACCACGTTACGTTCAGCCGCCACTCATGTGAACCCAAACATGTGAGCATAATTTGGAAAATATCATTTATACTGTGCGTCTTTGTACGTGTCTTGACATTTACAAACTGCGATAAAAACCGACACGAGGGAGGAGGGAATAGAAAACAGGGCGAGAATAATTTGAGGTAATGTTTTGCTTAGTGAACAGTATTACCCAATCCTGGATGTTGGAGCGGCATGCATTGGGGAAGGAGGTTCTGGCTCTGAGGGCTGCACATACACAGAGAGAGAGAGAGGGAGAGAGCAAGGGGTCTGGGTTTCATTTTTCGGCAAGTGCAAGCCAAAGGAGAGCTGCCAAGTACAGCTTTTCGCTCTCAACACTTCCTGCTCTTCCTACTCTGGCTCGGGCAGGGAGACAGGCTTCACTCAAACATCACGTCGACTCGGTTGGGCAAGCGGTGGCCAGATCGTTCTCCAGTTTCTCAATGGGCGTCGAAAAAGAAAAAAAAAAAAAAAACTCCACATCTGTCAGAGGAATCGCAGCAGCCTTATATAATTAAACGCAGGAGATGGACGTGTTGTTAAGCCACAAATAAAAAAGGTGCTAGCAGGTGTTTGCAAGTGTGCGTAAATATAGAAAGTGAGTGTTTCCTATACAAATTAACAGCTTTAAATGACTCACTGCAGAGCTGAAAAAAACAGGTCCCAGAGCTCAGGGCTATAATGTAAAAAATCCAGAAGGAACACCTGCAGCAATCAACTCTCAATCACAACAACAGTGACCCAATCCCCCTGCATCATTTTCATTATGGATGGTGGGAAGCTCAATGCTAGATTAACACTACCTACTGAGTGCCATCTTAATTGCCCCTCCGCAGACACAGTGAAAACATGTCATTTAGGTGCTTCATAAACAGCCTTCTCTTCTGCAGGTTATCACTACAGGCGCTTGGTGGAAGCACACCCCTCTTTTCCAATGCTGATGTGCAATTAAAATGGTTTTAGAAATCCTCTTTGACAGTCCGGGGCTTAGCCAAAAATGTAAATGACATTAAAGGAGACAATGAATTTAATTTTGTTTAATGTCCCCTTTCGCTGATTCTCATTTACATCACATTTCCACATAAAGGGCTGACCTTATAAATACTGGCATTTGTTCAGCTTTTGGAAGGTAATCACGCTTTTGCAAAAACCAGATGGGAGTGCGCAAATTTTCCGATTTGTTTCTTAGAAGGCCGAGGTGATGGTGGTGGGAGGGAACCACATCTGAGGCGCTTTTCTTTTTTTTTTCTGAAGACGGGCGCTCTTTTGTTCCCCCGGTAAACAACTTGACAACAAGTCAAGTGCACTCTGGGATATGACCTCGTAGGTGTTCCCCCACAAATGAACGATAACGCAAAATCATTTGGAAAATACAGGCCCACTAATGAGGGGACATAACGGAAAGCTAAGCAAAATTTACATTAGGCCAAATTTTAATTGCATTAACACAAGAACAGGTGCACTGAGGCCTTTATAAATGAGCTAAATGAATAAAAGCCTCCCACAGCACAACCATGTGTGCTGACCAAAAAAAGAGAAGAGAGAGAAGGGGAAAAATAAGGGAAAAAAAACAAGTCAATGTCATGAATTATGCAGTGGCTGGGCTGCACTCCAAAGGTCGCCGCTCTTTGACCTTTGTGACAGGAAGTGAAAGGGAGTGCCGCGGCCGCAGGAATAACCAAAGCTGACACGTTTAGGTCTCCGTTTGTGAATGGCAGCCTAAATTGACACAGGATGTTAAACCGTATGAACATACATTGAATTGAAAATTCATACATGAGCATGGCACACATTGATAACTCTCTTTCTCTCCCTTTCCTCGTATTAGTTCTCCTTGCATAAATTGCCACAGCTTTCTCTGAGTAAAGCATGGCCTTTTAACCCTGACGCTTGGAATGAGTCATTTTCTCTCCTCTTTCAACAACATGCGCCCGTCTTATTACAAAATCCATGTGTAAGCCTGAACAATGTATCTAATCTTTCACACAAGAGAAGACAAAGTCAATATGCAAGAGAGTGAAGACAGATACCAGAGCAGGAGAGTCATCGCAAATTGAGTTATGTGCTGGCTATACACTACATGCACTGTAAATGGGAGAATCATCTAATCAGATATTGGGTACCTCATCACCATAATTCTAAAGACTCAAATTACCCACTGAATAAACCTACACCCCCACTTACTTTAAGGCACCATTAACTTATAAATGTGACATCTGTAGCACTGCTGGATTTATAAAAGAGGGGAGATGATTACACCAAACTGCAAAGTGGTGCGGTCATAGAGGCAGCAGCTACAATTAGTGCCTGGATAAATGTACCGTTTCTTTTATTTAATGTAGAAACTTTGAAATATTTCTCTTTTGATGTGAGAAGAAAGCAAAAAAAAGTGTGCTCTCGCTTCACAAAGACAATAGGCTTTTTTTTCTGGAGCAAAATATGTAGTGATTCTCCCCAAAGATATTGAAATTTGAGGCATAACACACATAAACTCCCTCAAATTCAACAAAAATAGGCCCTTTCTTCATCCAAAAAAGGCTGTATGAATAATGCAAGGGCATCAAATGTAAGCGCTGAAATATTTAAAAGACCAAGCAGTGCTGAAACTTTGTGACAGCTGTTGGGCCTATATCTAACCAACTTTTTTTTAAAGAGAATCCTTCCTCTTCAGAAAATCTGAGTGAAAATCTGTATCAAAACTCAGCGAGAAAATAGGGTAAACAGATGTCTGGCTTGACCGCAGGAAAATAGGACACATTTGGAATGATAAGTTTCCCAAACTCCGTTGGATATGCCAGATCCATGGGAACGCCAGTTAATGTCTCGCTAGATGCCAGCTAGCTGTGTGCGCTTTCCCCTCTTACCATCTGGGAAAATGTTACAGCGAATGAACGCCATCAATGATTCACTCCAAATCTGTTTCTTAAGGTTTATTCGGCCATGCTACTGTTTCTCTAGGAAATGTGGCAGGGCTCGCTGTTTTTTTTTTCTCTTACTGTAATTGTAGACACATGAGACATGCCTGATTCAACAATCAAACCTCTCCTCTAGGTTTATGTCACTCAACTATGTTCTACTCAATTGGAAATAATCAGTTTCTGCCAGCAGCGACCGCAGCACAGGTGCCTGTAATGATGTGCATGAGAAAATGACAGATGTAACAGGAATGGCTGTAAAACATGGGGGCTTTAAGTAAGAGCTTGCCCATATGCACATCAGGAAAAGTGGAGTAATTGCTGTAAATAATCTGACGTACGAGCCTAGAAGTCAGCATGCCCCGGCTATGTCCGTAACTCTCTCCAAAACCCCTGCACCTCTCACAAGCAGCCCCCTCTCTGCGAGCCTCCTTCTTCCTCTCAGTCACTGGGAACCTGTGTGGGTCTGTTAGGGTGAGCTGACGGGCTCATAGTTACGACATGGAGACAATGGGAGGGTCTAATGAGGAACATATGCTTTTGTGTTTCAACAGAGCCGCTCATTGTGCGAGGAAAGGGATACTCTACCTCCTATTCAGGCTCGTCACAATGAAAATCCGAGCCCTCCCTGAGCCGGTTGAGCTTACAATATCCATCCGCTTTTCTTTTTTTTTCCCACCCCTCTTCTCTTTGACTTTAATTCTCTGTGCGTTCATTTTGCTTATTGTACTTATGTTACATGTTTTGTCCCGCAGATTGAAGAACAATGGTGTGTGAAACTTAAAGGCAGCAAAGGGACACAAAGAAAACGGAAATTAGGCAAAGTAGACTTCAGGGATGCACGAAATTTGACTTTGGCTTTTATCAGACATGCTGACATTTCCAAACTAGTTCTAGCTTTTACAGATATAAACAGTTTGTTTACTTGCAAGGAACATACAGTTTCTCCTGCACTAGAACTTTTAGCTCTTATTTTGACAGTTTAAAACAGACTTACAGCAACATAAAAAATATTGAATTCTTCTTCAGTAACAAAATCTGAAAGCAAAGTAATATTGATGACACGTTCACAAAGTTCAAAATGTATTTTTAACATTAACATTACACTTAGCTTTACCAGCCTTTTCGGGGGCTACATACACCTGCTGACAGTCTGTAGTGCAGTAAAGAAAGCTGTTACTCTTCTTTATATGAAGCTTTGACCTCCAAAATGAGATTAATTCTCTAAATTTAAAACATTTTTAAAGGTTGGCTCCCTAATCAACGCCATAGAAACTGCTTGAAGTATCATATTTACACTCCTCTCCACAAAAAAACTAAAATTGGCTGTTCATCTGACTTTAAAACTCAGTCCCCAAAATGCACGTTAAAGCTAAAGGCATAAGGAGGTCAGTATTTAAAAAAAAAATCAGCTCAGGAAGGTCCTGTGCTCCAGCTTCCAACTTTAGAAACCTAAATCTTCTAACTTATGTGAAAAATATACAAATTAAAATGGCTGTAAACATAAGCACAAATATATGTCTGTCACTTCTTGTCAGATTTATACTAATACAAGCTCAAGTTGCTAACTCTTACTGTTAGTAAGAACAAACTGCTTAAAGGCATCTCAAAACAGGAAGTCTTAAAAATGCATTACTGCACAGAAAAAAAACAGAATGTGGATTTTTTATTCTGCCATGTTATGTTTATTCAAAAAACATTATCTAACTTTTTAAACTTACGTCCCACAGACTCACAGATTTTTGGCTCCAAAATAATAGGAGCAGTAACAGGAGCAAGCAAAATATCTGTTGGCCAGGGAAAAATGTCAGCCTGGTTTTACACTGTGAGAAAACATTCACATTTTTGGTAAGTGGGAGACCTCTTTAAGCAACTGTGGAGCACATTCTTAATCCTGGTGCTGCTGAAGCTGCCTTTTCTTTTTTTGCATCCCTGCTGCAGTGTTAGCACCCAACACAAACAGTTTATTGTCTTTAAGATCAGATTTTAAAGAGGAAGGGTAGATTAATCTTTAGATTCCTCTGTAAAAGTGGTGATTAGACCAGCAGCAGCGCTTAAAGTATCATTTTTGTTTCCTAACTTGGAGGAGCAAAAGCACCAAATCTCCCTCTTAGAGTAATGCTCAAGTGAGCAGATAGTCCAGATTTGTTCTTTACTCAAGTCAATTTACTACTCAGCTTCTCATCGCCACCACTACTTCTGATTTGACGGCTAACTTTTAAAGTTAATGTATGCTGTTGAACGAGGATTTTATATTTCTTTAAGGAGAGCAGAAGGTTCCCTAACTCACACAACAATGCTCCTCAGTTTTAACATCTGCACAAATTCCACCAGACTTTGAAAAGTTGACTGACACTTTGCAAATATCTTATTTTAACCTATTTCTTCAGGTGCAATTTTGAATATAGTAGAGTACTCTCATCAATGTAACAGTGGCTTTCAAAAGCTTTTCGCTCAGCACACTTTCGATCCAGCTCAAATCCCAGAGCACACTGTCATCACAATAAAGTCAAACAGCACCTTTAACATGTACTGCAATATCTTTTTGGTTCATGCAAGTTTATTCAAATCTTACGCTTAATAAAATCAGACAGAAAACATACGCTAAAAACATGCAAAACATTGTTTGGAATTAGAAGAAATTGTAAATAAATATTCAAGCAATGCACGTTAACACTTGGTAGACTGTAGAGAGAGAAAAACTTAACAGTTTTCCCCAGACCTTTATGGTCCATTCACTGCAAATGACGGTGTTCTCTTGAAGGTTTTAAGATCATTTAAAGTTACAAAACTTGCAGCGATATGCAGAAGTTAACACACTAGAAGAGTAGCTGGTAGTGACTTATGGTTGAACAAATTCCCAAGGCACATCAGAGAGGCACTACAATATATGATACTGTAACGCAACTTCCTAGAAACCTGGGATTTCAAATTTACCATGTTAAACAAGCAGACACATAGTGGAGAGACTGGGGAAAGTTCTGCATTAAAAATGAGCAGAGTTGATTACACTACATGACTTGAAGAAAAAATGTAAGTATAATAATAACAAACCCTGTTGCAAAGAATATTTAATCCTTATTTCTTTAACACAAAGTGGGCTATCTTGTTGTGTAAAAATCATTACACACTATGCCATTGTTGCTCCTAACAATAAAGAATCTCCCACGTTTTTACAAGGACACAAATATCTGTATGACAGCCTGAAAACTACCTTAGAGATTCTTTAGGTGCCAGAGCCTTCAAACCTTCTGATTCTACTCTAGCTCTTTGCTGCTGTTGCTCATAATATCGCACGTCCCTCTTAGACATGTGTACGTATATGTAAATGTCACACTACTGCTCTTTAACGATGCAGCTTGACATCTAAATCAAGCAAAAACACAGTGCTAAAGGTTCTGCAGTGACAGTAAAGCGTAAACATACAGGCAGCATGCGTGTGTGTGGGTGTCTCTCTGTCTGCGTGTTTGGTGCCCTTGTCTGTGTGTGCGTGTCTGCGTGAGTTTGGGTTCAGACAGCAGTAGCTCTGGTAATCCATCCAGGCTCCCAGGGCAGCCGGCTCCTACTTCCTGATGCATGAGAAGCCGCTGGAGTGGAGTGGCAGCAACAACTGCTCAGCCCTATTTGATTACTAATAAGAGAGTTGTCCCCTCTGTCAGATACCAGGCATTCTCCGCTAAGCAAACAGTGATTCCGGCTAGTCAAACATTAGCATTGCTGTCTCTCCCTACGACGTGGTGAGAGTTACATTGAGATCGACGCTCACGCTGCACCCCCTGCCTCACCCCTATATCCACCTTTCACACACGCACGCAAACTTAAACACACAGCTACATAAACATATTCAGGCAGAGCAGGAGGGGGGGGACGTATGGCTTCACCATGTGAGAAAAATGTCAATGCCTGGCAGAGAAGGCCATTTATTCTGCCTCTTTAGAAAGTGATGAAGGGAATATAAATGTGGCAGATGTAACTTTTTCCCCCTGAAGGTGCAAGAACAAAACAGCACACATAAAATGTTTATCCCTTCTAAACTTTAACGGCGCCTCAGCTCTCAGCTAAAGGAGGAAGCAGTCAATGAAAAACAACTATTGACAATGTTAGCATCAACGCTCGTAAACAAAGAGGGGGAAGCCAGCCAAACGAATGCAAAGTTGCCTAAGCTAATTAGGTGTATTCCCAGCATGATCCTCTAGTGATTGAGCCACCTGTGATTGAACAAACCCTATCCAGGTGGTGACCGCCCCTCGGTGCACAGGTACCTGGGAAAGACGCCCCTCAGCCACTCACACAAGAGTCACCCACGGGTTCCCACACTGAGAGCTGAGAGTCAGAGCGAGCGTCTGGCACACCAGGAGGGGGACTCATTTGTTCACCACAGAAGATCCATGCGCACACTTGATTCACACTCTCACCAGGGCTCCAGACTAACTTTGACACAATCACTGAACCATCACCAAACAGTTCTCGGAACATTTCTAAATCAAGGAAGTTTCCTCTGTGCTTAATAGTGCTCTCTTGAATCAGCGATCATCAACTAGTTCAGTGACATACGCATCCCATCATGTCTCAAAACGGTAACGAATTCAAGAAATGTGAGCAGGAGGAAATAAATTGTGGTTTTGAGAGCGTCATTTTTCAGTAATTCCCTACAGTCATTAAGCAAACCTGAAAAATTTTGAGATCGAATCAGTTTGATCAAGAGCGGCTCCATGTTTGATCTGTTTTGCTGTAATCCACCTGTCAGACATTATTAATGAATATTCCCACGGGAGTAAAAGTACTGTAGTGATGTGATGGATAACACGGCAGCCCCTTGTATCAGAGGCCAAAATATCTGTTGTCCACTTGTGTGGCAGCAGTGTGGACGATATGGACTGATCTCACTTTTAACGGCAAAGGTATACATACATTTTGTAAGAAAGTTAGAATATTGAAAAATAATATGTTAATTACCATCATCAATCTATTTAAATGTGACTCCCAAATGGTCTGGTCTGTGTACTAATGTAGTTGACAACCCCTGACCTAAATGTGTCAGGCGGAAAAGCAACACTAACTACTACAAAAATGCCATCAAACATTGTGTGTATATCTTACTGTTTTAGTCAAATTAACAGTATATCTGAATGCATATCTATTAATCATAGTCCTATTGTGGAGAAACAGCCACTTCACTTGGTTGTTGGTCATCCAGTGTTGCCAGCTTGATCATACAGTTATGTGTGAATCCTGACCAGTCATATCATAATTCCTTTCTTTAATGTATCATAGGGATGCACCATATTAGACAGTTGATATACAATATGCCAGTATATCCAAACTCATTCTGGCTGATACTGATGTTCAAAACTGCTGACAGTTTTACACCTACATTATAAAAGAGGTGCATAGTTTTTAAGAATTCAGAACATGTTTGCTGGAACATGCCAAAATGTCCATTCTTGTTTTGCCTGATGCCTATACTGATACCAACATAAACATGTGCATGTTTTTGCAGTTAAAACAAGTTTAAATGCTTTTTCTTGAGAGCTGCAAACACCTCTGTGCACACTGTGAGAACTGTTGAGTCAAAAATAAAGTGCTGATTTTGTAGCTCCTTATATTTCAAATTGAACACTTCCACCAAAACAACAAGCTTCCAGGTTGATTCCTGATGTTTATACGTACAACTCTACTTCAGGTCTTACAACCAAAATTGAAGTTTAATAATTAAGGAGTAAAAAAGGGAAGAAACTTGAAGGAGGTTTGTTGGGAAAAGCTACACAACTTAATGTACAATTTGTGCAGCTATACAACTGGAATATTGAGTGGCAAAACTGTCACAATATCAGTATCAGCAGATACAGCCCTAAGAGGTTGTTTTTATGTTTGCAGATACTTCAGTTATTTACAGTTGGCATCGCAGGTGTAAAAAATAACAATTAACTTTCTGAGCAAGTACTGACTGCATGCTGATATTGTGCATCCCTAGAATTTTTTAATTGCAGCAGTAAAGCATCATCTGCCTTCTAAAAGCTTTAACCATAGCATTGTTACAACCCGGAAAAGTAGCTTTGCTTTTATGGAACCTGCCCCTTTTAATCAAACTTAATTTTACCAATTACACAACAGGTTGGTATGAACTTAACTAACTTAACTCTAATATAAAAGCCTATAATATCAACAGTAAATATCAGCAGAAATATTCACCTCTGTTGAAACTAATTATTCCCTTTTTGAGCAATTGTCAACACATTAGTATCAGAAGTTAACAGGAACTATTTACTGATTCCACTACCATGCCAATGATATCATGCTCCTACATTATTTAAGAGTGACACTAAAACCAACCTTCATTTGCTTTTTTAAGACCAGTAATGTAACAAGTTTCTGACAGAAAACGGACCTCTCTTTTATGGAGCTCGCACTTTAAATTTTTAATTATTTCCTTGAATTTTCACAGAGGGTCACACTGTTTTAACACACTTATTTACAACATCCAGGGTGGTAATATTGTCATTTCAGAAGTTTTCATATCTCCTAATATACTTATCAAATTTGGGAGCCTTTATTTTGCAATTCTAATATCATGCATCCCTGTATTGACTGTAACAGTAAGACCAAGATTCAGCTGCTGTGCACTGTAACAACATGCAGACAGACAATTGGTCTTGTTAATAATTCAGCTTATACTTTGAGTTTTTTTAATTTAACAACAGGTCTGCAAATACTCCACAGACTTAATTCTGATATATAAAGCATTAATATTGACATTTTGTATTACTGGTTATTAACTTATATGCAGATACTGATATCAGACTGATAATATGATGCATCTTCAGTTCACTAGCTGTATAAAAGTGAATCTAAAATGACGTCAGAGTCCATGGCAGCCATCAGACCTTCATTTATTTAAAGTGATAGCGCGAGAACATCTCCCACTGTTTGGAGCGCTGGATTTATTTTTGTAATATTTTAAGATATATTTTTTACATTTATAAGCACATGGCTGATATACGTGCTTATGGAAACCTCTTTTATTCCCTCTGTTCAGGTCTGTTTGTCCATAACACAATTCTGAATCATGGGGCATCCTTAGTCTGGAGTCCTGCTCTCACTCATTCATTCACAAAGACAGAAAAAGAAGCACTTGGCCTACCTGTCAATGATCACAGGGTCTGATGGAGTCTCGTTCCTGTTTCCACAGCTTTTCTTGTCACAGCACCGGCTGCAGGGACATAAAGACAAGTGTGTTACAGCTGGCAATGCTTTACTAAATAAATGAAAATGAATAAATAATGCACACACATGCATTTATTAAGCTCCTTGGTGTTAGGTGGTTTTTATATGACAGTGGAAGCACTAGCCCTGAGATTTCCTTCAGTCAATCCATGGGCTGCATTGATGCTGATGGCTGATAAAAACTGGTGAAAACAACATGTTGTGTTGTTTGGCTTCGTGTTGGAGGGGAGGGGGGGAGTGGGGATTGGGCCAGGAGGCAGGGGAGTCACTTTTCACAGCTTCAGCTTTTGTTTACCTCTAATTGCCAAGCTGCTATTTCTGAGGGAGATGCAAGGTGCCACCCTCAAACCAATATTTCTGTGGGGCATTTATCAATTATGGCCCCTCAAAAAAAGCACTAATCTACCTCCCAGCCATCTCCTCTCCATGAGCCTATAGCATGCTGCCTTTTGCTCTCCTTTTTTTTTAATGGGACTTGAATCAAAAGTGCACTGAAATAAACAAATACATCATCCTGGGCTTGATTTGAAATGAAAACATATAAACATATGTGAATGGGATTGATTTATGCCATATGGTGCTGCAGGGAAAACAAAGATTTTGTGCAACTGTCAGTCAAGCAAAATATCTTTGTGATTTACATGACTTTCATGTGCTGTAATAAAGATCTGTTTTATGGCATTGCAGGGGGAAGGAATAATTCAAAAAATAAGATATCAAAAGATAATTCTTCTTATGACTGATCTTATTATGCATATCTTCTTATCTGATAATAGGCAGCAGTTAAAGTAGTCCCTTTATTCTGCTGCTCCTCTCCCTGACTCAAAAAAAATATTACCTCCAGAGCACGAGCATATTCAACGTGTCACAAATAAGTGATGGATGCTTGTATAAATTGAGCGTGAGTGATGAGTTTATGCATGGAAAAAGACAAATCATTCTCAGCTCCCGTGCTCACGCGCACACACTCTTGCTCTCCAAAGCAGTAACTTGAACAATGCAGCGGTGCCAACAAAGGGAGAGGTTAACCGACAGTATCCGAATTCAATGTTCACAAAGCTCCATGCTGAGCTCGACAATAACAACAAAAGGCGTTTTTTCCTTTTAGTATCAATGACACCGCTGAATGGCGGCGCAATATGAGAGCCAGAGATTTATGTGGTTAAATGACGCTAAAAGGCTCGCTGATCATTGTTGACAGGTGGGATCAAGCAAGAAGTGACTGTGTGAGGCAAGAAGAAGGAGGAAAAAAAATGGTACATAGCATGCAACGTCTGCGCATATCTAAACAGGGAACACATTGTCTCTGGCAGAGCTTACATGCAAATCTTAAAATATGAAAAATAAATACGCCACATATTAAAAAACATAACTTGCACCCCGTGTCACTGCCTGTTTATTACACACTCAATTTCCCTTCAGTGGAAAAGACAGTCAGTTGATTTTCTCTGTCGTATTCATATTCCTATCAAAGTTGAATCACATCGTATCAAAGTTAGAAATGACAGCAGCTCTCTCTCTCTCTCCCTCTCCCTCTCTCTCACTCTCGCTGTGGTTGCTGAAGGACCACAGGACAGTCTGCATCACATCATGAGTGTCAAAACTTATCCAAGGGGAAAAGAGAGGGCTGGACTGCTTTTTCTGCTTTGATAGCAAAATACACAGAAGCAAAAAAATAATGGAATAAATAATAAATAAATGTCAAAATTGCTTACCTGCACATAATTTCATGAGTAAGAAGAACTCTGCACATTTCTGGATTCTTGTCTTGGCCCTCATAAACTATGGCCTTTGAGAGGAAATGAGATGGAAGCACATTGAAACTGTTAAACACATATTAATTCTCATAAATTCACAAATAATTAGCTGCTGTGTTTGCACTTAATAAAATAAAGCGGGGCATGAATACACATGATTTCAGAGTATTTTACATGAGTGTGGAGGCTGTGTGATAAATATGGATCAGATGATCAGTGGGATTTTAATTTAGGGGACACAAAAACTTTGCAATGCCAAGGACCTCTGGCAAAGACCCCCATCTGTAAAATGCCATACACTGCAATTACAAAAAGATATTAATCTAAAACTTCTCAATGTTATGTCTGAATTTACCCACAACTAAATTGTTATTGTTGTCTTACTTTGCTTAAATTTTACAGCTTTTATTATTTATTTATTAAGCTTTTTAACAGTAATACTCACAATAAAGACTTGTCCCTTTCAAAATATTGTCTTGAATACATTCATGAATTATTAAGCTGCAAAGTTCAGTATTAAAAATAGAAAAAAAGGTGTAAGTTTAATTATTCTAAGATGAAAGGTGCACAAATGCCAACAAAAACACAACTAATGCTATAAATCACCAAGGAATATTAATATTTGAGTGGCTTAATTTTGTCCAAAATGCCACACTTCCAGTAGGGGATGCATGTTTATTTCATGTTATTATTAATTTTTTTTATTGTCTCTGGTTATTCATTCCTTGTATCTTTTAAGTCATGTGAGTTATTTTCTTATTTCATTATATTTAATTTTATTTTTTGAAAGATGAAAAAGAAAAAGATCACATGTTCCAAATTACAGAGACTAATATCTAAAGATGTATATTAAAATATTTGCCCACTTATAATGTTATTAGTTGATTTTTAATTTGTCTGATACACCCCCTACTCCATTAACCTCCATGGTGCTCCCAGGCAACCCTCCTAAGGGTCTTGACCTCCACTTTAAAAACACTGATTTAGATAATATCAATTGTAATAAACATACCAGTTAAAAGAGAAAATGATAAAGAAATATACATATTTAGGAGTCAAAACTACAGTACATTATTTCCCTAGCAGCTATAAATCTTAGAGGAAAATACAAAATTTATGGATACGATTGTGATGATAATAAGAATAAATTGTATTTTTTTATTAATCTGGATAATATCCTGTGGCTCAGGGAGAGACAGACCGAGAAGGAGAGGGAGGCTTTTTCATAAGGAGAGATCCAATAGAAGTGTCATCAATATGCTTATAATCTGGGGATATTTGGGGGAAAGTGTTAATGGGCAATCTGTTGTTTATTTTGAGCCGCTAACAATGATCTTTCTGTGGATAAAAAGCGGTGTCTGGCGGTACGGTTGAGTAATTTTTGAGCATTGGCTGAAACAGATGGCGTGGAGCTATCAGTTCTGCCGCTCTTCTCTCTCTCTCTCTTCCTCTCCCTCGATCCCCTCCCTCCTTTTCCTCAATTTCTAAGGATAGACACTTCAGCTCCGTGCGTAAAGTTAACCGGCACCGATGTGGAGAAAATCAAAAACCAAGCATAATAAGATAATGCCTAAATTAATAAAAAATTAACACAAATTAAATAAAGAAAATCTGATATAATGCGCAATTTTCTTTTCATTGTGAAGAACAACATTTTAACATTTTTCCTGGTGAATTTGAGGCCAATAAAAATATGATTTTAAGACTGTGATACATCTGAACCAGGTCGCATCACTCTCTCCTTTTTTATTTTTTAAATGTGTCCTGATTCACTTGATGTATTTTTTCTCTTGCCCCTTTCTTTCTCGGAAGCAGACGATTATCTCTATTGGTTTGATTTATGTGGCTATTTGCAGCTGAAGAATCAGAAATCCATAAATTGTTTGTTCTGCGTCATTGACTCGGATCATTCGCGCAGGAATGTTGTCTGTGCCCATGCTCCACGGCTCCATTCCCAACAAGATCCGGCTAAAAACACTCTTTTATAACAAAAAATGAAGTGAAGAGTAAACATGAATGTGTCTAAATTTATTTCTAGAATTATGAATACCCGTATAATTATTTAAGTTGGCTTTAGATGCGCTTAAGGTCCAATTTTTTACGCATTTGGAGAAGTCTCACATTTTAAAAAGAGGCACGAGAGAATGGCTCCGCAGAAAAACATCAATATTTATATTTATAAATATAATATCTGCTGCAAAATTTTAAATGCATTTGCTGTGTCACCTTTCATTCTTTGCAGGAAAAGTCAAATCGGATCATGGAGCAGACGTCGCATTTTAATTTTTAATGTTGCAGCCTGCAAAAGAAAAGCCTCAAGTCTGCATGTGCACGGTGAAATTGACTTTAGAGTCAGTGCAATATGATATGAGCAAAACGTAAACAGCCAAAATGGAAGCTGTCTGCTCGGGTTACGCCGGTAATTTGATTTTATTTTGTGCCACAAGTGCTCTTAAGAGGGAGATTTTTAGGTTTGCACGGAGCATGTGTTGCGGTTGTCATCATGCGCTGCGTGTTGGGTTTGTGTTTGCATAAGGGAGCGCTTTTTTATTATTATTTGGCACTGTGCGTAAAAAGGAGAAGGGAGAGCTTACCTGCTTCGTCATGGAATCGATTAACCGTATGTAAAGATCCTGTTCTGTTCTGACACCTGGGAAAAGGAGAAAAAGAGGAGGGAGAACAGTTGGAGCAATTTTATGCATTAAATAAAAATAACTTTCAAAACAAAAAATGCGCGCTGATTTACAACATAAGACACACGCAGATATTGGATTAGAACATTTTTTATACCCATAATTTTAATTGTTAAGTTTGATTTTCTTCACATACGTAAACTACTGATGTTTTTGCACGTGCTTGCAGGATCTAAGTGACTTACCATTGCTGTACAATAACTGTAGTTTGTAATGAATCCCATTGTTAGTTTTTTCACTGGTTGGTTCCTGCAATAGACAAGAAGTTTGCAAAAAATCAGCATCAGTGCAGAAGAAGAGAAACAGCTTTAAAACGACTCTCTGTCATCAAGCAATTGAGTTTTTAAAAAAATCAATATTACACGTGACATCCCCCCTTTAGTAACCCATTGCCATTTCAGAGAACATAATTTCGATATAAGGGGAGCTAAAGTGAGTGTGTTTCTTTAAAAAGATAAAATAAAAAAGAGGAAGATCGGCTTACTTTTTCTTTCTCCACAAAGTCCACAAAAGCTGTTCTTTCGATCTCCACCGGCTGACCCTGTCTGTCATACAGCGCCAGGACGAAATGGAAAAAATTGGATTTTCTGAGGTTGGAAGGGGGCTGCTTTTCATAATGTGCCCGTGCCAAGCCGACACCGCTGCGGGGAGAAAACAAGAGACCATGTCGGTTAAGCGCCGGACACCGGGGGATGCTAGGGATGATGGAGAAGCTGATGGAGAAACATTTATTTTTGGGGAGATGCAGGAACGACTGAGGACGCACGCTTTGGGGGGAGATTTCTTGATTTGTCACAATAATGACTAATCTGATGTAAGTGGGGGAAAAAGCCGAAGGGGGGGTTATTTTATTGGGGTAATTGATACAGAGTATTCAGGGGATTGAGAGGGGTCGATATGATGAGGGGAAGGGGAATGCGTGAAAATCAGATGCGGTTTTTTTGCCGTTTTTTTGGCAATGCGTTACCTTTGCGCGGCTGTGTTTGCATCCACCACCCCAGCTGTGTGCATCCAGGATCGGACCGAGTTCAGTCCACCCAGCGGTTCCTCCTTCATCGTCGTCCCACCCCGCGGTATAGTTTCCTGAATCCCAAACATTTAGGACAATTTGAGAAAAAAAGGGAAGCCTCCTGCGAAAATTAAGTGGGAAATAAAAACGTCCAAAGCGCGTTATCCTTGCGAGGGAAAACCCGGTCCACAGGTCTTGCCTTCCCTCTTCAGTCCGTCCGATGTGAACAATTCTCAAAGTGCTGTACTTAGTTAGAGCGGTATCCACAGACTGGGAAAGTGAATTGTTCAATAGACAAGATTTTTTTGTGTGTTGCTATTGTTCCTCTTTGTTTTTTTCTTTTTTTTTTTGTGCTATTCACAGAAAAATCGATGGCAGTTGTTTGTGTTTGTGGGTGATGCTGCGCTCTCAAAGTGCCCACATCCCTGAAGCACCCGCATCCAAAACCTTCAGGACTTCTTGTTGAATAAAAAAAAAACACCAACCCCACTCCTGCAAAAAGGTGCTGCTGCTGCTGCTTCTCCACAAGACAAACACACAAGGCGAAAAAGGGCTGATCACCAGTGGAGGTGTTCCTCGTTACACAGGAGAGGTGGATAAGGGGCCCCTTTTCGCGTCGCGCACGATGGATGGGAACATGCAAAACTAAGCCCTCTTTCCCCGAGGACTGAAATCTTTCCCGGGAGCCAAAACTCTAAACCCACGGGAGAGGCGCTGTCAGAGTATGACGCCGAAGTAGGCGGGGCTTTGACCATATATGGAGCAGTGACGCTTCCTGCTCAGGCAGCGGCGCTCCAACTGTATACCGGGTTGAAGCCCTGGTAGTGCAGCAAGCTTGAGAAAACACTCACTCGCTCCACTTTTTCCCTCTTGCTTAGGCCCTATATGTGGTGAGTTGGATTTTTTTCATGTTATGGAAAATACAAGCGAGTGTTATCAGTGAAAATTATGAGTAAAAAATGCAAGAAAAGCACATAAAAATAATCGAAATTCAGAGTTCATGCTTTTATTTCTTCAGCTGGCCTTATAAGCGCAATTTCCGTTATTATGTTTAATATATTAGATTAAAAATGATCTTTCTGACATATTTATTCGATCAGATTTGTTATTGTAATCACAATGAGGCTCGGCTGATCACTATTGTATGGAAAGCATTGGGATAGCTGCGTGAGTACAGACTATAAATTTCAATGATGGCTCATTATTTTACGCATTACGCATTATTAGCTCTATTCTGCTGCATATTCTAATACCAGATTAACATGATAAATGAGGAAAATATTTAAGGATTTAGTCAAGTTTATATCTTTTTTTTTAACTCCCATTAATTTTTCATTCATAATTTTACCCAACATGATGTGCTTCCTGTTGTTTACTGTGTACTGCAGTGTCCCGTTATTTAGTTTATTTATCGACAAACATATCGTTTGAAAATCGCCTTTTAGTCGTGAAAACAAATCAATTCGGTCACTCTGCCATTTAAAGAAACTAAATAAACATCTTCTGACCTCACTTTCAAAAATTAAAGCCACAGAGTGTCGTGACATTAAACAAAAACTGGTGAAAATCCACGCCTCTGCTGTGCCCTCTTTATTTTACGCACAAAACATTTAGAAACAATTTTGTATTTTTTTTTTTATTTCTGAGGAGCCAACTGACTCTTTATGTCCGAGAGGGGCAAAAGCAGGCAATTCGGTTCATTAGTGGTGAAAAGGAGGAGAGGATGGAAGGAGCGAGGAGGGAGGGAGGGAGGAAGAGGAGAGATGTGTGCTGTATCCTGAGCAATCTATCTAGCTGGTGCTGAGGGTTAATAGCTGCTGCCAAAGATAAGTGAATTATAAGCTGTTGCTTTCACCTCCACACCATCTATTGCCAAATTGCCACAAAATGAGGGTGTGGATTTTGTATTTTCAGTTTTTTGTAATTTAAGAGAAAATAAAGTTTTAATCTGGCTGAAACAAAATGAAAAGGTGTTTGCAGGAAAAATGATCTTTTTAAGAGACGCATGCTGGAAATGTTTTGTCTGTTCCACCCAGAGTGCAAATATCTTTTTATTTTTTGCACTCCACTCCCTTTCTTTTTCCTTGCACATTTTCAAGTCGCTTATTAGAACTTAACCCCCTGATTACACGCACCGAGGCGATTTAAATCTGATTATCAAATTAGGGAGACTTTTTGAGACAAATCCTCTTAGATCTGATACTGTTGACTGGAGAGGGAAAATGGATCTCCCAGCACCCGTCACGTAGGTAACGATGCTGTCCTGAAAGGGACTTTTAAACCGTATTTGACAACAAATGCAGCTGCCCCCGCTATTTCAGAAGATATTAGGAGGGAAAATGAATGCAAATCTGTGTGCAGGAGCCATCTGGACGTGGAGAGAGGGGAGTCAGCTGCTGCGCACACGGAGGCGCGGAGCCTGAATCCGTCTCAGCTCATTCTGTGGGATCATCTGCGTGGTGGGCTTTACACCGTGGAAAATGCGCTCTCCATCATTAGGTGGAAATGTTTTAGAGCATCAAAATAACGGGAAATGTTGATCTTTGTTTGTATTTTTCATAGAGGATGCGTGCAGGAAACTTTGGCGTGGAATTAAGGGATCAAATTTCTGAGCTTTCCTTTAAGGAGGTAAGTAGGTGGAAATAAAAGAAGTGCAAACTAAAGGATGTGTGCATGATTTTAGAAACCTCTGGCTGTCATCTCATTCTTCTTCCCACAATGAATGAACCCCCACAGATTCAGATTCAGGGCCCGTGCATTGACAGAAACGCCCAAAGTCCTCGGAGCGCGTGGCTAACTCCAATAAAAATGTCCACGGTGACTCCGAAGACCTCCCGTCTCGCCGGGACGAGCCTCCTCCGTATTGAGGGTGACGTCTTCTTTTTTGTGTGAGTGTGTGTGTGAATTTACGGGGCGAGGCCCTCATGATCTCCTTAAATTTGCATGTAAATGGCGACATCAGCCTGCGCGCGTGCCAGGGGCCAGCGGGCCTCCCAGATGTCAAGGCAAAGTCAATCAGCCGGCCGCTGCCCAGCTGTCCATCCATCCATCCATCCATCTATCCATCCTTGCACTTTATTGGGACAACACTCACTTCTGCTCACCTGCACTGTTTCCTAATAAATCGATTGGCGATTAAAAAAGGGAGAGAAAGAAGAGGAGATGTTAATAGCAGCAGCCACGTTAGTTCGCTCACGGCTTTATCACAGCTAAAGTGATCCTTTTGCCATTAAATATTTATCCAGTACGCCTACAGTTACGCACCATTCACATTTCCATATGGAAGAGGGAGCCCACTTGTTTACACCATCACTCTTTTGTTTGGACTCTTTTTTTAAATGTGCAGTTATTTTTGTTTCACTACTCATGTACACAAGTAATGAGGATAATTCACAATCTCATCAATCAGGAGTGAGGTTCCCAACTGGTGGATCAAGGTCCAAAAAAGGGTCTTTTGCGCTCCTGAGGGGGAAACAGTATTAAGAGTACAGAACACATAAATGAACATGAGTAGATATTTTAATTTACTTCATTTTGCAATGATATTGAGTCAAGTTTAAATGATTTTACAATTTATTCACTTACTTATTTCATTATTTCTGGATTAAAAATGCTTAATTAGCTCATGATTATGCCTTATTTTTGAATATTTTAACAACTAAAATGTTATTTTTTTTATAAGCAGACAGAATAAAATATATAAAATAAAATATATCCATACAATTATAAAGCACTTTTAATGTATGTTTATTTTTTTTCATTTTATGTTACTTTAATTTCTTTGATCAAAACCACATTTAATACTCAAAAATGAGAATGATTTCTTTTTTAATTGATCTCACTTGTAACTTTTTATTAAATAAAATAAACCATGAGCTGTGACTTTCAACCTCATCCTACGGAAATAAACAAAATGTCTTATCCATGTATTGCTTTCATCAAATTAAATAAAAATACAGGTTTTTAATTACAACAGCAGCCTGCTTTTAAACTTTGCATCCATTATCGTCCCAGGCCTGATGAATAGATGTCCGAAATTCGATATGACATATTCAAATATCACATTAATAACATTAAGACACGTTTTAGTTTTAATTATAAAATGAAGAAAAGAAACACAAATGGCCCAAAGTGATGAGATCAATCATGGAGGCTATCCGTGTCAAGTGTTGAGCCCGAGCTGGTAGACGGACAGCGCCCCTCGTTGGTTACACTTGAGATCATTGTGTCGATATGAGGCAGCTGTGTTCTTCATTCACTGACAACACAGCTAAATCTCAACATGGGTTCATCTAACACTGATCCCCTCCTCAAAAGACCCCGGAGCGGACTCAAAGACAAAGGCTTTTTATGTGGAGAGAAAATTATTTTAAAAATTAGAACTCTATTTAAGCAGCGAAAAAATAATCACAGGCCTAAAATCATCATGTACGAATAAAATGGGAATTTTAGAGCCAAATAGGAAGTGAAAAGCTTTTTAAAAACAGATTATTTTTATTTCTCTGTTCTAATTAGTAAAATGATGCCGTCACTTTGAATAATCATCATTGGGAGTAAAATCAAAATTTTAAAGTAAAAAAAGCAAATAAATAAAAAAATCATTTTGTGTATATTAAACATATTTCCAGATGTCTTTATTGTGTAAAATAAGCCTACCACATTATACATTTCTCACGCAGCCGCAGTGACCTCCCCACATTTCGTCACTAACTTTTCTGCGCGCGTGTTAATTGTGTGCAGCGGTGAGTTCTGTCAGGGGCATTGCCCGCGCGCACCATTTGCATTTCCATTCTGCTGTGGAAATGATGAGAGAGAGCTCGTGCGCGGTTTGGAGCCTCGCGGCGCAGTCTGTGGGCGAATTACATTTAAAAGAAGGCGAGAGAAATTAAATAAGAAACGGGGACCACTTCAGGGCTATTAACATCTAAAATATTCCCTGGAAATTTGGACCGGAGTACACATGACCAAATATCCAGCGTTACCTTCGCCTCTTTCATGCCACCGCTCCCTCTTGGCTGTGTCCATCACTGGGGTTACTGGGCCTGTGTAAAACATATATATAAAAAAAAGGTTTATTTAAAAAAGTTGTCACACAATGAGGCGTTGATGGACGTTAGGTAAATGTGATTATTCGGCATTTAAATCGGAATTTATAACATGGGCGCTTTAATATGTGATGCCACTCAAATAAAAATCTGGCATTGAAGGTCATTTAAAAGCTCGTCACGTAGGGACATGGTTCTCAACTGCTGGATTGAGACCCAAAAGTGGGTCACAGTGTAGTTTGAATAATTGGAATCGGCTTCATCTTTACTCTCACTGTATGAGGAACAATTAAAATATATGATTTCTCTGTGCACTGAAGGAGCCTAACACAGCATTTAATAGTATGTAATAAAACAGAAAACAATATGAAATAATAAAAACACAATAACAGAAATAAAAGAACAGGTTATTAAATTAAAAAAATTACAATCAAATAGAGCGATGAAACCCTTCAAGTAAAAGTGACAATAGTTCAAATATGTTTTGTCAAGCTTGTTTTCATGGTTGGAAAAAATAATTAATCATGTACGGAAGCCCTAAGTGGACATATTTCTAAGCCAAAGGTGTTTTAGATCTTTTATATGGTACTAATGCCTCTGTGACTTTATCTCAGCACCTCTGAAGTCCTTTCTGATGGCGAAGAAGCACATGCACCAACAGATTTTTGAAGTTTACAAGAAACTTTGGAGATGAATATATTTTCAAAATTATTTTCCTGTAACCAGGAATGAAGAAGCTTGGTTGATGTAATAAGTGGTATTACTGCAAAAACAGTCAAGTGTATAAAAGCAAAACAAATCCTCTTTTGAAGCAGCATATTCCATTTTCAAGAGGAAGAAAAGAGCGAAATGTATTAACTCGAGTTACTGTAATGGGGGAAGTTTCTTACTTTCACGTATTTTGAGTAGTTTTTAAGCCATTGCTTGTACTTTAACTTGAGAAATTTCTTTCGAGAGTTTCACACAGTTCTGTTTGACATTGGAGTACTGAGTTAAAGAATGTATGTTTGAAATGAAGAGCAAACTGCAAAAAGCTTTGCATTAATGTTGTCACAAAAAAAAAATATTTATTTTAATTCCAATACCTAAACAAGCATCACAATTACAAGAACAAAAGACCTAAAATGAGACAATAGTTGTTTCAAACTTGACATTTTCAAGATCAGAAAGTGGATGTCCACAAAGATTAGTTTCATTTCGTAACTGAGAGTGATGGACAGCAACCCCCCAATAATACATTTAAATAATAACAATGATAGTAATAATAATAATAACAATAATAATAATAATCTAATTACAGGTTAGTTTTAGTGATGCCATACTTATCAGACCAAAATGTTGTTCTACATGCCTGTTTCAGACATTCTGCTTTTGTTTTGTTAAATACAGTGTGCTTATGCAAACTTGTGACTCCCAGAGTGTAAAAACAAATGACCACTGATATCTTTAATATAATATTTTATGTTATTTACAGCATGTAGTTAGATTCATAATTCGATTAAAATATGATAAACTAAACTATAATGTTTAAAAAAATACTGTTCAACTTGTCAAGCTCGCTCCAGCTGTTATATTTTTACATTACAGAGCATCGTACTTCAAATATTCAGAACTTTGAGAAAATTGTACATCAACTGTTTAAACTCCCACATGAGTGTCACTTTTATTTGGACTTGAGAAATATTTCATCAAGGTATCTGTAATTAAACGGATTACAGTATGTTTGCATTCTTTACGCTCTTTTCTTCATTTTCCCATAGATTATTATTTGGTGCAACAGTTTTATTATGTTATTACTGCCATTGATAATGACATTTCACACATTTCTCATTTTTCTTGAAATCTGTAACTTCGATAGAGGACTTAATAGTTGCACGAGGGTCTACATGACTTGACTGGAAAACGTGAAATCAGCTCCGATCTATATTTCATTTTATTCCATTTTGATTTCATAGTTAGCAAATATGTGTTGTTTTCCCAAACGTGTGACATATTAATGTTTTTTTTTTTTAATAAAGGAGCTGGTTTTCCCATGATACTGTATTAATTTGGAAAAAAACAATCAAAATTTGCCTGATATCACAAAAAATTATGTACAATAAAATGCATATAAGCGTGCCCTCCCAGAGCTTCTGTGATGATGTACCTTTTTTTAAACATGTTTTTTATTTATTTATTTTTTTTTCAGTAATGTTTTGTTCCAAAATGTCACTATTCTTGGTTCATAAAATTGAGTGGTTGAAAATTTTCAGAAACATGGGTACCATTTCTCATAAAGGATGTGATGTAGGGTAAGACAGACCAGTTAAGAACCACTGAGCTGGGAAAATTAAAAAAGAAATGAAAAAAAGGAGCACATGTTGCATGGGCATGATGGCCTCCAAAACATGAGGCATCAGCTTTAACCTTGTTTTTTTTTTTTTTTTTTAAGAGTGTATGAGCATGACCGCACAAACGGCAGCCTTTGCCTCAGTCCTCAGGAGAACTTTAATTTGCCTGTTGACCTCTGTGATGGAGCTTTTGCCAACTTATAGTGATACTAGCACAAAAAAAAAGAAGACAGAAAAAACCTTGCAGGAGTCCAATAATCCTCCAGGCGCTCACATCAAAACGTATATTTTCTACGTGTTGCATCAGCGCCTCTAATTTCCATCTGCAGGGATTAGCATCATTAAGGAGATTCAGATTTGATGCTGATTGGCAAGGTGTCTCTTCTTCTGCGAGCACTGCAGAACAATTCATTACCCACTCCGCTGCTGAATTTTGATTTCTGCCGGAGATCCCTATTAATGCTGAACTTTGTTACTATTAACAGAAATGTTAATTATGATGTCAAGACGGAGGGAGTCAAGGTGAAAAGCTGCACAGCAATAGCTAAAAATAATCCAACGCCAGCCAGAGTACAGTACGATCCTGCAGAGGAGTGTTACTGGCAAGGGACCTTTTTGCTGCAACAAAGAGGTGGAAAAGAGGAAGTAAATGAATTAGAGTACAAGCCAGATTTTGTCTTTGTTTCATCCGCACTTGTCCTGTCCCTATTTTTTTTCCTCTCCAACCTCTCCCTTTTCCCCCTTCTTTTTTTTTTGCTTTTGGAAGTGCTGCAAATTGTATAATGCTGCTCTTTGTTCTACAGAGTCAAGCCACATGAATAGCCATCCTGAGCACACACACACACACACAAAAAACACACTGACAAACTGATCATCTTAAAAAAGCAACGCCCTGGTGCTCACTTGGCCTACTTTCCACGGCAGCACTGCTGGGACGTGGGAAGAGGAACAGAATTCAGGGGAGGATGTTCTTGCACTCTGGGAAACGTTCAGTATGGCAAAGTGTGATGCACATAAACATAGCCCTTTGCATTGTCAACCTTAGACCGCGTTTGCCCCAGATAACTAGTCCCCCTGTGCTAGACTATTCTCTTTGACTTTGCAATTGAAATCCTGGGAAGATTATGCCAAAGCTAAAAGAGGCAAACTCCAGGGTGGGATTTCAATTGTCAATTCCTGTTGGATTTTATAGCATTATGACATATAGTACACCATCTGTTACGCTTCCTGTGACTAGATCCACGCCTGCAGGAGCCGAGCCTATTGATGCGAACATCATCACAGCTAGGACCTTTGGTTTTCCGAAGGACAGCAATATTCAATCACTGATATTTCCTTCTGACACCCTCCTGATCACAGCTGTTTCACTAAGCACAAATGGTCTCCAGGTTATTTCAAACACGAGGGCATATTAAGGAAGGTGCAAGCAAAGTAACCACTCCTAACTTTAGCTAAACAGACTTCCTGAAGCGCTAGATAATCTGGGGCTTCCTTGTACACTGCCTAACCAAATGTCGACATCTGTGAGGGTGTGCATAAAGAAAAGCTCCACGGAGAAATGGGGGGATAATAATCTTAGTTCCCCTCACCTTCAGCCTGCCCATAGGGGTTTAAAAGGGAGATGAAGAAATCCTATGTAAACATGCCAAGTCAAATTTTCACTTGAAATGTGACATGGAGGCAAAGGCCAACCTTGGTGCATCGCTAATGTGCCTCCACACAGGAGTTTTTCTAGTGCCCCTGGATGTAAACAATTGATGTATTCAGTCCATGGTTGGAGCACTGACTCACTCCGCACACTTAGTATGTTTGAACATCTCCCTCATCCGCCGATGTACGTTTAGTGCATAGGTGAAGAGCCCCAAAGAAGTCAGCGCAAACACAACAGTACACAATCACAATCTCGGTGCTCCATAGCTTCCCTGAAAGTGAGTTTTGCTCTCCTGAGAAACATACAAAGTTTGAGCATCTGTTCCATCATGTAGTCTTTGTTGAGAAATTAAATATTGAACTGATCTAGTGTACCATGAATGTTTCACTCACATAGTGATTAGACAGACTGGAGAGGCAAGACACTGCAGCACTTTACACTCTATTTTAATATACTCTATTTGCTTCTGCGCCTTTAAGTGGTTTACATTGTTGTCGTGGAAAATGGTTTTAATTCTTGCCTCAATTAGGCTTAACGTGTGTGTAAATCGAGTAAGCGCGCTAAAAACATGCTAATTTATGAGCAGGTTATGCATGTATGGTGCACAAGTATCCGCTGTAGAAGTGGATAGAAGACATAAAGAACATACTCAAGTAAATGTGCAGCTACTCTGATTTCTTTTAAGTAAAAGGAGCACTCTAGAAATGTGAGCAGTGCAAGTAAAAGTGTATAATCTAGTATTGAGAGTGCACTTTATGTTGTAAGAATAGGAAACAGAGTGTGATGAGTAAATCTGTTATTTGTTCTAGTATGTAAGAGCATATATTAACATTTGAAACATTTTATATAGACCAAAATCCAAATGTTTTATACTTATGTCCCAGGGTTTTATGTTAGTTTTTCTTCTGCCTGCCACTGTGACTGGTGGATTCAGAAGTCAAGCAGCTTCTTGTCTTCTTCACATGCCACTTTATTTCAAACTGAGTGATTTCCAGTTACCCTGAAAACACCCTATTCTAACTCAGCTGTCACAAAATAAAGGCACTTAAACAACGTTTGGGTACTTTTCTTGCGCATAACTTGTTGGAAATAGACTGCTGTTGTTATTGAATTATCTTAACTTCAGTTGAGCTACAACAGTACGTCAGTATCTATCACCAAGTCACCAAGAGCCAAGATTCAGAGATGACTTCTTTAATCATTTCATTTTCCCACCACCATAGCTGGTACTTTGAGCAAATTCATCCGACACTGGTGGAAAACAACCACATTTGTGAATGCTCATATTCCACTCTGTAATGTCCTTTTAATAAGTGGTGACTTAAAGTTAATAAGCACTTGTTAGACCCAATGTGGTTGTGGTTATACGGTTGCTAATGAATGAAAGAATGAAAGGATAGCGGTTTCACGCCATGTCAGCAAAGGCCATCTTAATGGCGAGAGCAAATTAGCCAGGCAATATTAGATCAAGAATAAACAACTTATCAAACAATAAAAAGTCTGGCCGCTTTCAAAAACTCCTAAATGACTTCTTGACTCTTTTAAAAAGATCTTTTTATAGACCAGCGATTGTAAAACCTCTCTTAGGAGGATAAGATCTGCACAATCTAAACGGGTGCTAATGAGTAACAGTAGACTTGTTGGTTATAATTTTATATAACACTCATACAATCTTGATTATGAAATATGGTGTTGATTCTGTAAATAAAAATAGTCTTCTTACAAGTTACTTAAAGTGTCTTGTGAGCTGTGCTGAATTTGTTGATCAGGAGTAGAAGACCACCACATCGCAACCAAACTCTAGGTTCCTGCAGGAACGCGGTAGGGATGGGACGATACACTTAAACTCACGATACGCTGCAACTCGATATGCCCGGGTCGAGATACAATACACCACGATACAATTTGAAAAAGTAAAAAAGAAAAAATATTACTGTGTAATTACAACTTATTTGGTTTTGTTTGAGTTGCACACAGGAAAACACAAGGCCTAACTGGCCAAACACAAACAACAACACTCTCTAACCCTAGAGAGGTTAGAGAGTGTATGCTAACGAGCGGTAGGCTCGTTTTTGCTGTCTTCGTCTTTTTTAATGAGAAAGCCAAAATACTGCCAGACAGATGACTTGTATCCAGGTGGAGCGCCCTCAGTTTCGACCTCATTAGACTCCATCATTCAGCTTTTTGGAGGCAAGGTAGTTGGTGCTAATGTTTATTGTCGTCACTTCTGGTCACATGGGCTATTACCAGACGTGACGTCTTTATTTCGCGATCCATTTTTTCCAAACTCGATGCATTTTGTCACGTACTGTATCGCGACATATTGCTAAACAATATTTCATCCCATCCCTAGAACATGCTACGCTTTTTTAAAGAAAATGCCCTTTAAATGCTCAGTGTTTTACTTCCTGGAGTTTATTGTGTGATAGTTGTACAGCCTCCACAAACATGTATGCTCATCACAGGCAGACCAAAAGTTTGAGCAGCCATTCCTTCTACTTCAATTAAATCTTTGCTTAATAGACTCTCAAAACAGCATGTACAAGACCAAACACAACAGGACATGGGACCTTAAAGTATAATTAATATTAGAATTTACCTCAATTAGTCACGTTCGTAATTGAAAACAGACGAGTTCTTCACCGAGGATTCATCCTGTAGTTACCCAGCCAACCCCCATATACCTTTCCCTCCTCCAGCCTTCTCTGACTGACATGTAAACTGCAAGAAATTGAGAAAAGGGTGTAAATTAATCAGCAATTTTGGGCAAGTTATGTTATCCTGAAATCTTTTGGGAAGTTTTAGGGCTGGGTATGTAAAAGAGTCACTACACACACACAGAAGACAGAATATTATCAGGTTCAGCAGGTGTAAACACAAACAGCACAAACCAGATTTCACCCTGAAAATTTCCAGCTAACACCCTGGTATTCTTCCAATGAAGGGAATTCTCTGTTATGAGACAAATGTGAAAGAGGATTTCCGGGAGATGAAGTCTGGAATGTTCTAGGAAACTTCTGGGTTGTCTGACTTCCTTTTAATTATCAACTGTAGTATTACTGACCCTTATAAAGTCTAATTAAGGTTGCTATATTTTTTTTTTCTCTGTTATTAGCTTCCTATTGACATCTATCATAGAATTTAAAGACATTCATTTTCTTGGTAGACAATAATTGTGTTAATTGTGATTTTATTAACAGTTACATATCTCATAAGGTCTTCAGATGCTTATTAACTATATATTACTAATTACTACAACAGCTTATAACTTACTGTTGCCCAAGTAAGTATAAAATGCTCAATTTATAAGAAGTGACAGTTTGTCCTGAGAAATGCTAGCTTACTTGAATTAAATTGTAAATGCATCTTTTGCTCTTACTGTTGTTAATACAACATGTTTTTAATTTCCACGTGGCACAACTTTCCCATGTGGAGCACTAACTTTTATATTCCCTGCTGCCCTCTTCATTCACTCCACCCAATATCTAACTGTTTTCACCAGGATGTTCAAGATGAAATGATGCACAGGGTATTTCAAAATCAGTTTTATGTTTATTAAATCAAATGAAGTTGTTATTTTAATACTTGTTGATTTAAAAATGTAACCAACCCATGTGAAAAGCCTGTTCCGTATTAAGTGTTGTGATCCTTAACTTGTTGCCAGAATTAAAGCTGAAATTTTGTCATTGTAACAACACTGGGTGACTGTTTCAATCGGTTTCACTTTTCTTTTAAATGATTTTTACTGAGTACTTAAATGCTGTGGGAAATGTAGCAGACTTTTCATTGAAATTACTCAAATACAAGTAAAGTATGTGCACAATAAAACTACTAAATTGCAAAAACATGAGTGAATGTGAGTGGTTGTTTTCCATCCCTCCAACTATGCTTTTAAAAGAAGTGTTCACCTGATAGTATACATCTTTATAGCTGAAAGAAAATATAGTAAACTGTTTATTTTATGATAATTTGTCTACATGGGCAATTCTGCAGCATATATAAAAAGCACTGATTTAAATTGGTTTTCCTATTAAGTCTGCAATCTTAGGATGAAGAATGTCCCTTGTTCTTGCATTATCCTCTGCTCCAAATCAACACTGTCCTCCAGGGACAGACCCTCTAATGATGCTTTTTGACATTAACATTTAGGATTAAACGTGCAGACCGAGGTAACATGTGAGCAAGAGGAGAAGGGGAAACGGTATCATCACAGAGATCATAAAATGGTGTCGTGAGTAGTCTTTTGTCCGCGACCATAGGAGAGTTCTGTTGCTAAAGGGAAGGACAAAAGCAGAAGGCGCCACGGGTATAAGGTTCCCCAGAGCAACAATGCTGAAAGTTTCAACTTGCAGCGCATGGGTGTAACTTTAACTGGAATAGTGTGGATCAAAGACTCACAAACAAAGTGGGTGGAAATGCTGGAGGAGTGTCTGTGCTGGAGTGAAGGACAGGTTCACTGGAGAGAAAGCGGCAGAGAGAGCATTTATGAAACGCAGACCAGGCAATCAGGGCTAATTACTGAGGCTGTGTTGGGTGAACTCAAAGGGCAGTGTGATTCAATTAACTAAATTGATGTGTGTTATAATTTTAGCTCGTTTTGAAAAACACACAGCTTACAGAACAAGTGCTATATCTACAGCCGGACAACATGGACCCAAAGTCTCACCTCTATATTTTTAGCAGATCTGTGATGCATGATATAAATGTCCTCATCTGCTCTGTAAAGGTCAAATGGTTGTCACAATAACAGAATTATACAGTTAGGCATGATCCTAGTAAAAATCATATAACATAAAGATGTGTTTTATACCATGGCAACTCAAACAGAATTCCTAGACACATAATTTAGGGCCATTTTTAAGTCTTAAAAATTGCAGACAAACTTCCACACTGTGACTTAATCATTCATAAGCATTGCCAACAAATCTGTACTTAAGCCTGTACAGGTCAGTACAACTAAACTAAGAGTGTTTACAAATCATACAATCCTGATTATGTTAATTACCGGTGGTATCAAACAGTACAGAAACTAAATTATCATTATTAATATTTCTAAGAAAATAAGAGAGAGAAAGACAAGTGTCATAATTGAAGCCAACATTCTTCAAAAGTTAGATAAGACTCATACTACTTCCCAGGTCTGTCCACTTTTCAAGATGTTGCCAATATATTGGAGCAAATTATACATTTTTTTCAGGGGTTTGCCAACAACTTCATATTTTTAAAAACGATTACTACCAGAAATTGGCAGTTTAGGACTTTAGGGAGGCATCAATATCAAGGGATTTTTTTGACAACATAATAGCTTCTTAAAATGAAATGTAAAAATAGAAAACAATTATTCCCTTTGCAGACTGAACAATTCTAACAGATTACGTTGTGGTCAGAAAGCATGTGAGTGCATCTACAGCTGGATGGAATAAATGTCTTCTCTGAAATATTTTAGCTGGCTGGTAACAAACAATATGCTGTCCATCTCAACATGTGCCTCTGAGTTACATTTATTTTAAAGTTTGATACAATTCTGGTAAAAATAAGGCAAAGTGATACCTCACAAATCTAATCAGACTGATCCTTGGTATCTATGTTGTTTTAATATTTGCAAATAAATATATTTCCACTCTCTTAATTGTGTAAAACAAAGCAAACTTTCATAAGACAGTTGAATTTCCTGAAAAATTTTCATTAGTTTAAAGATTTTTGGAATCAAAAAGCACATGAAGAGTAACATAGGTCAGACTTTTAACCAGAACCGAGTGAGAGCACTGCCCCAGTTGCACAAATGTGGTGGCAACATTTAAAGAGCGGAAATATTTATTCCTCACCAAGTTCATACACTTTTCCAAAGTTGCCAACTCCTCAGTGCAATTTAAACAGTTATCAGAAATGACTACTCAGTACTAACTGTTTAGGACTTCTTTCTGTTGCTACAGTGTTGAACAGGTATCACTGTAATCTGATTTCTACTCCTACTAAAATGTCTCTAAAATATAAACAAAGAGATACAATTACAATACCTCATTTACACTCAATTTTTAAACAGATTATCTAGTGGTTGATGAACACCGTACTGTTGGGTACAAGTGATAATTTTACCAAGTATTAGGCCTGCCATTTATTTGTTTATTAATCAGTATCAACTAAACTCTACTGACATAAATACTGTCTGAACCTATATCAAATTTAAAAATAAATCAATACATCTAAAAACTCCAAACATTTTCTGGCCCGAGACAAATCGAACAGAAACAGACTTTAAATTAAATCAGATTTACCAAATAAATGTAGATGCAGCTGCTGCTTTAACACGTCTGATTCAGTCCAACATCTCAAACATTCATTCTGCACTCCTCTCATATTTTACAGAGCGAGAGAATTATTCACCACTGCTTCTTTAAGTGAAAAAAAAGAGAGAAAAACAGCAGCCTTGAAATTTGCGAGGCTTAAGGCAACTCATCAGGTTAGATCAGTGCAATGTGGATGTGTAACCTTTCCACTGCAGTTGAACCTGCACATACAAGTGTTATGAAAGGTCCCTGTGGCACTCTGCTCTTCTGACATGGATTTGAAGACTTGCCACTTTATTAGCTGCTAAGCCCCCAATACTTGTTCTATATAGTGGAGGCCTATGTTATGAGCCGGGATCTCATTGTCTTGCGTTATTAGAGGAAGAGTGTGCAGCACTCTCGCGCATCGCCCCCTGAGAGGATAGCCCTGACTGTTTGAAGGGAAGCTACAAGTGCAATTTAACCCATCTTATTTACAATCTGATCTGTTACAAGGACATCATCGCTGCAAGGATTCACATTTAATATATCCGCAAGATGTGATTCCTTTTTGTTCGCATTGATTCAGGTGCTGTTTGATGTTCAACTGAGCCTTAAAAAAATCTTCAATCTGTCAAGTTAGAGCACACTTTTAAACTTTAGTCATGTACACAGCTCCAATTCAGGACCACTTCTGGTGTCATTTTGTCTGAAAATAAAGCAGGAAAAACACACAATTTCTTTGTGCTGAAAGGTCAAAGCAGCTAATTAATAATAGTAAGTGGTTGTGTCCTGATAATTTCAGCATCAGCTCGGGAAAACAAGCACTTTGTGATCATGACTTGTGTCAGCAGCACGCACTTATCCTTCAAAATGGAAATCATCTGTTGGGGTTGAATAATAAGTGCCATAGTGCCATCTAGTGCACAGATTTGCACACTGAAAATAACAGAGCCATTATGTATAATATACACTACACATGCATTTATACAAAGCATGGAAGAAACAGAAAGTCATTTTCATTCTATCCTCGCTGCCAGAGGGACAAATTGTTGAAAACTGCGAGCTGTTCTTGGTTTAATTGTTACAAGAACTGGCTTTTAATTTAACAAAGAGCCAAACGTGGCTGTTACGAGAATCTGTTTAATCAAGTGCTTATTAATATTTTCAAATGTAAAATACTTAGAAGGGTATAATTTAATGAGTGACATATTCGTAGAGCTTCAGCCAGATTAGACAACTGTATCAGTGCATTAAATCAAATATGTAGATGCAAACTGAATATATTTGACGGTTAATTTGTTATGACATTTAATGCAGCAAGTAGTGCTCATAAAAATGATTTGAATGAGAGGTACAGTGTAATAATGTAAATGTGTCAGGTTATAGCCTAATGCAAATTCTGTCTGCAAAGAAGCAAATAAAACTAAACATGTGAAGAAGAAGTTTGGATTTCTCATGATTATAATAAGTGAAGACTTCTACAGAGCCAATCACTGCTAAGTCAGGGGCCATTTCAGGATCTGACTTTTATTGAATCTCAGCTCTTACAGAAATGATGGCATAAATACAAACCTTAAAACAGTTCTGTCCTGGCAAATTGCTCAATCATGAACTAGAACTATTTCTCTTTATGGGACATTATATTAAACTTAGTTTTAGTGTATAGAAACATGAGTTTTACACAACAAAAGATTTTGCAGAATATGCTTTTCTTTCAAAAGTAACCAGTTGGTACAGGTGTACGAAGTAACTCAGGATAACAGGCGAGTCAACTCATTGTTGAGACATATTAAATACCTTTTGTTCCTTCTTTTACATCAAAATAGTCTTTAGCAGGAAAGAAATGGCTTTCTACATGCTGGTATGGAATTATCAATCAGAATTCTGTGTTTTTTTTACTTAAATATCAAACTAACCTGGTGGGGCACTAACCAGGTTATTGCTTTAGGAGGCTGTAGTTTAGGGGTGCATCAGCCCCTGCTAAAAAAGAAAAGTCTACAATCACACGTGAGCCTTTTATCCAGAACAACATATTGGCTAGTATGCCAAAGATTATCATGAAGATACTTATATTTTATGTTCATGACTGAATTTGTTGTGTTTACCTCAAGCATTGTTAATTTTGGTAGCCATTTCACATTTAACTCTTTGTCATTAAAAGAACATTTGTATGTGTTTTGATCCCATAAGTCCTTTGGTCCTCTCTAGTTTCAGTCCAGGTCAAGTCAACAAAAAACTAAAACATATAATCAGCTCTGTTCAGTGAAGAGTCCTCATTTTATGAAATTAAAGCCAAACTAATAAATCTAAAGCCTTTCTCATGAAAGTGCACTATCAATGCTTTGATTAACTAAAATAAACTGATAAAATAGCATTGAATGAAACATGTGTGGTGATGTATCAACTTAACAGATTATCTTTATTACCTCTGTACTGTTTTTTTAAACTGAGGATGAATATTGATCTTATTATGTAATGTGTACTTGTGTTGTTGTTGTACTGTTTATTGCTGTCATTCTTCATCAGGTCTACGATGAAAAACAGCTCCAACCTGGGTTGAATTGATAAATAAACCATGACTGATTTCAATACCCTTACTGAGACTTTAATGACCCCTAGTCATTGCTTTTATAATATTTACTGAAAGATGAGTTTGTGTATCCAATGTTTAAACTGTACTTACCTATTTCATTTTTCTCCCAAAGACAACTCTTAGAACTTGGATTCTGACGGTCTCACAGCCCATCAGGAATATTTATGTCTAGTCTGAGTGACAAAATGTAAACATACATTTAGACACTTAAATCAGCAAAATGTTTTTTTAAACCAGCAAAATTCTTTTATTTCCTCTTCATAAATGAAGAAGTCTGATTTTAAACACAAACAATCACAACGCATATGTTTAAAAAATGACTTGTAAGAGGTTGGTTTAAGAAAATTTGACCAATGTTATTTTGTTTATGTATTTTCAGTTTTTTTAGTGATGCACAATAGTATAGATACAATGTTGATACCTGCCAATATTGTCATTTTCTTGATATAACAATTACATAGGCTGTAATATTATCAAAATACACAAATATACCAGAATGCTTCACCTTATCATCACTGCACAGGTTCAATTATAAATAAAGGGTTTCATTTTTCAAATGTTTTTTTTGTTTGTTTTTTTTTGTTGTACATTGGCCCTTAAACAAATAAATGATCACATTGAAAGCAACAAGTCAATTTTTGTACAATAAAGTCTTTGTCAAAAATAAATACTGGTATCGGTTACTGTGAGCAAATCAGACATTGGCAGAAATCCAATTTTGTGGTAGTGTTTTTGTATCTGTAATAATTTGAGACTACATTTTGATTTTTAATTACATTTGATAATGAATGGATAAAGATCAATATATCTACAATATATGCTTATATGACTGACATATATAACAATAAAATGAAATGATACTGGAGCATACGATTGATTCATGGGTGAAAGTAAAAATTATGTTATGAGTTTATTTTTTGCTTCTTCTTGATATTTCAGGGTTTTTCCCCTTTTTGGGTCCCCCTCAATAAGTGGCATTGGTGTGATTTCTTTCCTTGTTAAAGAGACATTTAGGGATTTTATTAAAGGTTGATTTTAAATTGCCCTGTCACAAAAAAGAATCAACTTTCACAGGTGCATCACCTCATCGAATTTTGTGCAAAGCATTTGTTTCTCACATGTTTATCAGGATGAGCAGCAGCTATTAGCCAAAGCTAATGAACAAACAATAAATAAAATGATAGTTTAGAAATACTTAAGACTGTCTTTAGCTATTTAATAATATTAAATATGACTTGCGAGCTGCCATGAGTGAGGAAGGTGACCACAAGTGGTCCCAGTGCCACTAGTTGCCCACACCTGATACAAAATAGAAGAACCTGACCAAAGAGTGGCAGAAGAAGACTACTGTTTGCTCCACTGCTTTGTGAGCTCCGGCATGGGGTTTAACTACATCGAATGACCGCTCTGAAAATTTCCACTCATGGGGGAAATAAACACAGAGACAAAGGTTTGTCTTCCAAGCCAGGTCTTTGCTTCAGTTGTTAAAAAAAGCCGCGAGGATAATCTCTTTCAGACAATGAGACAATGTTGAAGGCTGTGCATGCAAATTATTACTCTGCCATCTAAATTACAAAGCCATACACACACACACACACACACACACACACACAAACCTCAAGTCATCAGGCCTCGTAGCTCACTCATCAGGGCCTCCTGGCTGTGAGGTTGCCAGAGGATGCTATAGAAACAACAGAACAGAAATAATAAGAAAAAGAAGAGAAAAAAACACATGAGCCAAAACAAGAGTGTTGAATAATTGATTGTGTTTGTCTTTGCTGTTTGTGTGTGTGTGTGTGTGTGTGTGTGTGTGTATGTGTGTGTGTGCGTGTGTGTGTGAGTTAAGACTGAGGGTCTGGACAGAGCTTATGCCCCTGAGCAGAGCAGACACATCCACTGGCCAATGGTTTGTGTTAAAAACTGTCTGATGGGGGGAAGGGTATGTTTGTGTGTGCGGGGTGAAAACACACATGTATGGGTATTTAAGTGTGCGCCCCTGTGTGTAAATTCAGGCATGTTTGATTCTCTAAAAGGAGCCTTAAATGTGATGTTCAAATCAGAGCTGCTTTTGTGTTTAGTTACATGGGAATAAAATGAAGTAAAGACTTCCAGGATAACAAATGTGTGTTGTTAAACAGCTCAGGAATAGGTAACGGTGTAAGATGTTAAAAAGTCAATAAACCTTCATTTTGTCTGTGCTGGTAATGAGCCATATTTTCTGGGGAAAATGGCTGCTTCTCCGGAGGCACCATGTCTACTGAATGTGGCCCTGATCCTGGATAAAACAGAAGGCTCACCAATCAATCTCTCCAGGTTGCCCACAGCCAGAGAAAGCAGCTGCACCACATGTTTGCCTTGCGCGATAGCGACAAGTTAACATACGGGCAGCACAGTAACCATCCACAAGCAGCCTCTAGCTGTCTTATAATGAATTCCCACAGGGATGGGGAACTATCAGAGTCAGTGGTGTTACTGGAGGCTCGGAATAAAGTCAACACCTCTCCTTATACCTGATGAAGCTGCGGCACGGCAGCACACACACACTCAACCACACACACCCAGTCACAGCCACAACAGTAAGCTGGTAAAAAAGTGAAAAATGTAATGTACACAACAATTAAGGTGTATGGGTGCTTAAACTCCAGATTAGGCTTGAGTCAAATATTTTCTCCTTAGCACTGTGATGCTTAATGCAAACAGTTATTAGGATTTTAAAGTAGAGTACTACTCCCAGATGCAATGCAAGTATAAAACAAACCCCAATTCCAGTGCAGTTTGAATGTGGTTGCCATAATGCAAATAAAAACGGAGTACAATTATTTGCAAATCCTCTCACACCGATTTTCAACTGAGTACACCACAAAGACCAGATATTCAATGTTCAAACTGACAAACTTCATTGTTTTTCTCACAAACATTCACTCATTTTTAATTTGCCTATGAAATGTTTCAAAAAAGCTGGAACAGGGGCATGTTTACCGCTCTGTTACATCAGCTTTTCTTTTAACAACACTCAATGAGCATTTGGGGTCTGAGGACACTAATTGTTCAGCTATTTTATAGGTGGAATTTTCCAATTCTTGCTTGATGTTGACTTGATTTGCTTAACACTGGTCTGATGAATGCCTCTGCTCAGAGTCTTCAAATGTTGGACAGTGTTTACCATGGAGCTCTGACATTAATCACAAACTGTGGATTTCTGACTCATCGCTGCACTTTATACTCTAAAGTCAGTAAGACTTCTTTAAGTGCACGTCGACTTGGGCACTGGTATTTGTTCATCTACATTCTAAGTGAAATTCCTGACTATATTTCCTCCTTATTAATCTTGAAGGATGGATTACATAACCTGAGATCAATGAGCTTCATACAGTTTGTTGTTCCCAGAGTCCGAACTGAATTGGGAAAGAAGGCCTTTAGGTTCTCTGCACTTCCTGCATGGAATAATATGCAGACTGATTTTAAGCTGCAAAACTTGGTGTCTCTGAATGTCTTTAAATCTGCAATGAAAACTCTGGAATACAGAAGTTCTGGATGTCACTGTTTTAACTGATGACTTTTATTGTTTTCCTCACATATTCGTACTGTATTGAGTCTGTGTGACTTTTGTTGAAACTGTGTTTTGCTGCCATTCTTGGTCAGGTCTCCCTCGGAAAAGAGATCTGCTGATCTCACTGGGACTAACCTGGTTAAATAAAGGTTAAATAAATAAATCAACAATATGCAGTCTCTGCTGTATTATTGCTTCATAATGCACCGCATATTTCAATGGGAGACAGGTCTGGACTGCAGGCAGGTCAGTCTAGTCCCTGCACTCTTTCACTACAAAGACACACTGTTGCTACACATGCTGAATGTGGCTTGATATTTTCTTACTGAAAAATCAGGGATGTCCCTGAAAAAGACATCACTTGCATGGCAGAATATGTTGCCCAAAAACCTGTATGTACCTTTCAGTATTATTACTGTCTTCACAGATGTGAAACGTACCCATGCCATGGGCACTAACACACCCCATACCATCAAAGATGCTGGCTTTTGAACTTTTCTCTGATAACAGTCTGGATGGTCCTTTTCCTCTTGAGCCCAAAAACTACTTGAAATGTGGACTCCTTAGACCACAGCACACTTTTCCACTTTACATTCGTCCCTCTCAGATGAGGTCTGGCCCAGAGAAGCTGACAGTGCTTCAGGGTGTTGTTGATGTATGACTTTCACTTTGCATAGTAAAGACTTTGAGGGATGCTCCTCTAATACTCCATCACGATACTCACTCATTTCCATTGAACCTGTTCACCTGTGGATGGTTCCAAACAGGTGTTTTCTGAGCATTCCTCAACTTTCCCAGTCCTTTGCTGTCCCCATCCCAGCTGTTTTTGAATCAAGTTGCAGGCATTAAAGTCAAAATGAGAATATTTGCAAATAACACTCAAGTATATCAGTTTGAACATCAAATATTGTGTATTTGTAGTGTATTCAGTTAAATATAACTCAAAAAGGATTTGCAAATCATTGCATCCGTTTCTTTTAACAGTTTACACAATGTCCCAACTTAACTAGAATTTGGGCTTGTAGAATCGCATGCAATTAAAGACATTCAAAATGTATTTCATTAATCTCTTTCAGTTAAAGAAAGCCCTTTTGTCTCATATTTACACACTACTCAATAGATCATCAAGTATATACTAGGGATGTAACGATATGGAAATTTTGTATCACGGTTATTGTAACCAAAATTATCACGGTTATCATTATTATCGCGGTATTGTTGCAGTGAGCTCAAAATGTTCTAAAAGTACTTTTACACAGAATTGAAATCGTTTAACCCCTTTATTGTTATATTCATAACAGTTCTTTTGTATTTTTTTGTCAATAAATGAGTCAAACTCAGAGGCCAAACAATGCAAACTGCGCATGTGCACCTCGCGTGAGGCTCCTTAATCGAGGGCAGATACATAGTTCCGGCTTTTCCAGTCAAAGAGCAGCATCACCGTGCGTTACTGAGGCAGTGTGGTGATCAAGCACGATATAACGGTAATTTTAATTGGACACGGTAATGATTATCGAGAGAAATTTTATCGCGTTTTACCATTTTACCGGTAACCGTTACATCCCTAGTACATACTTTTAAGATTTCAACAAGCCGGACTGAATTATCAAAACCAGGGCAAATTCAACTAGAAATATAATAAAAAATAATATCAGAAATAGAAACTGAAAAGATTTGCCCTTACTTAACATGCTTATTGATCCAATTCTTCATTGACTCCATAGTATTGTCCATAAAAAACAGGTCTCTGCAGGTCTTCTATCTCAACACAGTTCTTTTCACTTAACTTGACTTAACTCTCAAGTTCATTCACTGGCAGTACATATTATAAACATGATAAAATAACTTAAGTCAAGTCTTGAATTATAAAGTCAACCATCAAGCGCAGGTCTCTTCTCTGGGATGATGTTTCTGGTGAATGCACCAAGTCTGTGCCTACTTTCTGAAATGCCACAACTGTCAAAAAATTGCATTTTGAATTCTATAAATTGTGGGGAGCACACTTGGAATAAAGTATAATGAATAAAAATAATGCATACACTTGAAAAAGGGAAGGATTATCTTGTAACTTGACAGCAACAATGTAGATGTTAAAGCTGAAATAAAAAGTTGGAATGAAATCATGAAAAACTTAACATTAATCTTTGCTCTTGGGTGATGTGTCAGCTGGATCCCTTTGCTGGGAAAACATCTCTTAACTGACAGAAACTTCTTTTCATATTATTAACTTCATCTTTAGCTTTGGGCAAAACAGAGTGCTGACTGTGATGCTGAAACTTTTAATTCGATTGAAAGTTCATGTCTGGTTAAGAAAGTCTGTGCAATTGTACTGTGGGTCTGTCTGCAAAATGTACCATAACTACATACACTGAAGATGAAGGCACACCATATTTATCTGTCTAAACATCAATCCTCATTCCTCGATCGCTGCATCCTGGAAATGAAAGCATAGCTGAACCACACAGCTGCTGCCTGTAATGCTAAGTATTGCAGTGACTGTAAGAGTTTTAAACATGACCAAAAATGAAGCAGTTATCTCGGATCTGGAATGTTGTTGGTGGGACTGTTTTACGCACCAGAGTCTTGTCCACGATGAGAAAAACTGGTCCCTCTCATTTATCAAAACTGCAATTCAATTTCTTCACAGTCTTTTATCAAGTGCACTTCTTGAGTGAAGGCATATTTATCAAAAACTAGCTTTAAAATTCATGCTCATGGCAACTCCCAGAGTTATAGAGGTTTAAGTGTTCAGTACGTTTGAATTGTTGTACAAGGGGGGCGGGATTATGCCAAAGAACCCCAGCGTGTCACCCAGCCACCAGTTTAGGCCTAATCACAAAGAACTTGTAAATATAGAGGAACAAAACCTTTAAAAGGATCTAAATGCATGATTGGGTCAAACAGATCTCAGACAGTTTACATGTTAACATCAACTTTCTTATTCAACATGCGTCGGCTGGAATGCTTCCAGAAAAATTTAGCTGTACAAAAACTTTGTGAGGAGAATCTTTTACCAGCGACACTAAGACTCTGCTACCCATGAGCATGCGCGGCGACTGTCGTAATGCTGCGTTCCAGTAACCTCTGAACTGGGAGTGACATCATCTCCGACTTATCGGCGTTCCAGTTGAAGTCGGAAAAAAACATGCCAATCTACCAGGTTATAGTTAGCTGTTGTTAGCACACCCTGCGTTGTTGTTCACAGATATCACATGAAGAATGTGATTATCACTATGGCAGCATTTTTGTAAATATAAGTCTAACAATACTATGTATACAGCTGATTGAGAGCGACACACCCCAGTCAGAAGTGCAAATAAATTGATTATCACAGGAGCTAAATAACTGTTCACACTGGGGGCATCCATCTTCGATTGTCAACTCGGGGGAGGCGAGGTTTTACCGAGTTCCCAGTAGGAAATTCAGACTTCGGGGGACATTCTTGTTGCAGTTTCCTACTTGGAACTCGAAAATTACTACTTCCGACAGCAACTGGAACGCACCAAAAGACGTGTGCAAGCCAAAGCGTGTGTTTATTGTGATGCAGACCGGACCTTCCTCAGAACTCTGCATTGCTTTACAACTTCTTTTTTCAACAACTTACAGGATGCAAAGCGACGAGGTAATGTATCTCTTTCTAGTGACATATCGGTAGTTTTTGATGTGTGACAACAAGCAATTTTTGGAAAACTTAGTATTGTAGTTTTGTAGCCGGCTATATATCACAACTTACACCCTGGTGCCCTAAGACATGTCCGAATAATATAAATTTGCTCTAGTTTTAATTGTCTTGTTCCCGAAGTTGAGTATCCAGGCCAGTCCAGCCCTGTCCGACCCGACCGAAAGGCTAAGGAATAGCATTTATAGATAATCTATTTAGATGCTATAAAACTCATCTTAAATTGTGTATTTTGATCAGGCATATATCTAAAAGTGAGACTTTTTGTAATTACTTAGAAACTCCTCACAGTCCCTTTAAGTGCACATTTTTGTCTCTTTAGAGATAAAAAATATGCATTTCAAGTTTGCTATGGATAGAAAAGCATCCACCAGGCCAATTTTTTTACATGAAGAAAAAAAAAATCTTCTAAATTGTACTTATTAAAATGAAGCCCTAAACTCTTCCCTGAAATGCTGTGAGCATGTCTTTTAATTGCTCTGAAATAACACCCACTCACAGAAAGTATGATTCTCTCTCTACTTTGAAAAAAAATGCACCCACCTGAAAATGGAGGTTCATCCAACTGCTCTGTTGGACTCATCAGTACAACGCTGAGCCATCAGTGACAGAGTTACATTTATCATGACAGGCAGAGATTTTGTCCTGAAGAAAGACTTTTGCTTTAAGTTGACGTTTGTATAAGTTTTACTGCCGTCCCACTTTTATATTTCAAACATGAATTTGTCGGGCTGCTAAATACATACACCTCATTACCTGATATTGCTCTTTCAAAATAAAGTACCTGTATCAGCATAAGCGGTGTAAACTTTATTTCACTCAATTATGATTTGAACACATTGCTGGTGAGATCAAGAGACTGACAATGCTTGCTACTTGAATCTGTGTGTAAAAAGCTTTAAAAAATGCCACCATGGCTGCTCTGTTACAATGGCTTAGGTGTTGAGCTAAATAATAGACTGGAGTGCATCACTGAGCCCCTGAATTGGCCCTACCCCAAAAAAACATCGAGCTGAAGTGGTGAAAACTCTCAAAAGGCTTATTTCAACATGTAATAGTGCACAGCTTTCAGCTTTTCACAGGTTTCAAACAACTCTATTCCTCCATATTTAATGAGATAGGAGTCAAATTTGCTACAAAGGGATTTTAAGTCCAAAAAATGTGCTCCTTTTGTGGATATCAGGGGTTTGATTTGGCGATGTAAGTGGTTCTTCTAACAAAGATGGTGTTACAAACAAAGAACAGTATAACATGAACTTCTCAGTTAAAGCAAAAAAAAAAATCACCATCGACTGCCTACAAATGTGGAATATGTAGGTCCTAAAGCTGCAGTCACTGTTTGAAGACCATCTTTAGCTTGATTTCTCCTCTGTAAAGTGTCTACTTTACAGCAGTAACACTCATCAAATTTTGTTGTGAAGCCTCATCAGTTCATGTTATAATGTTGAATTTGTTAGCCTTCATTTGTGAGTGCCTCTCTACTAGTCTGGTGCCTACTCTGCAGATACAACACAGTCCACCTTTATATATAGATACAGGCTATGTGTTTTTTTCAGTGTGTACTGTATGCCTCTAACCTCCAGGCCCCCGCTCTGCTGCTCCCTGTGGGACGCTGTGTGAGTGATGAGAGGGGATGTTGAGCTCAGGAGATATCCTGGAGAGGCTTTTTGTGAGATTCGGTCCAGGTCTTTCTGGGTGCATGTTTTTCTTCAGCAGCCACCTCCAGGACAATCTGCACATGAAGCAAACAGAAAGTTTGAAAGGTTTGAAACAATACCATCAACTATGCCACAAAATAAGGTACATGGAATGACAGGTAAACAATCATGTATTTACAGTCATGTAATTAACAGAAAAAAATGCACTTTGGGGGTATTACTTGTCTGCAAATATATTTCAACTCTTACAGTTTGGTGAAATTATTGACCTCTATCAAATAGTTGAGCTTTGCGTTTACTGGGAAAAGGTTTATTACCTGGGCTTATTCTAAAAAACAAAAAAAAATTTAGGAAATTGCTTAACCTCCTTAGCAAAATTACAACTCATTACCTTTTTGGACTTGATACACAATTTCAGCTATTCTCGCTTTGTAACTTCTGATCTTAGCATTGTTAGGGTGAATAACATTTTCTGCATCATCGTGAAAACCTGACAGTTCAGTTTATTATTTTTGTAATCTCATTTGTATAGCAGTAGCTCCATAGATTCACCATTAACACTTCCATCTACTACTTAAGAAAAATACCATTTCCCCTCTCAGAGTTTTGCTGGACTGAACACATTTTTAAAGAATGATTTTTATTTTTCTGGTTTCTTGACAGGATAGAGCGTAAAAGCCTTACGTTTTTCAAAAACAGGCACAAGCTCTTTTTAATTACACACCATAGCCAGTAAAACAGACATCTGAGTTGAGAGCAAAAGTGTTAAAATAACGAGTTAACAGTAAATTTCACCATTCAGTAAATTAATAGTCTGTATCTAAAAGATGTTTTTCTGTCATGGTGTTGTTTTATTCCATTCTCTGAAACATGACCTAGATATAACACATTTTTTTACTTTATCAGCATTTGCCATATTTGTATTATGTTGCATTGTGGCTTTTTTTTACAGCAAAATCAGCCCCTATGGGCAATACTTCTCCTCCCAACTCCTGACAACCCCAACTCTTCAGAGAGGGCTGAGTGCAAAAAATAAGCAGAATACTTAAAGCATCTTCTGCAGCCCCAACATCTATTTTGGTATGTTTATCTTGCAATGTGTATTTTTATTTCAGTCATAAAATACCAAAGTATGTGGCACAGTTCTGAGCTTTATTGGGATGGGCTGAAGTGGAAAAGAAAAGTTTTTCTCTCTATTCATTACACAACATTTCAGGACATCGAGGGGACACTGAGAGTAGCTTCACACGGATGTGTCCAAGATCAGTTAATAATTTATAAGTCGGTAACAATTTAGCTGAAGGTCAATAAGTAGGTTTTTCTCATGTCTATTTATAATTGTCCTTCATGATAACATTTTCTGACACGTTTATTTATGAAAACAGGTCAGACTTTCTGAACAGTTTTCTTCTTCTGCCTAATAAAAAGTGTCTTCTCTGAATCATGAGCTGTGATGCAGGATCCATCTGATGCCACTGCAACTGACCTCAGTTTAAGCCGCGTTATTTGCTGATGCATCAGCACCATTAACAGCTAACACTCATGTTTAACTGATGCACCCATGAAGCTTTACAGTAATCTATATAATTTGACTTACAAATATGATGAAGCTTTTCTTTCTTGTTCCTCAATTTCTATGTGCAATAGGCCTGAACATTATGAGGAAAAGTGATATTACAATAATTTTCTACCTGCCTTATATAGTCATTATTAAGATTATTTTCTTAGATGAAAATTCTGTCTTTTTTAAGTGAAACAGTTTAAATTGGATCTTAACACACCCTGAAGGAAAGTATAGCAGTGTTTGTTCATAAACTGCAAAACTGAACTTGTGGCTTGCAACCACCCTCTTGTAGCCTCCATCTTTACTGTTGTAATGATATTCAGAGTAAATTCCCCAGGATCAACCCCACACTTTTAACCTCCAAAAGCTCAAGTTTTTAAAGATGGAGTCCTACCAAAGCCTTGTTTAGAGATACACCAAAGAAACTTTGGAATACTTTTACAACCACCACTAAAACGAGAACAAAGACAGAAAACATCAGCCATAAGCACAACTGATGCTGACATCTGACAAACTATTATTACAGACAGTAAAGGAAACCAGAAAAATGGCAATTTTGGTTTCCATTAAACATCACATAATTGGCAGCATACCATGCTTTGAATCAAGTGACTAACATATCTCCTCCAGTAATGTGACTGTTGCATGCTCACATCGCAGAGTAGTGTTAAAATGTTCTATTGTACAGCGCTAATGTGCAGCAACATGCTCCAGCACTCTCATCCACCTGTCTTTTTCCTCAAAGAGAATGTTTAAAGTGATAAACTCAAACTCCAAGATATCTGCGTTGCTCTGCTTTGTCCAGAAGAGTGATTTGACATATTTTATTAGATTTTGTGAGTTGAAAAATCACAGAAACACCTGACTGTGAATTCTGTGATAATAAAAGTTTTCACCTGCTGGAAAAGTTGTGTTGCTCTGTAAAGGGATTTACGATTAACAGTCGAAAAGTATTACACATTTTGGTGCATTACATCTATATCACCTATTAAAAGTGGTAATCATGAATAATAACATCTTAATTAGATGGCTGTTTTGAATTTGCCTGATTTTAGGAGCATCCTCGGCACCACTTTGTTCTGTGCCAAACATCTTTAAACATCTTTAGATAGATAGATAGATAGATAGATAGATAGATAGATAGATAGATAGATAGATAGATAGATAGATAGATAGATAGATAGATAGATAGATAGATAGATAGATAGATAGATAGATAGATAGATAGATAGATAGATAGATAGATAGATAGAATACATGCAATTTTAAGAGGAAAAGATTAAGGTGAGATTAGGGAAGGAAATTATATATACTATAATTCAGAGGTTCCCAAACTTTTCGCTGCCTGTACCCCTTCACACACTTGACCTCCAGCCATGTACTCCCTACTCACACACATTTAGAGCAGCAAGAAAAACAAATGTGTCTGTAAGGCTGCTGCCACCCCCGCCTCCCACATTTAACTATTTAACATGCATAACATAAAAAAAATTCTAAAAGTGAATTATTTCTCATTAAAAAGGATTTACCAGCAATGTCACTGGGCAACACCAGTTCACTTTTGAAAAAAAGGTACATCTCTGGAACATATTCAGTAATGAACTTGAAGTTGTTACAAACTCACCACAGCTGACTGAACTTATATTAATATAAGAATCTTAGATTCTTAGATTCAGGACAGATTTCGTTCTCCAAGATGATTCACCAATCTATCCTCCAGTCTCTCTGCCAGCACTCCAGGCCTTTGTCAAAGCTCACAATACAAACATTTGCCAGTTTGAACTTGAGCTTCTAAAACAACTGTAAACAGCTGAAATCTGACAGTTATTCGCGTACCCCCCACATCTCTTCGCGTACCCCTGGGGTACGCATACCCCAGTTTGGGAATCACTGGTATAACTGATATCAATTCCATGAACGATACTACTTTTCAATCCAAAATGTGAGCGATTCATTTATTGATTCCTGCTGATTTTCTGCATGATAAAGAGTTGTCCAGCACAGGTTTTGAGTCAAACATGTGACACTCTCATGCAGTAAGCATCTTTTTGTCAAAAATTAAGACACAATTTTGACCACTTCTACTCCCTATCTGCAATTATTTTTGACTATGTTGTTGATAACCTCTGATCAGAGTGTGGTGTCCTTCATTTGTAGAGCATGCAAGAAGAAACTGGGAGGAATTGATAAGGGAATTTGTAAGCAAAAAGACTCATGATATCAATTACTTGAGGGGGTTGGTATCAATTCTGGTCTGAAATAGTTTTTCCCAGCCCAAGTGAGGATCTATTTATCATGTATTTTGAACCTTCCCTGCCGCAGATCACAGTCAACTATAATCAGATTATTATTTTCAAAGACTACCATGAATTCTGGGGTAAGTAGGCTTAAATGCCCAGTAATGTTTGGTTAGCACATAAGAGCTCATATAAAAAAAAAGCTCTACATTTAAAAAAAAAATGTCTTACAGCCTTATTTAAAATGTGTTTCAACTGGTGCTGCTTTGTAATCAATAACTTTTTTATGCATGCAATATTTTAAAAAATATATGTCATCCCTAATCATTACCCCTGCTGTTCTGATAAAAAGATGTAAAAACATGACTCTAGATAACAAGAAATAAAATTATGTTTTTCTTAAACTTATTTTAGGCCTAGTTATTGCCTTAAATAACATCAATAGTAGGCGAAACCAATTCACGAATCAGGTTTTTCAAAATCAAATTATGCCCCCCCCCAAAATAATTAAAAAGTTCCTTTAACCCTTCAATAAAAAGGGCAGTCCATAAATAAAGAAACTACTCCACATAGATGTATCTGAAATGTCTTGATTTCCCCACTAGATGTCACCCATTGACCACAGAATTCAACCAAAGTGCTGTGCCTGTACTCAGTTGGTATCGTTAAACTTAAAAAAAAAAAATTAAACCATAAATAGACCCGGTCAGAAAAAAAAGCTTGTAGGTTATATTCAAGATGCAGTATTCAAAATAATAATAAAAACTATAACAATTAAACTAATAAAACACTAAGAGGAATAGCTTCGAGTTTCTTGACCTTCAATTCCAACATGTTAGACAGAGATGCACTTTACCAAAATTCAGGAAAATTGTGTGTTGCATAAAAAGACCATTTCTGATTCTTATTTTTCATTAAAGTGCATTACTTTAAATAAACAAATCTTTCATGCTGCTTTAAGTTTATGTTATATAAGCCATACTTCAAAAACGATTGTTAGATTGATGGATTGTTATTAAAAAAAATAAATCCTTCTTTACGGAAAAAGAGCTGAAGAAAGGGAAAACTTAGGGCAGGCTGAGCTGTGTGATGCTCTGGAGGATGGAGCCAGGATGTGGCATGTGTGCATGACGTCATTTCTCCATGTACTGTGCGCCATTTTGGAAGAAAAAAAAATCACGGATAATTTCCGTGGTCTTGACAGATCTGGACCCGAGTCTTCACACTGATTGTGGATGCTATCTATTTCCCCGAGCAAGCCGCATTGGTTTATAAGCTATTGGAAGCTGTGTACAGCAAGAGCTGCTACATGAAGCAATGGCGGGTAAGTTAGTTATGAGGGAGGAGAAGGACCCACCTCACTTTGTGTGATGGCCTGAATCTGCAAGTTAGCTAGCCAACGTTAGCGCTGGCTGGCTAAGTTGCTAGTTGTCAAACTATGTCACTGTCAGGTCATTTTCTCGCCAGGGGAAACGCGAATTGGCGACAAACTAACACTTTGTTTTTCCTACAGGAGTTGCAGGCGGAAATGATTTCCAGTGGTGTTTCTCTCAAGTGAAAGGAGCGATAGATGAAGATGTTGCGGAAGGTATGTGGCTAGCGTTAGCTTGGTGGCTAGGCTACAGCGGTGGGTAGCGAGCTGGATGTTCAGAGGATGATGCTCCGGGTGCTTCTCAAGAGATGCACGATAGCTAGATGATCTGACAGCTCTTAACATAAGACAGCTGCTGCGTGTGTTGTAGGTCTGTGCATGCATTTATTGTACAAATGACATTTTTCTGTAAATGACTGTTAGATGCTAGCTGGCTGTATGCTAAGTGGAGCTAGGCTACTAAAGGGGAGCGACCGTGTCCATGACGTCAATGTGCTGCGTCCATAAATTGTGAAGTGACATCATGCTTGTTTTCATTCATTCATAAAAACTGTAGTAGATGTTGTACGAGTTCTTAAGTAAAGTAACAGCTGGTGAAAGAAGTGCAGCCCAAAACATGACTGTAAACATTGGTTAATTCTCTGCTGTGTGCCACTTTCAGCTGACATTATCTCTACTGTTGAGTTCAACTATTCTGGAGAATTGCTCGCAACTGGAGATAAAGGAGGAAGAGTAGTGATTTTTCAACATGAACAGGAGGTAAGAAGCCTAATAAAGCTGTCTAATTGTTGCATACTGCAGTGCTTTTGGGCATTATGTGTTTCAATATTGTGATGAACAGTGTTTCTGGTACAATATTGGCATCAGAAGATATCTGACCCAAAAATTTAAGTACTAGTATCAGCACAGATAGATATTTTAGCTGATGATTACAACTGATGTATCAATCGTCCAGCTTGTTCATAGGTATTCTATAAATCAGCTGTAATATTTGCAAAACATATAAATGTGGCCCATAATGTTTCACCTTATCACTGCATGTGTGCACCTAAAAATCAAGACTTTATTTTTTCCAGAGTGAATTGTTTGACTGTTGACACAAATTGGCTCTGATATTTAAAGCAACAGGTCAACTTTTGTAAAGTAGAGACTTTGTGCACATAACAAGAAACAACAGCATCAATGATCATGAGATCATAACTAGAGATATTTCAGGTATCAACAAAAATAATAATAATAATAATGATGCATTTAATTTAAAAGCGCCTTTCAAGACACTCAAGGATGCTGAACAAGATTAAAAAAACAACCACAGTAAAATCAACAATAAAAATAAAATCAACAATTATGATAAAATCAACAATAGAAAAGCACAACAGATAAGGACCGGTATAGGGAGAGGAGGTAAGCTATTGTCAAGTCAAAATCAATATGCCGCATCCCTATTTTGAGAAGATTCCACTACCACATGACAGTATTCAAAAAATATTATTGTAATGAAATTATTTGCAGAAGATACATCCTTAATGCAGGACTTCCTAAATGACGAAGTTCACAAACATGAGCAAGCAAAAACCTACTGAGTGTTCAAATTTGCACTGTTGAGCAAAGTCCCATGTAAAATGTCCATTCTTTCACAACATTTTGAATTAATCAAAAGTAAATCAAGCTACTTGTCAACTACTCTCATGTTGTATTGTATCAGTTTAGTGGAGGTGTCAAGTTATTTTTAACACATGGTCGCTGGTCAATCGCTTGATTAGAAGTTTTTGTTGTGGAAGATTAAGAAGAAAAACTCTTTTTTTTTCTGTGAATTACTCTGCTGCTCATTTTACTCCCCCTGAGCTCCTGTGGTTCATACACTCCCTCATGTTTCCTTCCAAAAGAGACACAGCACCAGCTTTAAAGTTGTTGCACTGTTGGGAGAAAAAATATTGAAAAGTTGCAGTGTTTTTGTAATACCAAGGTCTAATAGTTTTTACATAGGCAGATGTCGATCCTTCAATATTTTTCATTAAATTGTACACTGATAAAAAGAGTTCCATGTTTATATTTTGTGAAAATAATGCAGATTTCAGTTTTAATGTAGACAGGCCTCCCTACATCCAAACTAAAGTGTATATCTACACCTTCCAATGACATAAAGCAACAGAGCACATTTTATCCACTAGAAATGTATTTTACTGCTGCGACAGTCCGTATTTTGATCATGTTATAGAAAAATGTGTAATTTCTCTGTCATTTGTAGTTTTTGTTCCTTTAACAGTAAAAAAAAAAAACAAAATCAAATAAACAATCAAATTTAGTTAAAAGTGATTTTCAGTCATATTGCCCAGCCTTAGCTTTAAATAAGAATTATTTTATTAAGAATTTGTCTGGGTCTTCAGCTGGCTACTTCAATTGTTTTTGTTCATCACACTTTTTTACACGCTGGCCAGAGAATAAAAGAAATAGGCTCAAATAATCACCATCAGGTTTACATGAATCAAAGACTGACTGCCCATATTTTAAGATATATTTCAGTCATCTGCATGTTGGGTTGCAAGGTGTACATGTCACTAGTGGATACATTAGCCTGTTGTTGTCATCTCTGTGCTCCCAATTATCAAAACCAGCACCAAAGCAAAGCTATTTGTTACTGATATAGGGGCCAGATCTCATAATAATTCAGTGAGTGTAGGTAAAATATTGAAGAAAAACACATTTTGAGATGCCTGTTTACCTCACCACACTTTAAACGCTTTATTATTCAGCAAGCAAACTTTTTGTGTTGATGCTACTTGGCTCTGTATGGGAGGACATGAAAGCTATGGAGTGTGCTGAAGTTGTACCAAAACAGAAGGGCTTGCTATTGAAAAGAGAAAGCATTGTGTTTTCAGTACAGTGTGTAATTAACCCAACATTGAATTTTCTAGTTTGTTTTTACCTAAAATTATTTTTATTTTTTCTGGTCTCTCTGCTTCACGGACACAATGTACTGGCTAGCTATTGTGCAGGTTGTATTTTTACAGGGTTAAAGCTAACCATAGTGCTTTGGTGACTGTATTTACTCTGGCCATTAACCTTACATAACCCTTCTTTTTAAAGGAATAGTTCAGTATTTTTGAAGTGGGGTTTGTATGAGCTTCATTTAATGAGTTAATGCATTAGCCACAGTGATTTTAAACAGCTCTGCCTTTGTTGGGAGAGAACAGGCACCAATGCTAAACTCTATGCAGCAGACGGAGGAAAGAGCTTTGTATAATTAATCAGTTTTTTTGCAAACTAAACAATCACTGTTGGGGTGATTGTTCACTGTACTTTATTTTACACTTTAGTGTTCTTCCAGCAAGCCCTTTTGATTTGGTTGTCCAGCTGATTCTTGAACCCTCGCTTTACAGTCTACATGGCTCAAACATGTACCAAAAATGACTGTGTAGCAAGGCAGTCGAGACAGTTTGCTTGAGTCTTTCAAGTATTTGGCTTGGAATATATATTTTTTTCGTTATTTGACCCATATATTTTGTTTCTGGTTGTGAAGAATGTTGAAGCTATGTGGTGCTTTAAAAGATAACCAAAACAAAGGTCTTGTTAGCAAAGAGAGTGTAAAATAACTCAATACTGTATTTTGTAGTTTGTTCTCACCTCATAGTGATTATGTTGTTCTTGCCCTTGCAGAGGCAATGTACTGCCAGCATTCTGCTTTTCAGAATTTGACTCCTGTAATTTCAGCTGTGGCGTTAAAACTAGGGATGCATGATATTTTATTTTTGCTGATATCAGATATGCTACATTTCCAAACTCATTATTACGGGTGGGAGAAAAAAAATTGTTTCACATAAGTATCGGGTTATTTTGTTGGATGATTTTTAGAATCCATTTTTTGTTCGAAAATCGTTTTTTTTCCAAATTTAAATGCTTCATTATAGTCTGTGTTAATAAGCCACTTTTTAATGCAGTCTAGGCTTTTGAAGAGAGAGTATAAACAGCTGGTTAAGATATTAGGGCTGGGACGATTCACTTTTCTCCCGATACGATTTATTGCGATTTTTTAGGTGCCGATACGATTTAAATTGCGATTCTACGATACTGCCGATTTTTGCAATCTTTAGTTAGCTTTTTTAAAACCAGTGAAAAAGATGAACAATGATGATGCCTACAGACTATATCAGGAAAAATACACATCACATGTGAGTCTGTTTTTAGGATTTATTCAGCAATATATATTAACCAGCTGGTTATGCCCCCTCTCTTCAAAAGCCTGGATTGCATACAAAAAGTCGCTTATTATCCCTTCAGGCAACAGAGTTTTTTCAAGAAATATTCAATTTTGCTATCAAGATTTAAAAGGCTATAGTTACAAAGTGGTTAATTTTCCCAGCCATCATCATCGCTGTAATTTACGGGCCGACCATGAACGCCTCTGCTGCCTGCACTGTTTACCCCCGGCTTCTCCCTCGTTTGACCAGAGCTCCGCGGTCTTTCTCATTCTCCGCTAACACCGTCACTTTTCGCGGTGTTTTGAGCTTCCCTGCATCCCAGACTATGTGCACTCTTCGGTAGTCGCCGGCCAGGGACAGGAAAAGCTCTCGGTATGTACTGCTCCGGGACTGTAATGGCGCGCGGAGCCGCTCCCGCTGCGCGCACTCGCTGCCAGTTTGGTTCTCACTGGACGACTGACCGTCATCCTCAGAGAGTAAATATTCCTCAGATTCAGAGTCAGACAGTACTTGACAAAGTACTCTCGGCATCGTGAGTACTCTCTATCACTCTGTGTCTCTCTCTCTGCTCCGCTCCACAGCCTCTGCAGCCACACTCGCGTCCCTCGGTCCGGTGTGTGTGTTTTAAAATAAATATACGCCAAAACTTTGAATAGAAACCTGTCACCTGTCCACTATCTGCTGGTGAAAAGTAGTAAATCTACTCAGCACTATTTTAACAGCTATGGCCTGTTTTATCCAGCAATGTCGCTTGCCTCAGTTTGGCGACTTTAGCGCCTATAGTGTGTGTGTGTGTGTGTGTGTGTGTGTTTGGGGGGGGCATATCAATTTTTGAATAAAAATATCGATTTTAAAATCGGCAGACAAAAAATCGCGATACTTTGGTGTATCGATTTTTTCTCCCACTCCTATAAGATATATTTCTGAATATATCCTAAAAAGAGCCTCACCTGATAAAAACTGTAGGCATCATCATGGTTCATCTTTTCGCTGGCGTTAAAAAAGCTAACTAAAGACGGCAAAAATCGGCAATATCGTAGAGTTGCAATTTAAATCAAATTGGCACCTAAAAAATCGAATCAGGAGAAATGTGTATCATCCCAGGCTTACTCATTATCATAAACAATAATATTAATGCCAATATTGTTTGTCAAGTGCATAAAGCCCCCACTTTACTAAAAACTGACCTGTTCCTCTTATGTTGACAGTCTATTTGTGTTAGAAACAGATGCAAAGTACTTGGATACATATGGATTAATAGAACATTCAATTATGTATGGACTGCTGTTCTTTTCTGTTGTTGTGAGGGATGTACATCAGTTATAATTTTTTCTTTTTCAGTCAAAGAATCGTCCACATCTGCGCGGGGAGTACAATGTCTATAGCACTTTTCAGAGTCACGAGCCAGAATTTGACTATTTGAAAAGTTTAGAAATTGAGGAAAAAATTAATAAAATAAGATGGCTACCCCAACAAAATGCTGCTCACTTTCTACTTTCAACAAATGGTAAGAGCCTTCTGATTATATGCTTTAAATATTGCATCTTATAGTTATATGAATCAGTGTCTTAACTCTGTCTTCATCCAAAAATGTCCTTCTTTCTTAGATAAAACTATCAAATTGTGGAAAATTAGTGAAAGAGATAAACGAGCAGAAGGTTACAATCTCAAAGATGAAGATGGACGACTCAGAGATCCCTTTAGAATCACCTCTTTACGGGTATGTTTAATCGAGATTATCATATCCTGAGCTTTTAGTTTTGTCTGTTTTTTGTTTTTTAAGTCTTATGTGTGCATTTTTTTATATTTCAGGTACCAGTACTGATGCCAATGGATCTCATGGTAGAAGCAAGCCCTAGGAGGATCTTTGCAAATGCGCACACCTATCACATTAATTCCATTTCTGTAAATAGTGATCATGAAACGTACCTCTCCGCAGATGACCTAAGAATAAATCTATGGCACTTGGAAATCACAGACAGAAGTTTTAGTATCCTTTCTTCCTATCACAGCCCAAATATGAGATGTATGGCTCATATGCTGATGTAATCTGCATTGCATTATTTTGAAATATAAACTGGTAGTTCCTTAACACTGTGTTCCCAGATATTGTAGACATCAAGCCCGCCAACATGGAGGAACTGACAGAAGTAATCACAGCTGCTGAGTGCCATCCACACCAATGCAATGTATTTGTGTACAGCAGTAGCAAAGGCACTATTCGCCTGTGTGACATGCGAGCAGCAGCACTCTGCGATAGGCACTCAAAGTGTAAGTACGCCCGAGATGGTTCAACCACTAAATCGTTTCAAGTGATTTGATTAGAATTTGGAGAAAAGATTAGCCTAATTAGAGTTTAGTGGCAATTTGTAATTCTGTTTCTCTGTTTTTGGATGAATGTATTTTAGGACTGTTATAAATCTTGGCCTGTATTATATGAATGTAATTCACAATTGAAAAGCATCAGAAGTCCTGTAATATCGCAAAGGATATTTTGTTGTCCTGAGTAACCAAAGAGGAAACCATAATTTATGTGGAATGTTTTCCTTATTTATTCCATCCTGGTGTAAGTTGGGATTTGACTTTGGGATATTTTATAATTAGGATGTTGCTCTTTTGTTTTCAGTCTTTGAAGAGCCTGAGGATCCGAGCAGTAGGTCTTTCTTCTCTGAGATCATCTCCTCCATCTCAGACGTGAAGTTCAGTCACAGCGGACGCTATATGATGACACGTGACTACCTCTCCGTCAAAGTTTGGGACCTCAACATGGAGAACAGACCAGTGGAGACGTATCAGGTGAATGAACACATATTTTGTCCATGTGTACATTTTACCTGTTGGTTGTAAAATGGGCACAGCTACCTTTTAATGCAGTTAGAAGGAGCTAAGGTGACAGAGCAAGCTGTTACTGTGGCCTCCCTCAGAAGAAATGGTTCAATTTAATAGGCAAAATTGAATACTTTTTTGTTTAAATTGGTCTCAATAGCAATATTCGCAAACTTTTTAATTTTGTCACACACTGCAGCTGAGAAACATATCCAGGTATACATTTTTCATATCACAGTCCTAATGTGTTCCTCTAATGAAGGACAAGGGCACACATTGTAGTCTAACAGGTGTCTCTGCTCAGCCATGCGAGCTAATGTAAGTTTTAAAGTCATCACAGACACTGGGAAAAGATATGTAGGAAAAGTGGTGTTTAAAGTCAAGAGCCTCTGCATGTAAAACAGGAGTTCGTAACCTTTTGTTCCCAGCCCACCTCCCTACTTGAACCCAGTTCAATCATAGAGGACTCAGTTCCCCCAAGACTCACATAAATAAGTGATGTGTGGCTGTCCAAAGTGTGCATCAATTTTGATCATGTTCATTTGTGAAGTGCTTCTAGCAACATGCAGCAGCTAAATTAGAAAAGGTAAACACATAAACAGAATGCATGGTAGCTATACCTCAGTTTCCATTTCTATCTTCTTCTAGTTTCTCATGTTTTTACAATATTTGTTTGTATATCCATGTTCTCAACAAAAAACATCTAATGTATGCAGTGAATGTGATATTTTTTTAGTTTTATGCCTTGTGCTCCCCTCTAAGATGCCAAGAGGCCCTGCAATGAGGCCCTGACCAAAGTTGAGGAAAGATGCAAGCAGACCTGATCTTTGTGTAAAGTATCCACAAAGATCAGGGATGAACAACTGTTGTTAAAAGACAAACTGTTATTTTCACTGCTAAGAGCCACGTTGTCACAAATTGTATGATACTTTCAAAAGTCTTACTTAAAAGTTAAGCAACAATAGAAATACTGTTAACAGTAGCATTTTATAACATGATTTACAGCAAAGTTTTAACCTCATATTATTTAGAAAATGCTAAATTTAAGTACACAATTAGAGAAACTGAGGAAGAAATTTTTACAAATAATTTGAGTCATGTTTCAACAGAGGAGTATAAAACAGTTGTAGATAAAGAAATGTTTAAATGTCTTTTAAAGTGGTCATATTTTGGCACCCCTGATCCACCTTTATTCTCGCTTTGTCTGAGATGCTCTTGTCACTTACAAGCCCCCCTTTTGCTCAGTTGGCTCAGTGTATTGCAATTTGTTTACCAGTGCAATCTGTGATGATTGGTCAGCTCAGTGCAATTTTCCACAGCTCTGTATTCTTTTTATAGTCTATATTCTTCACTGAGCTTACCAGCCTGAGCTAATGTGCTGAAACAACTAATGTAACTGTGTATGGGTTTTCAGCTAATGTAAACTGGTGGGTTTATTCAGCCACAGGTACTTGCAGTAGAAGAATGAGAAGTTCTCAGGTTGTCTTGAACATAGAAGTACTTTCTCACATAGAGGAGACAGAGGGAAGAAACTTCATAAGAGCATAATATGACCCTTAAAGAACAAACTAATCATTTGACCTAGATTATTTAATAAGTGCTTCTATTTTTCCTAACCCTTTGCATATGGTGTTAAAACTTCTTGTTAGATTTTTTAGGCATGTTTTCTGTTAATGTGGAACTGACGTGCAGGATGTTGACTGATGAGGATGGCAGCGTTAGCCTCCTTGGCCATCATTTGCCTTCCTTTGTTTATAAACTTGCTAAAAGTCTAATAATGTTAATATAACTGGTTTGCTGCGTTTCAGGTCCACGAGTATCTTCGCAGTAAACTCTGCTCCTTGTATGAAAATGACTGCATCTTTGACAAGTTTGAGTGCTGCTGGAATGGCAGTGACAGGTAAGTGCCCTCATCTGTGATTACAATAATATTCTGCAAGCTCATGTCTTTACTTAGTTTGTGTTATTTGTCTTTGATTGATTTGGGAGACTTTAAGTCATTAGTTGATGTGGCACTTGGAGATGGCATGTTCCTTGTTTTCCAAAAGTAAACATTAACAGAAGTTCTTGATTCTCTCCCTCTTCAGTGCCATCATGACTGGCTCCTACAACAACTTCTTCAGAATGTTTGACCGCAACACCAGGCGGGACATCACACTGGAAGCGTCCCGGGAGAGCAGCAAACCGCGGGCCACGCTCAAACCGCGCAAAGTGTCCACCGGCGGCAAGAGGAAGAAGGATGAGATCAGCGTGGACAGCCTGGACTTCAACAAGAAGATCCTCCACACTGCCTGGCACCCCAAAGATAACGTGATAGCTGTGGCAGCCACCAACAACTTGTACATTTTCCAGGACAAAATCAACTAGAAGATCTCGGGGGCTCCAGAGGATAGGGCTTTTACCGTACCTGTGTAGTTAAGCCTACTACTTGTCTATCTGTATAAGAAGAAACAGCCTCGTTTGTCCTCCTGGTGAAGAATTCGAAAGCACGTGTCTACTTTTTTTGCCACAGGAGGTTGATCCATAGGCCTGTTTTATTTTGAGTCTGAGCTTAGGTTGTTTTTGCCTTTGGCACCAGGGCAATCAACATGCCCCCCTGACCCAGAAAGCCCAATTCGGGTCTAATTGATGGAATGGCACTCCCTAGAGGTCAAACTCTCGAACGTTGGTGTTTGTGTTGACATTTTAAGCCTTCATTTCATGATTTAACTACAGAACTCTCGGAAGCCCTCAAAGCGACGTCTTGTCAAAGCTGTACCATCATCTTTAAAGATTTCTGGGCCCTCTGAAGCACGGATTAATGGCCAATAAGCCGAACTGTCACATTCCCCCATTGGCCATGAATTCAGGCCAAACTACTGGTGGAAGAGGCCATGAATTTGGAAAGTGGACCTGTTTTCTTTTCTTTTTTCTTTTTTTTTTTCTTTCCCCCTTCCCTCATCTTACTTTACCCCAGTCAATACGGTGACATAATTTCACTGACTGTATCTACTCAAGTACACCTTGTCATCCACATAATAAAAGAAACTAAAACTACAGATGTGTTTTTAAATTTAGAAGTATGTATTAAAACATGTTTATTGCTTTGCATGTTTTTATGTTGTAGAGAGGTGGAAAAATGTCCAGTCACACCACTGTCTTTGAGCAGATCTCAAGCTAACTTGTTATGGAAAAACTATTCGGGGCTACCGGTGTCAGAATCGCCGCTGGAGACATAATGTGTCTGTGTCAAGAGATTAATTTTTTTGAGTTTTTGACCATGTTTTAGGGTGCAGGCTGGAGAACTACATGGCACAAAGATGGGGCCCAGGACAAAGGGAATCTGCAGCCTTAATACCTACTTCTATCAGTGACAGCTACGAGTTTATGTCCCCAAACGTTTTACAAACCTCATGTGCATTATTTGTAAATCCTATTTTATAAAGTTATGTCCTCATATACTGCTGCTACATGTGGCTGTCTATGAAAATCATGAAGGAGGAAAAATTGCACACCATACAGTTTATGTGATAGAGTGCCTCCGAGTAATGTAACAAGTAGGAAATTCAGACAGGCCTCATACATGTGCCCTTATTTCATTTGTTAGGGATCTCACCCACCAATTTGAACTGCGTATTGCAAAATGTGGATCTTATCTCCGTAGTTGTGAATGCAGAAATGAAGGTTGACTACACAAAACATATACTGATGACATTAAAACACATAACAATGCATTGTCTTTGTCCATTGAATCCTAACATGGTGGCAATGTATTCACTTGTTTATTATTTTGACCAAAGTTCAATAAAATTTTAATTGTGTTCATCTGCATGTTGTGCGTTCCTCAGAGAAATGCTATCCAGAGTCACTTTTTTGATCCTGTTTTATTTTGTGCTTGATGGACATATGAATCATGTCTGTGCTCATTCTCAATAAGCAGTTGATTTACATGGTGATACGATGGAACTGCACAAAATGCCATCACTAAACTAGTAATCCCTTTGATAAAAATGGAATCAACTGACAGCAGTTACTTAAAATCAAAAGTGATCCCTCTTTGCAAATAACATGAGCAGGTAACTACACTTGAAAAGCTCCCTAACGTGCAGGTTTTTGGAGCAAAAAGCAGCAAAACAGTCATTTCCTGGTTGTGCTAGCATAATTGTGATGTTTTTACTGGCGCTTTCATCGCAAGACGCCAATGACAAATCCTGAACTCTCCAAGCTAGTCGGCGTAACGTGAGGCAATCATTCAGAATTAAACAGTCACATTGCCACACCCCTAGCGATATGCAGAAGGTCCCGTTTTAAGGCATGCCAAGATGGTCACAAAAAGGTGACGAGGTCTCAAAACACATCTTCCCTTCTCAGTAGGTGTTGTGGGACGTCAGGCGTTTACCGATGTAAATCCTGAAAAAGAGAGACAAGCATGTTAAACAAGGTGTGAAGGAAAGAAAAAGGGGGAAAGCAAGTTGTATCTGTAGAAATAAAACAAATCAACTGAAAGTGAACATGTGCCGGTGACACTGATACTCATGAAAGAAGCCCTGAGGATATTCAGGTCACATGCTAAATCTGAAAAATGAAATAAACATTATGACCCGCTACTGGTTACCTCTGACAGTTAGCATCTTGAATATTGTTTATATTCACACACATCTTTTTATCATTACACATCATTAACCCTTTCATGCATGGTGTCCACTTCAGTAGACAGATCTTTGGAATAGTTTTATGCCCTTTAGGCTGCACTACCATGTTCAACTACCAGGCTGTAAATTCCCAAACCCTTGTCTTAAGTTTCATAACATTTTTCACCTTAACACATTTTTACCATCATGAATTCAAAATTGTCGACAAATGACAAATTAGAAAATATGCCTATATTCAGATTTCACTTAATTTTGTATTTTTTATTTTAAATTTTGGTGTAAATCACAAGTGAATAGTTTGACTAAACAGCAATATCACATTTACTTCAGATTTTGCTTTTTTAATTTACACATAATAAATGTTTGTCAATGACATATGTTTGTGGGTTTTCTTTTAAGTTTCATTAAATTACTTTTATACTGCTGATGCAAGGTGTCCACTGTTGTGGACAGACAGCTCCCTCAGAATGTAACACTGAAAAACAATGAATGTGATTTTTTTATAACTTGTTTGAAAGTAAAAAACATTTTTAAAAGTATTTCTTTGTGATTTAGTAGTTCATGCATGAAAGGGTTAAAGAAAATAGTTTTTTTATGAGTTATCAGAATAATGTGACATGTTTCTGTGGAAAAAATGCAACATCCTAACTGATCATGAACACTAATGTAAGAAAATAGTATGTTGAAAAGCCTATCGATTCTTTTACAAGTACAAATTGATAAACTTGAACTGTCTGGCCATATTTGCCTTCTTGAATAACCTATAGCAGTGCTTCTGCTGGGTCATTGCAGTAACTGATTCATTAAGTAAGAGAGATTTAATATTTTTCCCCATTTCATGATTCAGGAATGATTAAAAAAAGGCTGACTCATGCTTTCATTTACTTATTTATCTACTTTAACAGGTTTTCTATGCTCTTTAGCAGGAGTGTGAATCCAACAGGTCATGACTCCATTCAAATTCAGGGGGTAAAGTTCAATTAAAATTGATTTATAATTCAAACCAGTTTAAGTTCAAGTACATCGCCTTTTGTTACACAAAATGTTTTTTCAGGATCTGCTTTTCTCTACAGTGCAGTAAAAGACTGTATAACATGATTTGACAAAGAAAAGGACAATATATTGTGTTCAAGATAAATGAGTGAATATAATGCTTTTACTTCTACGTGCAACACAACACAGACCATAGAGACAGGATTTCTCCATCTGCTCTTGTGAACAGCACCAGAAAGTGAGAGGACTAAATCCCTTGCCCCCCAAAAATACACCCACTTCTGTGATGTCAGCCATGATTGGCCTGGAGTGGCAGAGACAGGGCAGTGCATAGACTGCAGAGAGAAGCAAAGCTGTAAAAACAGCACTGAGTGGACTGGTCCAGAACAGACTGCGCCCACATGGGGAAGAAGGCCTTTTTGATTTGTTCCATTAAATTTGGTTGTGGAAACAGAATTACGTCACATTCCAGTTAAACATGTTCCAGTTACCAGCTGGTACCTTCAGGTTGTCCAACTCCTTAAGTTGTAACTAGGGATGGGGAATTGATAAGATTTTATCAATATCGATGCTGTTAACGATCCTGCAAATCAATCCAATTCTTTAACGATTCCCTTATCGATTCCTGCAGATTTTCCATGTGGGCAAATGTTGGTATGATTTTCAGTGGCAACAATGTCAAACACATGTCACAGCATGTATAACTGCCTCTGCAAATTGCCCATGTGTCCACTCACGTAAGGTTGTGTAGTGGGTGCAGTTTGGATTAAGTCACAATTCTGATGCTTCTGAACCCTGTCAGTGGATGGAATTGATAAGGAAATTGATTAGCAAAAAAATTAATGATATCGATTCTTTGATGGAGCTGTTAACGATTCTCAACTGGAATTGGTTTTCGATTCCCATCCTTAGTTGCAACTTGAACACTTCAACCTCCAAGATCAAATGGAACGCACCACTGAACTGGCAGTAGGGATGGGAATCAGAACCAACTCCAGTTGAGAATCGTTAACAGCTTCATCAAAGAATCGATAACATGAGTCTTTTTGCTTATCAATTCCTTCCACTGACAGGGTTCATATGTGGTCAGAAATGTAGTTTTTTTTTAAAGGCGCCTACTGCACAACCTTAAGTGAGTGGAAACACCAGCAACTTGCAGGAGCAGCTATCTATGCTGTGACGTGTGTTTGACGTTGTTACCACTGAAAATCTGCAGACCAAAATTTGCCCACAAGGAAAATCTGCAGGAATCAATAAGGGAACCGTTAAAGAATTGGATCGATTAGCATGATTTTTAATAGCATTGGTATCAATAAAATCTTATCAATTCCCATTCTTAACTGGCAGGGGCTTCAACAGAGCGTCTCAGACAGACTGAGAATACAGCTGCATCAGTATTTTTTAACATTTGCAATTGTGAGCGAACAACATGTCATCAAAACCAAACATATGAGCTTCAGTTGAGGTTTGACTTGAATCATTAATTTCACAATAGTGTATCTCTTCATTTGGAGATAATCCACTTGTTAATGCTTAAAAAAGAGCAACATTTCCTCACCAACATTTTAATTGTTCATACACAGCAGAACCAACGTAAACTGTACTGCTGTCCCTACGCTGTGAATCAAAACACAAACCTGAAACCCACCCTCCACAAACTGACTGACGGGTGGCTAATACATCGACAACCAATCAATTATTCATGATCCAATGGAGCAATTAAAGGTCTTTTTGCACCAGAGGTATTTAGGGAATTGGCTCTTTTTCTGTATTACAGTGTGGACAATACAGGGTTAGGTCTCTGACAAAGCTCACTGAAATTCATAGTTTGAGAAAATCATTTGTGGTAAAACTGGGTTTTTCCCAGGCTTCCATAAAAGGCACAAAACCTGTGATACACAATTACACACCTGCTAGTGTGAGAAATTAGATGATGTTGCTTACCCTAGTCCAACAGCCAGTATGTGAGAAATGATTAATGAGGGCAGGAAAAGCTTCAGAAAGTCAGCGGAGAGAACACCCCCCTTCTTCATGACGCTGGTGTTCCTGATGCTGAGACAGGTCGAGCGCTTAGGGTGCTTCAGCAGGAACTCCCTACAGAGGAGCACATTAATTTTTCACTGTGTTGAATACATTAAAATAAATGAGTGCTGGGCTAATGTCATACTGACACTTCTGCTCAGAATGATATTTCTTTTCTGTCACTCGACCACAAATATTTAGCGTAGCATGCACAGAGAAATTCTTTCTTTTTTTAACCAGGAGAACCTCACTGAGCTTAAGAATCTCATTAACAGGAGTTTCCTGGCGAGCAGCAAATTTATCCAGTTACAACATGATGCAAAAACAATCACAGAACAACATAAATAAGCAGCCAGTTCAGTGTGATAAAATACATCAGTCAAAGGGTCACTTTTTCCGGCTGATTGTGATTAGTCTCACACTAAAAATAATACTCGATGGTGTTAGTCATTACTGTCGCATCTGTACTTTAATAGATGGACATGTAATATCCCACCACTGTGAGTCAACGTGCCAACTGGGGGTGAGAATTGTCCCGCTCTTTAGGTATATCAGTATAGACAGCTCAGGTGTAACACTATGACCACTGATAGGTTAAGTAAATGATACTAAACATCACTTCATCATGGTACCTTTTAGTGGGTGGGATATATTAAGCAGCAAGTAAACAATGCCCTAATAGCTGATTGTTAGAGGTAGGAGAAATGGGCAAACGTGAGACTTAGAACAAGTTCGACGAGATGAAAAGGTCATGTGCGGTGTCTAGATGACTAGGTCAGAGCGTCTCAAAACTGCAGCTCTTGTGGACTGTTCCCAGTCCAAGGAAGGAACAGTTGTGAGCCAGTGACAGGGACACGAGTGGCCAAGGCTCACTGATGAACGCAGGGAATGGAGGCTGGCCTGTGTAGTCCAATCCAGACAAGGTACTGTTGCTAAGTTTGCTGGAGAAGTTAATGCTGGTTCTGATAGAAAAGTGTCAGAATGCACAGTGCATTGCAATTTTGTTGCATATACACAACACAATATTAGGCAGGTGGTCATCATATTATGCCGGATCCTTTCATTTAAATGGCAAAAGAGCAGTAAATGTATTTATATTAACACTTTATTGTGCATTAAAGTAATGTAAAAGATGTCTCTGACATGGTCATTTGTCTGCACAATGTTCTGTATGCCAAATGATCAGTTAAAATGTTGATTTAAGTATGGACAACCAACAGTGATGTTCTTACTGACTATAACATAACCAATTTCAAAGGTACAGTTCAAATGCTGTTATTACCTCTGCTGAGGAGGCTATGCCAGTGTTTGTTTGGTTGTTCTGTTAGCAAACAGGATAAGTCAAAGACTAATGAAGGAATTGGGATGGATTTCAGGGAATATCTGTCATGGACTAAGGAAAAAGTTATAAGATATCTGAGTCCAGATGTGGATCCAGGAATTTAAGGATTTTTAAACATTGCCAGACGGGGAAGTTTTCCACATTTCTGCAAATTATTTAAACAAGTTCTTCACTGATTTTGATGACATTTTCTGGAAAAGTTGGTCATGGCACAAGATGGAAATTATCAGATTTTGGTAGTGAGCTGAACCAGGATGTGGACCCAGGATTTTTTTTTATTTGTTAATAGTGCAAGATATTGCAGTTTTCCACGTTTTTACATCAACACTCCAGACAGATTTCTTCAGACAGTGTTGCCAATACCGTGGCAGAGAATTGTGTTAAATGTTTCTTTTAATATCATTTTATCATAAGTCAAAATCTAGTCACACTGTGTGACACAACAGCAAGTAACCGTGGAAGTGATGAACGGTCAATACCGGCTAGTTTATTATTACAAATTACTGCAGGTAAAATTTTAAGGGGGCAGGATGAACAAGTGATTCAATAACTGAATCTATGAGCTATTTATAGTTTCATTGTACTTGTCATATGTATTTGAGACCTGCATGGCTTAATCCTTAAAAAAAAACATTTTCTCCTGGTAGCATCAGGCAGGTTTTGTATGCTTAACTGATTTGTTGTTGTATTATGAACAGGTATAAATACTGTCAATGTCTGCTGCACACTACAATGAATGTTTTGATTCTGGTATTGTAAAAAACGCTCATTTATTTGAGAGAAAAAAAAATTAGACTTGATTCGTGTATCACTATCCATCTATCAACCATTGAGGTATGATTTTTGGTCCATAATGCCCCGGTATCTCGTCAACTTAGATTAATTTGCTGAAATTTTTAAACTATACCATTATTAGAGGCCAAACAGGAGTAAAAAATCACTTCTACCAAATTAGGAGAAGTTACCTACTTTGGAGGACTGTTTTCAGGTCGACTGGACCAGTCCCAAATCCAATCAGCATTTTTCTTCATCATGTTCTCTACTTCCCTTCTTCTTTCTTGATAGTCTTCATCAGACTACAAACACCAAAACTGGATTATTGTTTTTAATCACAACAGATCCAGTTGCATATCTTTTACTGACGACATCTAAATAAAACATCTCATCTGTAAACTACAAAATAAGAAGTGAACTGAATCACAAACAAAATATAATCACATTTATGTCAAGGGTCAGCTGTGTAAACATATGTTCGAATATTCATACCTGTGAGCTGTTCCCCTCTGAGCCTCTCCACATAAGAAGGGGGGTCTGTGCTCTAAGCGGGCTGTTGTGAAAAGGAAACAGGAGAGAAACTTTTAAGCTACAATCCAGGGCAGAAAGAGTACTCCAATGTAATACTCACATGAAGTAGTTGCTTTGCCTGAAATTTGCTCAAGCAGAAGCAATATGATTGATCTATAAATCTACTCAAGTAACAGTGAAAGTTTCAGCATCAATCCTTCATCAGCCTTCCTGATGAAGGCTTGATGCTGAAGCGTGTCGAAGTTTGTTTTTAAGGTCTGCATGACCATCCTGTTAAAATAAAGGCATTTTAATAGTATAAAGAGAGTGCCTTGGAGTCTCTTCTTTTTGTTTCAAGGACTTTTTGAATCCCTTTCCAAAGAGCACCTCAACCAAACCCTGTTGAGTCAAGGTAGCACTCCTTTCCTTTGTCTTATAAATTTGTCACATTTTACAAACATGTGCAGACACATCACTGTTTGGATTCAGGTTATTTTAACAGTTGACAGACTATTTGAAAGACATGTATGACTCAGGACAAAGCAGAGCTGCCCCTGGCCAAAGAGAAGCCCTAATTCAATGCTAAAAAGGTCCAAAAAATATAGTTTTAACAATATAACACATGCAAAAGTTTTCTTCTCCACAATTAAACTGGTGGGAGCATCTTACTTGGGGGGCGACCCTCACTGTACAGTGCTGGTAAGAAAAAAAAACAATGTAATACAGTTCGTTTAACTTGGTATCTTAATAAATAATACATAAATGCTATTCTTTTTGTGCAGATAGAAAGCAAATAGTTATTTATGAATCTCCAACAAGTTTTTACCTTTGCTGAGGGGATTATGCTTGCTTTGTTTGTGAGCAGGATAATAAAAAAATATGACTGGATTTTTGTCACATTTTCAGGCCATACTTGTTGGAGCACAAGAGAGAGGTAATTAGATTTTAGTGATGATCTGAATCCAGATGCAGATCCACTTTTTTTTTTAACTGTGTGAGAGAGGGAAGTTTTCCATATTTTGACAATAACTTGCCTGCCAAAGTTGGAAATGCCTTGGCCGAGGTGCACACCCTCATTTAAAAGTGCAATGTAATGGAAATTTTTGCTGTGACTGCGAAATGGCTATTTTCACAATGTTGTTGGAAAAATTTGACCTCTTGTTGATGCTATTGAGTTGTACATGTGAAATACAGAAAAAGATACTTTTCTAATCTGTCAAAGTTCAACAGTTCCTTCAAAATACTTGTATAAAAATCAATTTACTGATCCTGAAAACTAATTATTAAGTACAAGACAACCAAATCTACTCAGTTAAAAAAGATGAGTAAGTCATACCCAAATGGAGATACACATATGAAACTGAAGTTGTAAACAATAAGTGTTACTGAATACACATAAAGGAAGTAAGCACAGCTTCCCCTTTGTCCACAGACCTGTTGCACTGCGAGCTTCCTCTGGAGCTGCTTCTTCCTGACTCGTGCTGGGCCTCTAACAACATTTTCTCCACGTCACACTCCTGACTGGTGGTGGGAATCTGCTCCTGGCTCCCGTGATGGCTGGTGCTTCGGGAGCCTGTGCCACTGAAATGCAGCTCAACCCAGGAACCTTAAATCAGAGACATGGTCTTTCAAAATAAATCTGATGAGTATAAAAGGTAAAGCTAATAGTTGTAGGCTAGGAGAACAGAGTAAACAGACTGGTTTGGCTGGAAGGCATTTGATTTCGCAACACTGCAAATAAGCTTCATTATGTAGGTCGGTGTGATGTCCTCATAATGTTCTACATAAGCCTAAAAGAGGCATAAACTGGCTCGTACACCCGACTTCAGACTTTTTTTAGCTTGGGCGTTACGCTGGTCTGTGTCATACAGCTACTGTAGGATGTGCTGACTGTCATATCTATCAGCTAACTAGCATACGTTTGTGAGCTGAAAACATTTTTGTTGTACCTTACCTTGCAAACTCTCGTCCGAGGATGTGTCCTTTTGGGTAGACATTCTGTTGGTAAATTCGTGCGTGTCCCTTCGATTAGGCAGTCTTGTTAATCTAAACGCAGGGAAATTTGTGGCGAAATCTCTCTCCTACTGGAGCTCCAACTACCACAATAACAATGACGCAATGTAGTGTTTATCTAAAATGTGATTGGCTCCGACACGACCACGCAGCTCGCGCAGACCGTGGGACGCGCATGCTCACAGGCACGTTTCCCCGAAAGACAGAAATAAACTCGGGCGCCTCGTCCCATGACGGTTTTGTGAGGACACAAGCTGAAAACACAAAAGACAGCAGGGGCAAATGTTTGCTCTCGGTTCTATTTTAGTGTAACCTTAATTATCATTGATATAGCAGTTTCAAACACCTGTCTGCAGGTGGCAGTCATGGCTCAGAAGTTTATTTGCATTAGGGACAATATAAAAACATAACACAGTTCAAAAGGGAAAAGATACACCTCACACCAGATTAGGCTTACTATCAAATTCAACAGATCAATAACAACAGTCTAGTTTCCACCCCAGCTTTATTTAGTATTCATGTCTGGCTGTTCTAGTCATAAATAGGTAGTTTAAGACAAAGCTTAACTGCATCAATCCACTGAATGTGACACAAGAAAAAACTAGGGAAGACAACTGTGAGGTCTTGTAATAAAATACAACATGTATATATGATATTTCTATGCCTAAGGCTTGTTAAGTCTTTATAACATAGACTAACAAGAAGTGCTCCTAGAGCACAACCCTCAAACCAAAGCACTTCCAACACTACCAATCAGGTTATTGTCAAAAATGTGGAGATGTGTCCTATCTGGCATTGTCAACAAATCCTTGAAAAAAAATTCTGGATCAACATCTGGATTCTGATCAGCAATCTGTAATCATTTCTTCCTTATGCCAACAGTAACAATTCTCTGAAAATGTCATCAAAATCTGTTAAGAGCTTATTTGAGGAGAAATTCCTATCTTGCAATGTTAAAAAAAGTGTAGAAAAAAATTCTTCAACATTCAGATTCAAATCATGACCAGAATCAAATCACCTGATTCTTGTGCTGTGACCAACATTCCCTAAAAATGTCATTGAAATCAGAGTACAACTTTTGAGTTATCTTGCTAACAGAAAAACAAACACCAGTGAAACCATAACCTCCTTGGTTCCTTGGCAGAGGTAACGTCAGTGTTTAACATATTTATGCTGTTTTTTTTTTTTAATCTTTTATTGAATGTCCAGTTTTGTTTAATATATGAAGTTTATTTCACGTGCTTTGGATAAATCATTTTTTAAAAATATCTAAAAAACAATGTCAGTTCACAAAAAAAGATGTTGAAATTGTCAATTTTACTTTTTCAAAAAATAAACTTAAAAAAATAACATAAGAAATAGTCATTACAGTCACATTCCTCAAATTTTTTTAGCACATTGCATTACAGTGTTACAGGCTACAGACCACATGTTTCAGTTATTAACCTTTAAAATGGCAGAACTAAAGACAACATTAAGTTTGACCTATCTAATGCACACTTTCTTTTGAAACTTTACTGAAAAGTCTGTCCTGTCCTGTATATACCACATGTATGGTTGCTTAGTAAATTTTTATTTTAAATTCAATATGAGCTTTTGCAAAGACCATACTACATACTGAGGACCACTCGGGCTGTGGATGATCACAATGGTCACAAAAATTTTAAAGAATATATTACAATAATTGTGACCCCCCCCCCCCCCCCCCTTGTTTTCCATGACTACAAAGGACTATGTTTTTTTGTACATACACTCTGCTTATCACTAAAAATATGTATCTCTCACACACCCAAGAATCATTTTAATGCAGCCATAGATAAATTAAAACAGCTATCAGCTACCCTCTGAATATATTTTTTCAATTGAGTCATGAGAAATAGTGTGATTATCTTACCAAGGGGAACATTTGCAACAGTAATAGCTACAGCTTAAATGGATATTTAGAATTTTATTTATATCAAATTTATGAAATTTGAAAAAATACACATCACATTCTTTAAAGTTAAAATAATAGAATAATTTCTGTTGGATTTACATCATCATTTTCAATGGTTCATCCTACGGATATTCACTGTATTCATTGGGATTAACTATTTTTCATATCCCAGTTTTATATCACAAAAAGAAGCATAATATAAAACACGACATTATCACATCTATTTAGGAAAGACATCTGTCAAAATATCCATTATCTTGGTAACCCTATTTCTCTTTCTCAAGCCAGTACTACTGACTTTTGTAAGACTGAATGGACAGAGACAACAGAGGGGAAACCCGACAGGTGTAATCCATGAACACGTGACCCTCATTTGACACCTGTAACAACAACAGAGCAGCATACCGTACATACTTTTCTAGGAAATACCCTGAAGTCTGTTTACATTGGGGAGCTCTGTTGAAGTAATTTTCTAAATAAATTATTAGAGTTGCCTATTTGCAGAGTTTTCTCTTGATTTATTTACAGTTAAACATTGGAAACATAGATGGATATTAACAGAGAACAACCATGTTTCTTAAGATTTCTTCTGATTTATTCTTTTACATGATACACCGTGTTATTTCGTTCACAGTTTCTTGCCAAAGCTGCTCCAAAATCTAGGCAGACAAATACAATTATACATGCTGTAATCAAGATTTGTATGCCTGATTATTCTTGTATAATTTAATCATTTCTACAATTGCTGGGGCTAATTATTCAGTGATGTGTTCTCTTCCTGGCAGATCTCAGTTAATGTGACTTACTAATTTTGTTGGAAAAGCACAAAATACAATTTATAGTTATAGGACAAAAGCCACACAAACAAGCACTAATTAAACTCTTCCATCGGCAGAGTTTGTCATTAATCGTGTCATGTTTCTGTGACCTATTGTCTTACCTTATAAGCATAATTGACCATATTTGATCATGTACATTCTACTGACTGATTTCTTTGTCTGAGCTTGATTCCACCATAAAGAGTAGCTGAATGTCTTAAAAAACAAAGTGTGTTTAAATGACGCCTTGTTCTTTGTCTTAAACAAGCCTTTTTTCTTAAAGTAGTGCTAGTTGAGCATTTATACACTGTGCAATGATGAACATCATGCATTATTTTGAAATATTCGATATGATTAAATAAACAATGCCAATACCTACTGTGCTGAATAAAATAAACAACTTATAAGATCACAAGGGACCGACACATGCAGTAGCTCAAATATACAGATGTTCTGGTGTCTTTCAAATTTCCGATGGGTGTAATTCTGGCAGTAATTTTGAAAAGCGTCATGAATGTTTTTCTGTTCTGTGTCACAGCTTTCGCTGGAAAATGCTCCCAACAGATTGCAAATGTTCTAAAATGGATGCATTTCCCATGTTATAATGGCTAACCTCTGCACAGCTAGACTGAGCTGTTTTTCTATTTCATATTTATGGTTTTAACCATTAAACCACAGCTGTGTTTATTTGTGAATAAACAAAGCCCCTCATTCCCCACCGTCTCCACTTGTTGGTGGATAAAACCAATGCCCAAGTACTCTACCACAATACTGATATCAGACTGTGAATCCTTTAACCCTTGGTTCCCAACATTTGCTCTGCCTGACCCACCCTCCCTAGAGGGGGCCACAATAGATCTCAGGAGGTATAAGACTCTTCCAGCTTTGAGATTGTCAAAATAAAGTTTACACAAGTTATCAAAAACAGTGATCACACATCTACTGCACACTCAAGTGTCTTGCTAAAACTTCAATGTTTTAGCAAGACATAACCCGAAACTTGAAGAACTTTCACATCCTTAAAAACCATGGAGAAATGTAAATGTTTTTAGCAGAATGACATGTGTCCAATCAGGAAATAACTTTTAAACACTTAAACAAGCCACAGAGTGAAAAGATAGGAGCCCAACACTAACAAACTACTCAACTCTGTCAGAAAAACAGCAAGACAATCACCATCATCAAATATAGTCTAACATTTCCCAAGTCCAAGCCAGTCAGTCCAAGGATTGACACAGAGTAAACTAATCTCAAAATACTCATAAGCATGGGAAATAATTGTTTATCAAAATAAAAAAAAACATTTGCACTATTGTTCTGTGTACTATTCAAGATATTGGAATAAAAGGGGGAATGAAGCCATTTCCTAAAGTCCAAGCTACCAGCCATTCTTTACTAAAAAGAGATGAAAAAGGAAAAACTAATTGATAAACCAATCCCCCCAAAACCTTTGTATTTCAGTGACTGTATTTGTGAATGGTAACGATTAGTCCATGCATTTTTCTCTTTCTGTTAATGCTGAATGAAACCACCATGTCTAAAAATGATTAAATACACTGAAGTTTGCGATCTTATCTATCTGACACTCTAAAACCCATAAATCTGAAGTTCTTGTCGTCTTAATAATGTCGTTATGTATGTCTGTGCCATATGTAGCTCTATCACTGCTCCTGACACAGTGTTTATAGTAATTAAGTAAAGGACTCAAAATTAATACATTACTACATGAGCAAGTTAGAATGGCAATAATGCAAATGTAGTAAAGAGCTCATTTTGTTTGGAGGTATGTATTAATCACATGAACGCTGTACTGTTGTATGTTGTAGCCTCTTAGACAACACCTGTATTGACTGGAGAAAAATATTAATAAAAGGTCAAATTTTGTAGGGGAACACTCACCATTATTTTCAGGACATTTCAAGAATCCTTACAAATCCTGCATTTAAGGAAATCGACATCCCGCAGAATCAGTAACAGCGTTAATGAGAGGGCTAAAGTTTTAACCCCTTTTTTTCAAACTTCAAATTTCGCGCTAAAAATGACGTTTACATCCGGGTACTCTGGAACTATTGCGTCATGCCGCTGACGGCGACGGTTATCGCTGTGATTCACGAGCCGCTCCGTTTAAGCTAGCTAACTACATGGACAAAATGTTTGGAGCAAACAGAGAAAAGAGGTTTGTTGAATGCTTTGTTTTCTAAATATCATTAAGTTTTGCTACACCTTTGTCGGGACCTCGCATACATTAAACCGTTTTTTGAAAGTATAAATCAATAAAATATGTTGTTCACTGCCATTAGAGCTCAAGCAGGGGCGAATGACCCATGTACTTATGCCCACTCAAATGATGCGGTGTTAGTAGAAAAATCACGCTAAAAATCCTAACCCAGCACACAGTTATTAGGGAAATGTATTTAAGTTAGATATTATGAAATTTCTTAACAAAATTAGCTCTTAAAAGTGTTATTAACGTTAAGACAGTTATGAAGACATAATATGTTGGCTTCCTTCGTGGGTCAACTTGCTTGCTAGCATTCTTATTTAGCAATGTTTTGCCGCATACAGTATATATAGTTGATATTTACACAATTTAAAAACACTTTCCTTTTAGGAGTCAAACATCTGCTGGTGGTCCAGGGAAACCTGCTCTTCATGTCACCTGGGAACAGGCAAAGACTGGATAAAGACCATAGACAGCGCCACCTGCTGATTTGTCCAGGTAACTGCTATAACTCACTTTCCAGACCTCCACAGTTTTCAGACTATTTTTGCCTAATACCATGTCAAACTCTCAAGGTTTACCCCTTTAATTTATCTCCATAAAAAAAAAAACTTTTGATCCATGTTGTAGTATCTTGTCAGTCTGTTTCACATATGTACAACTGTAATGCTAATAACATATAATCAGCAATATGATCCAAAATTTATATTAATCATAAATGTAAAACTCAACAGTCGATAGTACGAATTTCTAAGTCACACCAGTTTGACGCAAAAAGTTTAGGCATGGCAATAATGTCACCAAAACACACCAAGATCACAGATACATTGTTTTACTATTTAAAGGGTCAAACATATCCATCAAAATCTAATTTTTACCTGCAAACGTCTTCAGTTTCTTTTGCACATGTACTCAGACTATCTTTATTAAATCTGTTTTAGTCTATTGTAATGGCTGCTTCAGACAACTTAGGAAAAGATACAAAGTGTAAGCCCAAGAAAGTTTTTGTCTGCATGCATACACGTGCCTCCATCTCTGCATCCTTTGCTTCTCATATGAGAGCATTGTTTACCTCATATGAGTGGTAAACAGTGTTATGTTGTTACTTGATTTTGTGTTATTAAATTAGTGTTCAGCACTCTAGCTGTTTCTTTTTTAATCAAAATAATGATATTAATAAAATTATAACATTAATTTAACAAACCAGGAAGTCAAGAATTAAAATAAAAAACGAGGAACACTGCTGTGTCTATTGCCATCCGTCCTGCTGAGCAAAAAGGTGGTATTTTTTGCTAGACATATCTTTAAGGTTTAAAAAGTCTTGAGTAAGATTTTTTTAAGTCTATAAAGACATTGTTATTAGCCTTTTAACAACCTCAATGGCTTGATTTTTCAAAAATGAATGATGATGTAGAGCACTCCATTGTCAAAATGACTTTACATTTAAGATGGACGAGATTACTTGCACCACATATATGAACACATATTGTCGGTGGTCTTGACCCTTCTGTCTGAGATCCTGTCCTTAATTTGATGAGGTTAATAAGAATTCACACAAGAGCTAAAAGAAAACAAAGCAACTGCGAGGACTTTACTGTTATTAGTGTGCTCATGAATGTCCGTTTCTTTACTCAAAGGTGTTTGGTAACTGACAGCATAATGAGGTATGATAATTCACAGCATCTGGCAGGTGAGGACAGACAAAGGGTTATTATGGTCACCCTTTATCAGGAGAGTTTTTTCCCTCTATGTCTGTTTGTACAGCTTACATCATTTAAAAGCATGTGCAAAGGGTGGGGGCGTGTTTCTGCGGAGGTGCATGAGGATGTAGGCCAGGCTGGAATTAGATAGAATCGATATCAAAGACAGATGAGCCTGATTTTATGTCAGTGAAAGCAGGGTTGGGTTAGTATTACTGTGAAGATGGTGTCAAGAGTTCAGCTCAGGATGGGTTATCTCCACTTTCAGCTATGATAAGAAGTCTGAACTCCTGTACTTAGCCCTCTTTTTATTAAATTTTAACTCACTGTAAGTGATTTTTAAGGTTATAAAGGCCCAAAAGTCCGATTTTAAACTCAGAATAACAAATAACCCTTTTTATTTCCCTCTCAATTGTGCTCTGTTTATATAAATCAGATATGTTTGGTGTATTAAATAAACAGGTTTTAATTGTTCATTAAGCCGTTTATGATAGTAAATTTTTAATATGTTCCTTAAAAAAGGAAAAAAAAAAAAGAGGAATAGACTGGAATAAGTAATCATACTCTCCCTTTGAGTTGCATCATTTGGTTACAGCGTGAATAAAAGAGGTACTGGATGGATATAAACATTGTAAATCCTTGTAGGAACACATATTTATGTGTCAAGGTTGTCTTTTTACTCATCCAGTGTTGGTCCCAGTTCATTCACATTTTTTTACCTTTATCAACAAACTCACAAGCCTGTCTTAATTTTTTTCACACACTTTATAATTGAGGAGGAAGATGACATGGACAACAGTGCAACACACATTGTGAAATACTCCCCGGTCTTGTAAATGTAGGGGTTGTTTGGGAAAAGAATGACTTTCCCTGAAGAACTAACCCCCATCTTTTGATTCCGAGACTTAGTAAATCCCACATCCTCTGTGTGTTTTGGCTTTTTTTAATTCCCAGTGCAGAATTCCCACCACTGCTGCGGTCTGGAGTTAAGTTCAAAATGAGATTTTAAATCCTTTATTCTAATCATAGTAATAATTTTCTCAAGCACTTCAGATGTAAACTGAACTCTTTATTGTCCCATTTTGGCAGGCAGAAAAAAATGTGGTCTTGTGAAATGTCAGAAAGTTGCATATTTTCATTTTTTCACACTGATTTGGTTGATCAAAAGGCATTTCTATTAGGGGAATATACTTTTTTTTCTACGTGTAGTAACCTGCAGCAAGGGCTGAAATAGTATTTCACACTCTTATTCATTAATTAAGGTCTTTGACTTATTTTCATCTTGGCTTATTTTATGAGGTTAGTTCTGTTATTTTATTTTCTCTGGTACGATATATGTCACCTTTTGCGTAGATTGTAGCATTTATTCTGTTTTTTAAAAAAATGTTCTTATCATTTTATTATTTGTCGGTGACTTTTACGGGCCCCTTCACTTAAAAATTCAGAAAAAGAATTGCATTTATTTTCTGTTTTAAAACTCTTATGATGCTTTTATTCATAAGATGGCTTATTTTGGTGGCTACATGTTGCCTGAAAAATGTTCTACGACTTCATCATGTAGTAGCTTTACTTCTTAAAACTAATCATTTTGCTTGTTTGGGTTGGTTAAGCAACAACATATTCCAAGAGAGGCTCTTTTTAGGAAAGTTTTTGTAAATAAATCACAAACTACATGATGAAAAATGCATAGTCATGGATATTTTACTTCATGTAGCAAAAGAAAAACACATTTAAGTACACCAGAACAACTGCTTTCTATCTGTAATAGTTAATGAGCCAATAACATGGCAGCAACTCAGTATATTTAAGCACTTAGACATGATCTTCTGAAGTCCAGAGCATCAGGATGGAGATGAAAAGTCATTTTGATGGCTTTGGCTCTGGTGTGATTGTTGGTACCAGACGGGCTGGCTTGAGCATTTTTTGGATTTTCATGCCCAGCCATCTCAAGAGTTTAGAAGAATGGTCTGAAAAAGAGATTATACCAGTGAACAGCAGTTTGTAGAGCAAAAATGTCTTGTTGGTGCCAGAGATCAGAGAAGAATGAGCAGGGTTTTTCCAGATAATAGAAAGAAAGAAATTCTCAAATGAGAATTTATTACTACTAAGATATAAAAAAGACCATTTCTCAGTGCACAACTTGTCAAACTTGAAGCTGCTGGCCTACATCAGTGAAGGACCTCACTAGGTGCCTCTCCTGCCAGCTAAGATTGGGAAACGTTTGACACAAGCTCGTCATAACTGGACTACAAAAGATTGAAAATGTTGTTCGGTCTGATGATGAGTCTTGATTTCTGCAGCAGCACTCTGATTGTAAGGGCAGTATATGGGCGTGAAAACCCCAACCTGTCTTGTATTGATGGTTCAGGCTCATGGTTTTGGTATCATGACAATGGATATATTTTCTTTGTACACATTTAGTCCCATAGTACCAATTAATCTTTAAGTTTATACACCATAGCCGACCTGAGTATTGTTTCTGAATCCATCAGAAACAGTGGCCTTTATGGCCACAGTGTACCCATCTTTCAGTGGCCACAAAGCTCAAGTCATCTCATATTGGTGATTTTTTGGCTGTGGAGGAATAGGAGATGGGCATCATGGATGCACTGCCAACAAGTCTACAGCAACTGAGAAAAAATGTCAATGTGAACCAAAATCTTTTAGGAATGTTTTCATTTCTGTTGAATCGGACATGAACCGTTATGGCAGTATTGAAATCTAAAGGGGTCCAACTTGGTACTCTCAAGGTGTACCTAATAAAAAGGCCAGTGAATGTGTGACATTAAGCATCAACTTCAGTATGCATACTGCAGTATGCAATTGCGAAAAAGTTGTGCAAGCTGAATGGCCCTAAAACAGATGTGATCGCACTCATTGTGTTTAAACAGATTTTTTTGAATCTCTCTAACAGTCAAGTTTGTAGGTTCTATTTCATCCAGGTCAGCAGCTTAAAGGAAAAGTTCGGTTTCTACAGCTTTCACGTTGTTTATAGAATGAAGTAGAACAATATACTCATCCAGAAGGCTTTCCTGATCCAAACAGTGCTTCGGGAGATATTTAGATCCAAAATCGAGTGGCGGACATCCGTATAATGGTAGCACATAGGGCATACAGTGCCGCTCCTAAAACTGCATTAATTTTCCAAAAACTCATTTGTTTTGTCAATATTTCTTCATGGTCCGTTCACGCTACTCCTCCACGACAGTCTGTGTCGCCCCAGACATGTTTTTGTAACTGTGCCGACCTCTGAACTGAAGAAGAAGAACGTATGCCTCCACGCCTGCGCAGTACTCTCTGAAGCGCTGCCTCCGCGTCCTCCTTTCTATGAGCTCCTCATCTGTAAACTCTGGCTCGAAACTGTAAGGACACCCATCATATTCAAAGTTCTCCTCCACAACATCTTCATCCGATAGATATTCATCTATTTTGCACAAAACTGGAAGAAGAAAGTCGTTGTGTAGCCGGCTGTCTTCCCCTGAAACAATGAGCCGCACTGCGCATGTGTGGAGGCAAACGTTCTTCTTCTTCAGTTCAGAGGTCAGCACAGCCACAAAACATGTCTGGAGTGACACAGACTGTCGTGGAGGAGTAGCCCGAACGGACCATAATGGAATATTGGTGAAACTAATGAGTTTTTGGACGATTAATGCAGTTTTAGGATCAGCACTATACATGCCCTATGTGCTACCATTATACGGATGTACGCTCGATTTTGGATCTAAATATCTCCTGAAGCACTGTTTGGATCAGGAAAGCCTTCTGGGTGAGTGTATGTTCTACTTCATTCTATAAACAATGTGAAAGCTGCAGAAACTGAACTTTGCCTTTAAACTAAAGGGACAGTGGTACTTGGTGAAGGCCATACACTTTGAACAAGTCTTGCTGCCCCATTGAGTCCAGTTTTTAACCCTCAAAGTCCTCTCACAGATTTGACATGCATCAGGAACTTTTGCCTTGTATTGCTGCCTCAGTGTCATACCTTGGGCCTCCCTTTAGAAACAACTGGAAAAAAAAATATGTATCAGAAGTCATTCAGACTCACTAAATCCAAAAATTAAGATGCTTAGTAGTGCAGAAACGTATTTATTATCTTTGTGTAGGTCCTGAAAAGGTCTGAAATATTTTTAAATTGGATGTTTAACGGTGTGCAGCTATCTTGCTGTTGGCACGTCTCAGTGGGTTTTGGGTAGCTTTGTCTTAGTGAGTTGATACATGTTCCATCAGGTTTGTATTTTGTCTGTCATTATAAATTTCAAGACCTTGCTGCAGCAAAATAAAATACCAGTGGATACAAATAAAGTAACTTGAACCTGCGTAGGAAGGCCGACAGTATTAACGGTGTATTTAACACAAGGATGGTTAGGGATTTATTCAGTTTTTCTTACAGACTGGTTAAAACGGCCTTGTGCTGGTGAGCAGGGGTGGTGAAAGTAACAGAGTCTGCATGAGACAAATTAAAAAGGATCTTCCTGCTGTTTCCATCCCACAGAATGTAATTTGATTATCTTGCATCCGTATCACTTCAGTAGGGAGGAAGTATTACATGCCTCAGTGTGCATGAGGCATTGGACTCAATTCATAATGAATGACCCAACATTCAATTAAAACACTCTATTCGTCACTAGCTTTGATTTAAGTCACAGAGTAAGGTCTCCATGTCTCTGACTGAGTGATCCTACCTGCACAGCTAGTGTGTGTGTGTGTGTGTGCCTGATACACACACGCTCCCTCTGGTCTTTAATTGCCTCTTTGTGATACATGACTAGCAGCTTAAAAAAGCTATCATTGAGCTATATATGGTGGAACTTTGAAGGAAATGGGGTGGACTGATTAGGGGATCTGTGTGAAAGCAGCGGGAACTCCTGCCAAGAGGAGTTTGTAAAACATAGTTTTATCAGCCCCAGTGTCACAAACATAAATCGTGACTGTCTGAATTGGTATTTAGGGGGGGGGCATAAATCATTGTTGCAGCAGAGAGCAAAGGCGGGCTTGTGTGTATGCATACACACTGCAAATAGCAGTGGCAAACAACTGCAGCTCACTATAATATACAACAAAATGATGCAGAGAAACATTATAGGTTTCAAACCACATGGAATTTCCTTATTAATTCAATTTGTCAACCCTGTTTTTGATATTCTTTAATTTGGTATTTTTGCATTTTTCATGGTGAATACATATAAGCTTGACAGATGTACTTTGTCTATCCTGCATAGTGTCACAGACATGTATTTTTATTTAAGAACTCCAGTTACTTCTGTCTCATGGACTAACTGTCACAATGTCCCTTTGAAAACATGTATGCACAGTTAAAACATGTCAATTCCACTCCATCTTACTTGTATTCTGTTTAACCCTCAAATGCCAGTGCTTTCTGTGACTTCTCATGCCTGTCCATGGGAACTTTAACAGTGGTACTGTAGCTTAGTAGTGTCTTATTTGTGGTAAGTCATGAATGTTGTATTTTAAGGCTTATGGACATGGTTTGAACCCAAACATGTGTACCACAGGAATCTCAAAACATCAGAGTCCCTGAGAGCAGAGTCATGGGAATCACTCTGCTTTTTACTGCACAGATGACATATGGTTAGTGGAAATGTTTGGTAGGTTAAGCAGTGAGGGGTGCTGCGGGGCCTGAGGGATGTAGACCGAATTCTTTGATATCCTTTTAGCTCAATGTTAATACACATTCAAAGTCATACTTTTTCTCTGCATAGAAATAACAAATGTTCACCATAATGGCATAACTGTAAACTTTAATATGAGTCTAATAAAGATTTAAAAAATATTAATACCACAGCGGTAGAAAAAAAGTCCTCTATAGCCAACATTGGGCAGGTTTTTAATGACACAAAAATGGCAGAAATACTCAGACACGCATTCTGAATCAGTCATTAATATTAGCCATACAGTTGGAGGGCCGCACTAGAAATGGAAAGATACTCATTTAATGTGTAAACTTACTTACTGAAACAGCTTTCCTGAAAATATCCTTTATGAACATTCAGTTTGTAAGTTAAAGAAAGCAAAAAGCAAGACTTCATTCAATGAGCTAATCACAGAACTCACTCACAGCCATTTAATCCTGTGGAAAAAGGTACAAGTAAAAACCTGAACATGTTTTTATGCAGTAGGGGTGGGAGAAAAAATCATGTTAACATAAATATTGGGATTTTTTGTTTGATTTTTAAATCAATTTTTTTGTGCAAAAATATTTTCTTTTCCAATTTTAAATGCTTCATTTTAGTGTGTGTTAAAAAGCCACTTTTCAATGCAATCCAGTCTTTTGAAGAGAGAGTATAAACAGCAGGTTAAAATATAATGCTGAATAAGTCCTAAAAACTGACTCACATGTGATGTGTATTTTTCCTGATATAGTCTGTAGGCATCATCATTTTTCATCTTTTTCCCTGGTGTTAAAGAAGCTAACTAAAGATTGCAAAAATCGGCAATATGGTTGAATTGCAATTTGAATCGAATTGGCACCTAAAAAATCTTTAAAAATCGAATCGAGAGTGAACATGTGAACCCAAACTGATGAATTATTCGTTATTTCATGCTACTGAAACCACCAGTTTTCACATCTTTTTTTCACAAAACGTTATACATTTAACAATGCCAAAATCTCAATGTACACGTCTTTATATCCACATGACATGTCACAGTGTCAGTGTGTTCATATACAATACTTATGTTTACTTTTATTGAATCATTGCCTATAAAATGTGACATATAACTGTCTAACTCGTGAAACATTTACACCTGTATTTACTTAAGTTTCTTGGTGAAACATGACCATTATTTTTTTTAAGTTTTGTTGACCTAAAGTCATTTTATTGATCTGACCTTAACATAGGAAAATAACATGAGGTAAGAATATTCCAGCTCTTGCTGATTTTAACACATATGTTACAACTGAAATTAAAAAACTAACCATAAGCTGCATGATTTGCAGAGATGTTTTTTTTTCAAGATGACAGTTGAAAAGCATATTGCTTTAATTTGATGCTCGATGGTGATGTGCCTCTGATTTTTTAATGAAAGTGCAGAATCAAGTTATTTCCGTTTCAGAAAATTTCATAAATCAAGTGCTGAGTCGTATTGTAGTTTGAACATTCCCAAGGCACAACTTGATTTCTCTCAAGGCATTTGGGAACCAATGACATAAATATCGCTCTTCTCACTTGTTCACCAACTACAAAAGAACATGTAAAATAATATAATTGTAAATAAATGTGGTAAAACAGAAAACAGACTAGGAATTGTGGTATTGAATCAAGCACAACAGAAAGTCTTGTGTGGGTATTCACCTCCCTGAGTCATTTTTGCAGCCCCTCGTATTTTTATTGCTGCATGATTTCAGTTGGACTCCAGGGGAAGATTTAATGATATGAAGAGCTATAATTCATCATAAACTGCCTTCAATATTGTCGTGCCAGCTGCACCTTCCAGGCATAATTTTCTTTCCAAATAATTGTCTTGTCCTCCTGCTTGTAATGAGAGGAGCAGATTGTAAGTGGCCTTGGGATATCAGATTTTTAGGTAACAGTTCACCGTCATGCTGTTGTTTTGTGCTGCTGTCAGGGGATTTGTATTATACCCAAGAGTTTAACATTCATGCTTTTTTCTTTTATGGTCAGTGATCAAAGAGGGAATGATTTGATTTCCCACAAAATGTGCATCATACTGACCTTAGTACTAGATTCAGTCACATCATGTCACAGTTGTTTGCCCTTTTTTACGACATCAGACATTTCATCAGAATACAATTATACAACACACAGCACAGAATACACTTATACAACACACAGCACAACAACAAAACATGGACCAGTCATTTTCACTCAGCATTTTTTCCTTATTTGTATTCTGTTACGAAATATGTACACAAAAATGAAATCCATAAGTAATTATATCCATAATAATTATTATATTATTATTATTGTGATTATCAAATGTTGAGTAAAGTGGACAGCAAAGCATGTTGTTATGCTAGGATGTACAAATGTACCATTGTGCTTTACTTAATCATCACTGGATGTCTACATGCAAAAACTTGCAGTGTTATTTATTTTTAAAAAGTTAGTTTGATGTTTGTCATCTGTTTATTAAACACATAAACTGTCACATTTAAAGGATATGTTTTTTAGTAAAGCAGGGTCTGTGCACGTGAAAAAAAAACATTGGTATTGGCTGTTAGTTTGGAAACATCACCATGTCAGATGCTACTTGAAATCTGCTGTTGTGAACCCCAATCTAAGGCTGTGGTTAACACTCCCCTCAGGAGATGTGTAACAAGACCAGGCAATGCTGTTAGAAATAGGGATGGAATTGGTAAGATTTTATCCATACCAATGCTATTAACGATCCTGCAGATTTTCTGTGTGGGCAAATGTTGGCATGTAGATTTTCAGAGGCAACAATGTCAAACACATGTCACAGCATAGATAACTGCTTCTCACTTAAAGTTGTGTAGTAGGCGCCTTTTATTTAAAAAAAATTAAGCCACAATTCTGATGATTCTGAACCCTGTCAGTGGAAGGAATTGATAAGGGAATTGATTAGCAAAAAGAGTCATGATATCGATTCTCTGATGGAGCTGTTCACGATTCTCAGCCGGAATTGGTTTCCCATGCCTAGTTAGAAAGCAACTCTATAATGATAACATTAGTCCTCTGAACTCAGTGCAGTAATTAAACTATTTTATAAAATGTTATATTTCAGATACGAGTACTCTGTCAAAGCTGTGAAAAAGCTACCTGCAAACTAGAGCTTAAAGTTTGGACTTTATCAGGGATCACTTGTGTATAACTGCAGGACTAAAAAGAGGAGTGACCTCCGGAAACACAGACATACAGAGCTGAAGGCTACCAAACCAGTTTTACTTTATGTTCCGGCTGTTGTGTTTAATAAACAGAGCTCAGTCTAGACTGTTGTTTGATATTATATTCAAACATATGGAATTTTAATTTACATTCAGCTTTGGTCGAGTGTTACAGGAATGAGTCCAAAACACGGGAATGAGTCAACTTTACAGGACTCTTGGTTCCCAAGGCTGAAAGTTCGTGGGACTTTGTGACTACCCATCCACAATGATGCATATGGAATTTCAAAATTTAATTTATTAACATAATATCTATCTGATGTTGACCCATATTTGAATTTTAAAGTGTTATTGTGAGTTTTTAGGTTGGCTATAAAGGACTGTTAACAAAAACTACAAAATGAACACTGACCCTAATACAATGACATAATGATGATAATTTTTTAACCTGTTTAGTCATATGGGTACGACCAAACACACTCTAAAACTCTTCTTTCAGAAAGAAAAATCTGCACTGGATTTTGGGGTTTATTAAATCCCTGCAACCCAGCCTCTGTAGCACATCAACATGAGATCAAGCAGAAAAAAATATATGTTGAAAAGCTTGATTTTAAATGCTGTCGTCTGTCTTTAAAATCATTAAAATTTGTGAAATAATCCAAGTCAAACTCGTCTTAAACCTCCTCCACAGTTTGACCATGATGCATCATGTCTAAATTAATATGAAACCATTAAAACCCCATAGTCAAAGTGTTTATATCTAGAGAGAGATGGAAAAGGTATTTTTGTTTTGGTTTAATCTCATGTCCTCTGATGAAAACATGAGAACTATAATGAATCATCAAGAGTTTTTTTTTTTTTATCATTAAACAAGTATTGTGGTACAGTTCCTTTAATTACTTGTATCAGCAGCTCGTATTCTAAGCACTCCTTCACACTCACGTTATGTCTGACAGTGATCTTAAGGAGGTCAAATGCTATAACAATACAAACAGACGAAGAAAACAGATCATTGTAGTCAAAAGTTTACAGTCTTGATGGGAAAACAAACTGCCCAAAAGAGGGTTTTTTTTGTTTCTGCAAGATATCACAAGACAATTATTTACAGGAATGCAATGGTTCAACAAACATATCTTTACAAATATTCAATAAATAACCTCGTCCATGTCATCAATGTGATATTTGCCCACAGAAGCCTTATTTTATATGCTATTTTACCCTTTGATTCATATTACTCTTCTTCCCCTTTCACAAAGAATCTTTTTAAAAGACCTTCTGAAGTCACTATTAAATACAGTGTATATGACCGGATTTAGTGAGCTATTGCAATAACATAACCAGAAAAACATTTTAAAGAGCGTCTCTGGCACGCAGCAGGTGTCACACAGAGCCGCAAGTGTGTACGTGAAGAAAAAGGGGAACCAGCAGAGAACAAACACTCCCATGACCACAGCCAGAACAAAGGTGAAGCGCCTCTCTCTGGACTGCCTCCCTTTCCACTTGCTGCTCCTCACACACTGCGCTGCCTCTGGCTTTGGAGAGGATCGTCCCAGCTTCACTTGAGCCTCTTTGCTTGTCTTGATGCCCTTCTTCTTCTTCATGGAACAAAGCATGGTTTCGTTGCCATCAGATGAAGAGGGTTCCTCCTCTGTGTCCTGCCCGTTCACCTCCTCCTCCACTTTATGTTTTCTCCCTACGTGGCCAAAGTCTTTTTGTCTTTCCCCTGGTGGGGCTCTTGTTCTCCTTTTGGCGATCTGGTAAATTCGAACATACACCATGATCATGATGATACAGGGTGCAAAGAAAGAGGCAGTGCTGGAAAATATGATGTACCACTTCTCTTCATTAATTTTGCATTCAGGGCTGTCTTTTTTGGCCTCGTAATTTTTCATCGTAATAAGGGGAGGGAAGGATATGATGGCTGCCAGAACCCAGACTATGACAATCTTGCATTTAATCCTACGCGGTGTCCTTCGCTGGTTGTACTCAATGGCTTGGGTGACTGACCAGTATCTGTCCAGGCTGATTGCGCACAGGTGGACGATGGACGAGGTACAGAACAGAACATCCAGAGCAAGGTAGATCTCACACCACACCTTACCGAAGTACCAGTAACCCATCAGCTCATTCGCCAATGAGAACGGCATCACCAAAGTGGCCACCAGGATGTCTGCACATGCCAGAGACACCAAAAACAGGTTCTGAGGTGCTCTCAGGGCTCTGCTTGTCATGACAGCGATCACCACCATGACGTTGCCAAACATGATGAAGGAGAAGAGGACAGCCACCCCGACTGTGATGGACACAGAGGTCTGCAAAGTGAAAGGGTAGCGGTCAGGTGAAGTCTCATTTCTGCTGGTGAAGTTCAGACAACCCATCAGGATGAGCTGTGGTGTCGGTTACTCCAGAAGTCTGTTTTTATCATCCACTTAAGGACTGTGCATCAGAAGAATGAGTCTTTTCATTTTGTTCATTGAAAGATAAAGAAAGAAATCCAAGCGTCTTCCCTCTTTAACACTGGCAAGCAGGAACAGAGAGGACGATGAGAAATGCTCCCTGGAATTAAAGAGCCAGACAGGAATAGATTGGAAAAAAGGAAATGGCACACAAAAAAAAGATCCTCCAAAAATAAGTCTTCATCTAATTTCCTTCTCACAATAAAGCTTGAATTGAACTCTCTATCACAGCATTTCATAAAACAGACTTACATTGCAGAGAGCCCTGGCTCAGGCGGATCTCTTCATCTGTTGTTGCTGAAGTGGAAGCTGTGTGTTTTTTATATGAGCTTGATCTGACGCTGAGGATCTGTGATGCCGGCTTCACTTCACTGGAAAAGGGGGAATGGGAGGAGTTCATCTGCCACTGGAGATTGAAAAGCAATTTGGTGTTCCTCCCAGACTCTGTAACCATTGGCTGGTTATGACTTTAACTATGTTTTTGATTTAAAGAGGTAATATCCATTGAGCTTTTATTAGATTACAAAGGATTACCACCAGTGCACTCTATATGTGTGTTTCTTCATTTTATCAGTAAGATGTTTAAGGATGTCATGAAAGAAGAACTGCTTGAATTAATGTACGGATCTATAGAGAAGGTTATAGGCACATCAAATAAAGAGATTTAGTGTGCTTAAGAATGGCAAAAGCAGTTCATGTGCAAGGGTGAACATCTTAGACTGATCAACATTAGTTTTTTTATGGAAAAGTGCAAAAACTGCTGTGTCCATACATAGACATTTGTCTATTTTAACCCTATGTTGCATTACATTTTTGTGTTTCAGAGGGAAGTTGGTAGAAATAATTGCTCCTGTTGTTGGCATTTTACTGGTGTTAGTACTCACTCTTGTGGGTTTATTTTTTTTGAAAATACGAAAATTTTCAGTATCTCCTGAACTGTTCCGTACATCTGTAGGTGATAAGACCAGAATAAAGTGTAGAAATGACATGATGGAATAATGGCATAATGTGCTGTTTCACATAAGAGTTATATCCCTTTTTGCCAAGCACTTTATGGTGCATTTGAATGTATGAAAGGGGCTATAGAAGTGAAGTTTATATAGCAGGGCAATGCATAATGACAGTGGGACAGTCAGTGCACCGCCCTGCGGGTCGTATGGGCAATAAACGGCTCCAATTTATCAAACAGGTAGATGATTCTGGGCCGTGACAACAGCTACCTTTCATAGTGGGTCGTCAGGTTGATCTAGTGGGTCAAATCGGTAATGGGACGCCTTTTCTCATCTTCACGCTCGTCTCAAGAGTTGTGCGCCTCTGTCTACCGGGTTCAGGAGAAGAGGGCAGGCCATTGATTCGGAGAAGCTGATGCGAGGGTCATTGTACAGGATCAAATTTAACCTCCAACTTATCCTGCTCCAGAGCAGGTTAGCCGTTCAGAGTAAGTCACCATAGTTATCTACTCCAATAAGAAATGAACCAGCTTCATGCTAACGATAAACCAGGGTTAACCCTGAAGTTACCTCGCTAAGACATTAATCCTGCTTCGTGCTATAGGCCTCTGGTGAGACGATCACACAGGTGGAGGGAATCATCAGAAGCAGAGGAACACAGAAGGGAGGGCAGGAACACACCACGAGGAACACAGGGATTTCAAAAATAAAACAGGAAACACAAGACAAGACACAGAAGTAGTAACAAGGAACAATTTACATAAAACTAAATAACCAAAGCAGGGAGTATCATGACAGTCTCTGCTTTTTTCTTATGATTGTTGGACATTTTGGACCTTTGGTGAAAGTGGAGAAACAGTGTATAGACTAAGAAAGGAAAGAGATATCAGGCAAGGACACTGGCAAATGGACCTCAGGCTGTCCTTGAACCCCAGCCGGCTGCACATGGAATGAGACTTCATACAGGGACATGCATGGTTGTGACACGAGCATCCTGGAGTTTCTGTTTTTTTGACAGAATTCACCAAAGATTAATTTTGAAAAGACACTGACTTTTGCATCCTTGAGGTCATGAGTGTCCGCACAACCACCGTTACATTGCACACCCCTTTTTGTGTGGCAGATTTTCGCCTGGTTGTGCATATCACAAAAATGTTGTCTTACGCAGACACAAAAACAAACAAGCTGGTGAACTTTAAGGACTTAGTGCTGTCATTTTTAAAAAAAAAACATATATGCTATATTTGTAAGTAAAAACCCATCATTTTTATCCATCCCTGGCGTTGTCTTTATATATATACATATGTATGTCGATATGTAGTACTTTTTTTTTCCTTATGCTGCCACTTACCTTCATCTGATTTAAAGGCTGAACAGACCATCTCTTTTTTTCTTTGTGTCTTGAAAACATGAGGACACTGCCCCAAGACATTTGGGAAACATTGAAAGAGAAGAGCATAATAACACAGCATTGCCATATCATGAGTCTGTGGATGTTTGAGTCATGCATCACTCTAAGCATAACTGAGCATGAAGAGCCTGTTTCTACAGCTGTTGTTTTATACGCTGGAAACACAAATTTTTCATTAGATTAAGATAATTACTAGTGAAGCATTTTTAGCACTTTGAATTGGAAGTGGAAAAATGTCCCTCAGTGTTTGTCATTACTGTGGTCACTGCACTAACAGCACCGGGCCCGCCAGTGTCACTTCATCAACAGAACAAGTTCAGCATCTCCATCTGCAGTTAGGGTCAGGACAAGATTCATTTACTTTTCTCTAACGTTACCTGGGTGATGATTCTATGAATGACGATAATGACACAGAGTTATTTATAATGGCCTTGTGAACACTACTGAGGGAAGTGGATATCTTTTTTTTTAACATAAAATGCTAATAAGACACTCTCTCAAACTGAGGCTGCAAGTGATGCAAGTGGAACAGTGGCAGTGAGCACAGGCCTCACCTGACACAGGTTTTAAATGCTTTACTTCATATTTGTTTTTTGTAGCTTTTGAGCCGATTGTGAATGCTTATTGTAAATGTATTTAAATATCACAACCATAGTGAGTCCTTGAGTTGCACAAAGTATTGGCAGCAGACAGTTTTGGGGAAACGAAGATCTAGTGGTGCATTCAGGATCAGGAAAAATAAGTACATGCCTCTCTTGCATGCAGATGGTGATTATCTCTGGATTGCTTAAACAATGGTTGAAAGTAGATTGTTTTTTGCAGATTTTGACACATTTCAATTAGTTCAGCATAAATAAAGAATTATGGTAAATGAAGAAAGTAATGTTCCACAACCAATAAGGGGAAGAGGAATACATATCTACATATATGTATATACCTAAATATATACATATGCATGTAAACATATACCCATGCATACACATACTGAATGCTTCTGGTCTTTAAAAACACCTAAGTGTTGTTTACCTGTATATGGGGGAAAATGCATTTAACTGTCCACGGTTCACAGGTCATAGACATGCTCCTACTCCCTTGCCTCTCCATGTCATAGGCGTGCTAACACTAAAACAGTTCATTCCAAATTAGCTCTCCAGTGCTGTGATCACAACCTATAAAAGCTCTAGAGGAGAGATCTTTTTAGCTTCAAATGGCAATTCTGTGACAAAAATGTCATCACTCATATATTAACCTTTGAAAAACCCAGCTAAACTTGTTAGTCGGCTTAGACTACGTTTACACGGATACTGACTTAAAACGTAAAGATTTTTCCTTTGCATATTCAAAGTCGATCTGCGTTCAGACAGAGATGCTGGAGACAAATGAAGCCGCTGTACGCCAGTTCAGTAGATGGTGGTGTAGGTTTACAGAGAGGCAGCGCTGCTACAACACATGTACGAAGAAAAAAAACAAACAACAGTGGCGAGTGAACGGACAAAGACGCAGGAGCCTCTTTTCTGGACAACATATTAGTTCTGAAAACAAATCTGTCTGGATAGGTAGCTGTTGTTCCTGGAATGCGTGCACAACCTTCATGTGAAAGAGTATTGTGCATACAGTGACGTCAGCGTTTAACCCTGAAACGCTCTGATATGGGTTGACACGGCGCTGTATGGAAAGCGTATTGAAAACTCTCCACTCTGGAGCCTGGTATGAAAGTGTACTGATTTAGGCAGTCCACATAGAGTTCCCATGTAAACGCAAGGCCAAAACGCAATGAAAACTTATCAGATTTGACCGTTTTAGGTCTCATGTAAACGGCCGCTTAGATGTATGTGCATGTTTGAGTGTGTGTTTGTGTTGTGCATTTGTTTTTCAGGGTGTTAATTTGGTTACTATAACACCCTCAGTGGTTGGTAAAATGAGAGCGATGTATTTGGAAATAACATGGAAAGTGCATAGGATATCACAAGCACAGCACAAAACTACCAGTCCTCACATCAGTCCTTTTTGACTCCTGACTTTGTTCATAAGCTGTACAATCAAATACTTTTAAAACCATACATTAATTAGCTTAGCTTTCCATTGAGGTTTTATTGCATTTCGCCTCAATCAACCTTTCAAGGTATTTAAGCTGTATCTACTCTGGCATACTGCAAACATACTGTCCCAGAGCCACCTGTAGAGTTAATGAATGACAGGTTATTGTTAGTGGCTCTTGGTGTGAACATCCTTTTCACTTTGCATCGGCATCTTTAAGTCGACATCTGCTGGATTGTAATAAGTAACTGTGTCATAGTGCCCAGCTGTCCCTCAGTTGTGATTGGTTTTTATGGATAGGGTTAATTTTTTTGTCATGTGAAGTAAGCTGTATTCATTTTTATAACGTCTATAAGTAGTGTTATGTCACAGTTTTGTGTAAACATTTCATCTGTACTGCAACATGCTCTTTCAGTGAGAGTCTCTGAAAAACACACAGGTCTGGCCTCACTTGGCTGCCTCCATTGTTTTTGTCAAACTACCGGATGTCCACATTGGCTGTACAAGTCGCAAGTCGGACACAGATTTTGCTATTTTTTGTATCATTATTTTTAATTTGAAGACATGTACATACCACAAGTATAATCACCTTCTTCTGAAAATACAGTTAAAGATGGAACAAATACACTCTTCTATTAGGAACAGTATATCAGATATAAAAAAACAATCAAAGCTATGAAAATAAATATTAAACTAAAACAAAATCAGTCACAGTGATGACAGAAAGAAGAAAGTACACAAAATAATAAAGTTACTCTTGTTTGGGGTGAGAATTAAAGAAGAAACTGGATTACTTCTTGTACTGGGCATTTTAAAATCAATAAATTTGAAGCAGTAAAGAAATAAAGGAAAGCTCAGGCCAGGAAATTCACAGATTTACATTTATGCATGTAATATTTTGCAAGAACCATACAACTTTTTAACCATCTTTGGATCCTCAAAATAATATCAAATCTGTTATTTTACTTTAAGTGAAGGCAGACAGAGGCACATTTTCCAAGGTCCAGAAAGAGAAATCTCTCCTGAATAAGAATAAAATATACTGTATTTCTTGGGTTTCAGTTCCATCATTGCAGAATGAACATTCATTTGAATGTATTACATTTAAGGTGCATACGTTTTCTGCAAGAGCAGATCCGGTCTATTGCTCTAAAGTGTACTTTTGTCTGGTGAACTGTTGTGTTCTCTGCTGTGCTCGTGCGCTGTTTAGTGTTATCGCGAGAACTTACTCGACGTCCTTCCGGTCTGCTATTTGGTTTCTGAGTACGAGGAGAGAAGCTGTCGTTCTTTCAGGCAGTCGTTTTTGAAAAACTACCGAGTCACTGAGGGTTTCTATTCGTCAGAAACAATTATTTAAAGGTAAGCTTGATTATAGAGCCTTTATCAGTAGTCGTATAAGCCAGCCGTCATTTGTGTGTTGTTTTGATTGCATCGAGCGAGAGGGCCGAAGGACCATGCTAAGTGTTTTAGCTTTAAGCTAACGTGTTTATTGTTGTTAATGTTTACATTATTGTATTTTAAGTAAGCAATAAATGCTAAGTCATTCATTTTGATGAATATGAATTTATCAAGATATAAAATGTAAATCGAATTAACATTTTATTTTTTTTCTTTAAAATGTTAATTTAGCTTAGCCTACATGCTAATTCAGCTAGCGTTTGTGCTTTCAACTCACAGATGTCGGAGGACTTGGTAAAACAGTTGAGTAACTACAAAGCACAGTTACAGCAAGTAGACGTTGCCTTATCTACTGACCCAGACAACGAAGACCTCCTCAAACTTCAGAAAGACCTGCAGGTTTGTGTGGCTGTGTGTTACAGATGAAAACATGCGACTTTAACATACACTACGAAACACTACTAGCGAATACCCGTAGTGCCTATGTACATTAGATCAAATAGCTAGTTTTGTCTTCACCAGATGTATACATTTTAACTCTGACTATTTGTTACACAGGAAGTTATAGACTTAACAAAAGATCTCCTGTCATCTCAACCTGCTGAAAGTACCTCCAGCACAGATGGCGCACATACAGTCCCACAGAAACATGGCTGGAAAGTGGGGGACAAGTGTTTGGCTGTGTGGAGTCAGGATGCACAGTGAGTATCACAAGACTCTTCTCTTAAAAGAAAAAAGAAACTTCAATCACTTGTGTTCTTTTTTGTCTCATGTCTGCCTCGTGATTGTTAAGACTGAAGACATTTTTTTTGTACTTTGTAATTTTACAAAACTGTCCTTTTGGGCAAAAACATATCTGACGTAATGATTGTTGTCCTTGAAATATAACTGGTGCATTTTCCTCTGAGTATTGAGTTCGTTGACGAATACATTGAGCAGTGTTAGAACAGTACTTGACTTAGAAGTATTTTAGTAATTAAAGGGAAACTCCGGTATTTTGACACCTGGACCTTATTTTTAGGTTTGTGCATGCTCATATACTCACTCAGACAAACATCGTGCAGCTCGGAGTCCTTCAGAAGTTATTTAGATCCAACCGATGTAGCCGCACTTAGCGGGGGCCACGGCAACGGAGCTTCAGCGCGGGACGTAATCTCTGCAAAATAGCTCTTCTCTACCACAGCCCGGTTTGTCATTGCAGAGAAATCCTCCAGAGTAGTCAGACATATATTCCTGGATAGATCCATACGCGTGTCAGCCGGTTTCAAGTCCCACTCTGAGCAGTAAACACACTCCTCTTCTGTTGCTATAGACGAACACTGTCCACAAGCGCACCACCAGTTAGCATTGAGTCGTGGACGTGCTCCTGTTTGTTGTTCTCGAGCCAGCTGTTCGTCTCTCTCCCTCTCCATTCTTCTCTCATGGAGCTCCTCGTCCGTGTACTCAGACTCAAACCGGTCGTCGTAGTCTGACTCTTCGGCATCAGATAAATATTCTGCCATGTTGCTCAGCATTGCCGGCTAAAAGTAGGTCAGCTGTACCTTTGTGTCTCGCGGCTATGACGTCATCAAAAGTTTGTTTACCAGGTCAGCTGACCCACCTGAAGATGGTAGATGAGCTGACTTTATGATAACACTGGCGATGGATGAAAAAATACAGCCGAAATGAGCGATTTTGCAGAGATTATGTCCCGCGCTGAAGCTCCTTATAGGGCAAAATCGCTCATTTTGGCTATATTTTTTCATCCATCACCAGTGTTATCATAAAGTCAGCTCATCTACCAACTTCAGGTGGGTCAGTTTCCCTTTAACAGCCAATAGAAAGTGCTGTCTTTTTGGAGACATCAGTGAAACCTGTAGGGACATCATGATATGAATCTCCTGGAGAATAGCACTTTTAAGGCTCAAATACAAATACATTCCTGTATTTTTTTCTATTCTCTGTTGCATTAAACAAACTCAAAACTTATGTAGAGCATGGTGTTTTGTTTTAAAAATTACTTTTAAGAAGCAGTGCTTTTATTCCTTAATGTAAGTGAGTTGTGTCAGATTTTTTTTATTAAGTAGAGGTTGAGTCTTTGGCTCATACTCACCTGCTTACAGACGTGATTCTTTGGCAGGGTGTATGAGGCTGAGATCGAGGAGATAGACCGGGAAAATGGCACCGCAGCTGTCACCTTCGCTGGATATGGCAATGCTGAAGTGATTCCTCTCCAGAACCTCAAAGAATTGGAGGAAGGCCAGCATTCACTGGACGATGGAGGAAAACCCAAATCAAAGTATGAATGAATTACAAATTATTTTCTTGTGGTGCCTGTGCATGGATCACTATGAAATGTTTGCATAGTTTCACAGTTAACCAGGCCATTATCCTTTGAAGTTTGTTCCAAAAGGCAGCTGGGCCTTACTTTTGGATCAGGCCTTAAAGTTGTCTGATATCCTGCTTATCAAGACTTGAAAGAGGGATGAATTTAAAGGGTGTGTAGCTACTGAAGGAGTCTGATCCTGAAAAGTACATTTTGAAATTTTTGAAGTGAGGTTGTATGAAGTGCCTGGCATTAGGGTGGATATGAGCAACAGAACACCGTTGCATCTTTAGGGGAATAGTTGGCACAGAAACTAAAATTAAATATTACTGCACACAGGGCCACCTTCTATGTGTTATACAAAGAGTTTCAGTTAAAACAAACTACAACAGCACAAGGTGATTACCCGCTATATCATATATTAACAACCACTTTTCCGCTACCAAGCTGCTTTGTTCAGACAATATTTTGGGACATTGCACTACTCAGATGTCCTTCCTGCAGAAGCCTATCAACGTACACCAGTAACATAACATAACATTCTAACTGCTGACTGGTGAAGTGAAACACACCAACATCTCTTCATGGTGGTACCTGTTACTGGGTTGGATTTATTAGGCAGCAAGTAAACATTTTGTCCTGAAAGTTGGTGTTAAAAGAAGGAAAAATGGGCAAGGATAAAGGATCTGACTAAGTTTGACAAAGTCTAAAGTGTAATGGCTTGATGACTGTGACAGAGCATCTCCAAAACTGCAGCTCTTGTGGGGTGTCTGCAGTCTGCAGTGGTCAGTATCTACCAAAAGTGCTCCAAGGAAGTAACAGCGAACCAGCGGCAGGGTCATGGGCAGCCAAGGCTCACTGATGTATGTGGGTGTCAGAATACACAGTGCATCACACAGTTTATTGTGTATGGGGCTGGATAGCTGCGGAATAACCTGTTGGGTTGGAAGTTTTTCATAATGCTGTGCCTAATCAGTGTATAATAGAATTTTCATTTTTTTGAGTGCATGCATATTGTTATGTCCCAATTGAAGATGAGCTGAAGTTTATAGATTATAGATTGCCCTGCTGACCAAGTACTGTCACTTTGATGAAGTGTTATTCTGGTTCATTTTACTTCCTTTGCTGTAATCAGGGTGAGACAAATACTTTGAAGACAAACTTACATTCTGCTTCTCTGTTCTGTGAATCTAGTCCACACAAGCGTTCATTACAGCAGCGAGGCTCTGCATGATGAGAGCTGTAGTCTACAAAGGCACATTTAAATGCAGCCAGTTTTCTGATCCAGGAACAATCCAAAGTGATCTACAGAAGTCACAGTCTTATGTCATCCTAGTTCACAAAATTAGCTTATGGTTTGGGTTTTCTAGTTTTCCAGTTCCCGTAGCACTTTTCTCCATTTTTCAGTCAGACCTGTTGACTCATGATTTTACAGAAGTTGTGTTCTTCAAAGCGGACAAGTATTGCCAGGTGTCCAAAGTAAGAGGCAGACATATTTTCTGTTAAAATTACCTATCTCTCCTGAATGATTAAGGATTGCAGTAATTGGGCAAATTCATAAGTCTGAGCAGAATTTTCCAGGATTGGATTGGATTAGCTCAATTGTTGTGACTGATCAAGTTTGCCATGAGAGATATTTTAACAATTGTGCATGTGTATCATATTCCACAACATGAAAAAAGTTTAACCCTGGTGCACCATTCTTCTCAGTTTTATGCACATAAAAAATGCTATGAAACGGGCTGTTGGCAATATCAATAAGATTGGTTAATATTTATCAGCAAATCTTTTCTTTTTTGTCCAAATTCCTATGCTGCGAAATGTAATGACTTGTCCTATGTCTCTGCCGTATGCATTTCATGCTTTAATAAAGTTTCCTGAAGTGATGAGTTAGTAAATGCAATGTTCATGCTATGCCCTCCCTGTGCCTCTGGTGTTACGCATTCACTGATTATGTTACTGAGAGTTATACTGATGTATATAATTGCTGTTACTTGTTTATGATTGTGTTGGACAGGATTTATTTTGTTTCTCGGTGTGTCTGCTTTTTTTATAGGAAAGAACAGATCGCAGAGCAGAGGGAGTACAAGAAGAAGAAAGCCCAGAAGAAGGTGCAAAGGATGAAGGAATTGGAGCAAGAAAGGGAGGAACAAAAGTCAAAGTGGCAACAGTTCAACAACAAAGCCTACTCGAAGAACAAGAAAGGACAGGTAGGTTCTGTTGAGAGTGGTGCTATCAAACTCACAAGGTACATTGAAAATGGGCCTTAGGTGTGTAAAAGCTTGCTTATTGATGTTGCATATTCCTGTACTCCAATTGTTAGCACCAACAGTGGGATTTTATTCAAACTAGACTCACATAAGCTGAATAATATTCAAATATTTTAGGGCACATATTGATTTCCTCCATGAGGTATTGATCTGTCATTTCTTCAACTATGTCGCATATGGCATCAGAGCAAGGTACCAAGAAATCTGTGGCAAAATAAAAAGCATCTACAGTAGTTTGATGAGGCTACTGGGGGCCCAGATATCTTGTATATCATAAGAACTGAAACTCCTTGCCAGTGAATTTATGTTTTTATTCAGTCACAACTTTTGTACCTTATGAGAACTTCTATGTAACCTCTAAGGTAAATCATCTTTTGCAATTAACAATACTCGAAGGTGGGGATATTGCTTTCCTTTTCCGTTTCTGAGTACTCATTCCATATTACATGCCCCTCAAGCTTAAATGGTTTTTACTGAATTTTTCTGAATGTATCATGTTTTACATTTATTTTTCCATATTTTTTTGAAACAATATTAGAAAGGTTATACGGTTTTCTGTCCAGCTACATTTGTCAAAAAAAAGAAAAAGCTTGTACGGACCAATAAGGTACTGCAAGCTGTTTCTTTTTTTTTCTGCAAGTTTATGAATACTGTGTGCCTTGAGCTGGATATGTTTGAATACTGCTGATCTGTGGTGTTGCTCAAGACTCTTCCATTGACCAAAAAATACCCCTTGTCTCTTTTTATTCTTGCAGGTTAAGAGGAGTATATTTGCATCTCCAGAAAGTGTAAATGGAAAAGTGGGAGTAGGAACATGTGGGATTGCAGACAAGCCAATGACCCAGTACAACGACACATCAAAATACAACGTCAGACATCTAATGCCTCAGTGACTTGGTACATAATGTATATAATAATCCACTGTATACTAGCTGTATCAGGGTTTTCCATTGTGTTTATACATCATTTAAGTTTCTCAAGTTAAGAAAGCTTTGAAAGATTTGCTTGCACACCATTGTTTGAGATATTGATGTAGTTTTCTTAAATGTAATGTAGGCTCAACAACAGATATACAAATGGTGCAGATTTAACCCTTCACTGGAACACCTGTTTATAAGAGCAGTGTGGTATGTTGTCGGGAAGCTGTTGTGTCCACTGTTTTGTCCAGCTTCCTCTGAGGCCAAATACCCACGAAGATTTGTAGAAATACCTATCTGTAGATTTGGTGTGTAAATCTTACGCTGGACTCCTCTAACAGTCATTGCTGGGTAGTCTGAATATTTATAATAACAGTGTGAAATGGCTACATTTACATTTTAATTTTCTGTAAATATACAACAGTGAAATAAATCTTTTTGTTGTCAGTTTTTTTTAAGGAATTGCCTCCTTTTCTTTGATGTTTTTTTACATGTTTTGAACGGCCAGGTCCTATAGGGGGCCCCTTACATTTGTACAACTGTAAATACTTCAACTTTTGGGGCGGAAAGCTGCAACTGTTACTACAGCTTATAAACCATTTCCAAGAATGTCCATTTTTATTTGTTCCATTTATTTTTATAATGCAGCCTTACAAAACTGAAGTATGCGACAGCCCTGTTTGAAGTCTGAGGAACAACCATTACACAAGACAGACTGTTTGCCTCCCTGTGTTAGAAATGAATGCATCATTGTGAAGTACTGTTCTTTCTTAAAGCCTACTTTGTGACGGCAAGCTCTGTCATAGGAGCAGTGATTTCTCTAAGAACACTGATGAATTCTTATATGGAGGGAGCATGTAGTATGATCAAATTTGTGATGTCAACATCTAATTCAACAGCGTAGAAGTTGTTAGACCAGTTTTGTTAGTCGGACATCACCTATGAAAAGCTAACATGTAAGATACGTCTTTCATTGTGTTAAATCGATTCTGGGACTTTGAAACATGTTATCATATATTAAATTATCATTTTAAATCTAATTCCAACTGTACTTATGGTTTTTTGAATGACCTTGTGGCCCACCTGCAGTACCTTCAAGACCACCAGGGGGCTGTAGCCCTCTCTAAAGGGAGCACTGGTTTAATGCAAAAGCAGGTCCAGCTGTCTACTAAGGGTTTCCATTAGATCTGAAAACATTTAGTCACAGTAAAGGGTCACAATTTAATTCCAATGTTAGTTTTTCCTGTTGAGTTCCATCTATGCCTCGTGGTGTTTTGATCTTGCATGCATTTGTTCACTCCACCACCAGGGCAGGTGACAGTTAAATTCTACAGGTTTACAATTCTTATATTCTTGAATGCATTACCTTTTCACTGGTAGTGATGTTAGATCTCTGTCTATTGACCTGGATTGTTTAAAAATTAAAAAAATATTTGTATAGCATTTTTAAAAAGGGAGGTTTATGAAGTGCTTTTAACATATAGGCAACAAAGCACTAGGAAATTAAAACAGAAGGCTAATTCTAAATCAAGGCAGTCTTAAAGAAAGACATAAAAGGCTTAAAAGTCACTAGAAAGAGGAAAGCAACTAGTGCTTCTGGTGTCAAGTGACTTCAGGCCTCCGACTCAAAGACCCTTTTCATTTGTCATAAAGCAGAAAATACAAGAACCATGCAACATGAAATGAGACCACGAGGACTGAAATTAAAGCTAAAATATGAAATCTGTAAGAAAAAGAAGAGGTGATGATAATAAAATTAAGTGTAGCATTATGTTACTTCAATCATCCTTTCCCAAATAAGAGTTTGCTTTAACCAAAATTAAAACCCCTAAAAACAAACCTCACTCAGGATGAGGTTCCATTACTGTATTAAACTAACTATATTTATCTTTTAATTAACATTGAATTTTATTACAAGCTCAGGCCTTAGAGACATAAACATGGTAAGGAAAGTGTTAGCAAAGTTACAAAGAAGTGTTTTCAGATCAGGCATCTGCAAATGTGTTGTTCCCTGTTGGATTCTTCCCCTGTCACTCTGCAAACTCTGCGTTCTCATCTAAGGCACTTGAGTTACAATGTAACCATTTACTTATTCATGTATTCTTTCACTCAAGTCCACTTCCTGCTATGTTGTGATGGGACACAAACATGTAAACAAGTTTTTGATGATAGTTTAAAACATGGTGTAAATTGCTTTTATTGTGGAGACCTTTGTCGTTCTCCTCCAGGGCCAACAACAGCAACAGCTCTCACTGAACAATACTTCTTAGGTAATTTTTCTAAAAAAAAAAGCTTACAAGAAGCTCCTCTCTTTAAGAGGAGCATTTTCAACCTTCTTCTCTCAGATCCTGCAAAGTGTTGTGATAATAGTGATGTTCAGTATTTCAAATTGTGCTTTCAGAAGTTGTTTTGTGTTAGCTACTTTACTTTTTTGAATGATTGGAAAAATAATTCAAGTTACTGTACTAATTTTATATTGCTTTGTTGGAACTTGTATGAGAACAGTTACCACAGACTAAGTGTTCAGTTATCCCATTTAATCTGTAAAGAACACAACTGTGCTGCTCATTTAAGCAGTGAAATATGCAGCGACGTAAAGATGCAGCGCAGTTGTCAAATTTAACTTTGTTTTTTTACATTCACATTCTTCAGATAACCAACCTGATAAATCATACTCTGATGGCGAAATATGCCGTTTTTTAGACTAGGAGAAGATACACAAATTAATAATAAAAACTTAAATTGGGGACAGAGATTGTAAGAAGAAGCCAACACTGGTTTATGTCTTGGTGGTAGAGGTTTATTAAGATTCCAGGGACAGTCATCAGGAGCTGTAACAAAGTACTAACGGGGGACCAGCAGCACATGTTTTGCAAAAAAGTCACCTTGGATGGCTGATTAAGCACAAAATAAAACATTCTGGGGTGTGCTTTGACATACTTCCTTAAAAGTCTTTTTCATAGTGCATTTTATAGTTTCCCAAAAAAAGGCTGGGGGGGAGTGAAAAGACCTGTAACAAGGAACTTTGTGCAAGAGTCATATACCCATGTTAAGACACAATTTGGTGGTGCTTACTTAGGATTTGGGCCAGAAAAATGCTGATAAATGGTCGTATTAAATGTCTCATTTGGTTTTGATGGATTCAAACAGGTCGCCAGTGCAAATCGAAGTGTCAAATATAGATCGATTTAAATATGGGAGGCGCGAGTCCTCAGGTTTCATGGATTTGAACTTTCTGCTACAATACAAAAAGTATACAGTACTAAACATTGGAGTATAAATCATAATAGGTGTTCTGTAGTGTCTATGTTGTTCATGCTACAGACATGTTTTAAAGACTTGTCAATCCAAAGCACATAACCACATGATTAGACAAGCTACATTCAACACACATGCACCATAGCTTTGAAGAACAAAATCAATTACAATCATTTAATACAGCTGATTATTAATAACTAGCGGAGCAAGTGGAAAATTAGCAAAACAGCAATTTGGTGTTGGACGGACAGAATAGTGTGCCAAACAGCCAACAGTGAATATTGAATAAAACTAGATGCATTATTGCTTGAGCCTTGTGCTTGGACAAGTGCAGGATAGCTTATTACTGTTTCAATAAAATGTAATCTGCGCACAGTGTGAAAGACAGTAATTCTTTCAACAAAATACTATGAACAATAAAAATTTGTAGCAGTGGGGAGTCATTTCATATCAAGTAATTTGGTTTTATGTAAAAAATAAAACAAAGGAGCTGAAAAGTGTTTTTTTTTTTCATTCAAGCATGACCAAAACCTAGCTACAGTAAAATTAAATATACCAAAAATAAATACTATAATCATATGCAAATAAATTAAAACAATAAGGGTGTAGTCACCACAAGTTTGGATAGACCATTTTCAGTCTAAGAGAAAAGGACGCCACATTCTTTGTGGTAGTTGTGCATCCTAAAGTAGATCAACAGCAGTGTACTTAAATATTTTGGAATGCAGACATCGTAGCCCTTGACACTGACTTGCACACTGACAAGAAGTGTCGCCCGGATTATAATCCAGAGAGTGAGGGCGAGTTTTTACAAGGCAAATGGAGCAAACCTTCCCAATGGGGAGCTTCTAGCTGGTATTGGGCATGTTTGTTTTTGCTGGTTTCAGAGGATGAACCGAACTAAAGGGGGAGTTTTCCCCTTCAGTTCTGGACACTTGAGCAATCATGGGTCCTTACAGGATCACGTTTGAGTGCAGGTTTAGTAATTCAAGCTGGTAATGGGTTTTAAAAGATATTCAAGTGATCTGATCAGTCAACCTTGAAAATAGGAAATTCTATATTGCCAAAGAAGTTCAATTTGAGGCTGTTGTTTCTCTATTGGAGCTCGGTGGCTGTTGGAAGGAGACATTTTGAACTTAAGGCTGGTTCTCGAGTGGAGTAGACCTTTGATTGGACAAATGCAGGTGGGGTTGAGGCTGGTTCTTTAGAAGACTAAAGTGTGGGGGGAATGGAGCTGTAGGCTGGTATTTTGAAAAGGTGAAAGCCATAAGAGACTGCAGCTGAAGTGATGTATAGGCTGGTGGTTTCAAGCAGAGAAGGCCAGTTTTAAACTGCAGGTGGAGTAGCCCTCGTCACTGGCTGAGCTCTGCCGGCTGCTGTGGTCATCCAGGTCACTTGCACCACTGGTGCTTACACTGTCCATTTCTCCATGGGAGAACTCAGTGCTTTCCACATCAACTTCAATTTCCTCTGTTCAGAAAAAGAGAAAGTTTTGTTGAATCATTCAAATCAATTATTTCACTTCAAGCAGTTTAGATTTTAGGGATGTAACGATAGATTTAACAATCAATAAGAAGCAAAAAAAAATCTGTAATTAAGTATTGATTGAGCTTCTTTTTGTATTTTTTAAGTCTCTTGCTCTGTCTGCATGCACAAATCTGACATCTGCCGAACCTCATCACAAAGATTTTGGTGCTTCATCAAAGTACAGTTCACTAAAATTCAAAACAAAAGATACTGACTTTTCTACATCCTCCATTTTTTACTGTCTAGTATTTCCTTCTGGCTTTGAAAACCAGACATGGGCTGTGACATTATAAAAATTGTTAATTGTTTTTTCACCTAAAGCCTCCTTTTTTAAAGAATGGTTTAGGTACCAGTAAACATGCTAAATGCATCAATTTAGCAAAATAACCCCACTTAATTTTTTTTATTATTCAATTATAAAATTGTTATATCCCCAAGTATATGTATACAGTACATATGTAGAAAAAGCTAAGGCTCAGATTGGGACACTGACCTCTGTCAGACTCCGATCGGTCCGAGTCTGTGCGGGAGCCCAAGCTGTCTGCCCGGACCCTCTCCCTCTCTCCGTGAGTCTGCAGCTGTGCAAGCTGCCTCTGAAGGTGCCTCTGCTCTCTCTCTAAGGTCTCCAGCTGATGCTGACTCCTCCGATCCACTTCCTCAAGTTTCTGACAAAGACAGGAATGCCGAAGAGTTAATTCAGCTGTTTTTATTCTGAAATATTAAAAAAAAATCAAGCTCATCACTGCTTGTGGGTCCAATGTGCTACATTCTGTATCAAAATGAGTTATATATAGATGTCACCATTATGACTGCACCTCCTCCAGTTTTACATACTATATGCATGAGGGCTTGGTGAGCGTGTCACGTATGCAGCGATGTGAGGTTAATGCGTAGTTGTAGCGGCTGTCAAGTGTGACGCCTCCTGTGCCTAGTGATGCATTATTCAACATGCAGGGACAGCGCACTGCTGGTGGGAATTCTTGAGGAGTATCTGGGGGTCTCTGTGTGAGGTGGATACAGGTGAAAGATCTTGTTTTCCATTGAAGAGAAGAATGAATGCCCAGTTTTCTCCTCTAAGTTCCCTACATTGATCCCATACTGTAGTACCTCTTTGGTAGTCACAGATGAATCCTTCACATTATAAACAGCTTACCTAAATTTGGCTTTATTCGCTTTCAAATTAAGTCCAAAGTGCACTACAGGCTTAAGTTGCATCACAGAGGTAGGTAAATGAACACTAAAAACAATATCTTATCTGCCTTCAATAACAGAGGGCACTATATAATAACAATAACCCACATGCACAAAAAATGCACAATTTTCTGTAGTTGGTGTGCAAAAGCTAACATCTGGACGGTGATTTTTCCCTGAAATTTTCTTACTGGCCCCCTGAAACTTGCCGGGCAAACTATGGGAAAACTATCTGTAATTAGTGGCAAGCGAACAAGCAAGTCAGAAAGTATCCTAGATAACATGTGAGGGAAGGACCAATGTAACAATCGTACAGTCCAGCTTGATAAAATCCAATTTAAGTTGATTAAAAGGCTGTCATTTTGTTACATTTTATCTATTATTAGGATTATTATTGTTTTTTACTTGAGGATTTATCACTGTACCAATTGCTGTGACTCATTTTCTCTCACAGGGTTCCCACGGATCCTTGAAAAGTCTTAAAAGGCATTGAATTCATAATTCTAAAAATAAGGCCTTAATTGGCATTAAAATGTCTTCAATTTTCAAAAGTCTTAAAAATGTGTCCACATTAGTAAGATTTATGTTAGATTGAACTAAAATAAATAAGTAACATAATCTATTTTTCAAAAATAATTCACAGATTTACTGTCATGGCAACATCATGTAATCACAATAGCAGAACTAACAAAACGGTGATGTGGTTGCATCTTACAGAGCAGACGCATGTCTTGATTCTACCTACAGTGCCTGGAGAGAGAAAAAAATGGGGAAAAATTGGCAAAAAAATCCAAAAGTAGCTTTGGAAAATTGATTATGGCAGCAAAATTGGGAATTAAATTTGAAATTAAATTTAAAAAACCATGTAAAAATTCCAAAAATGGTTCTGACAGTGGCCAAAAGAAGATGAATGGGGGCAAAATAGGTAGAAAGTTGTAAAAACAGGTTTAAGGAAAGATACAAATGGTCCAAAAGTGGGACAAAGTGTGTGAATAGAGGTAAAAAAGAGGGATGAAATTGCAAAAATTGGGTAAAAATGGTATGAAAGTGGAAAAGGGTTAATAAATAGGTGCAAAATAGGTATGAAATTGCAAAAAAATCCAAAAGTGGCGTAGGAAAATTGATTATGGCAGCAAAATTGGGAATTAAATTTGATTTTAAATTTCAAAAACCATGAAAAAATTCCAAAAATGGTTCTTGCAGTGGCCAAAAAAGATGAATGGGAGCAAAATAGGCATAAAGTTGTAAAAACTGGGTTAAAAAGAAGGCAAAAAGTGATCTTTTATTTAAAATAAACATTGGGTTAAAATTGCCTGTAACCCAGGTAATTCATGTGGTGTTTTTGTTTGTTTGTTTTGTTTGTTTCAATTGTGGTTCGTTGTCGACTTGGTCTTAAATTTTATTTCAAACGGCCTTAAAAAAGTCTTAAAAAGTCTTGAATTTAACTTGGCTTGAGCTGTAGGAACCCTGTCTCATGTCCCCCTGCTGTTTCTCCAAATCTCTGTGCCATTAAAAAGGTAATTGCATGGTAGCACAGGTGCCTTGAAAATTTTATGTTTCATTAAAGATTAATAAGAAGGTCTGAAATATTTAAATTTATCATCATGATATTCACATCTATCTTTCATCTCGTCAAATGAAACTACACTGTTGCATTTTTTGTTGGTCTGTCTACACCCTCCGGCCATAACGTCAATGCTGGCTGCTCCTTTATCACTCTGTAAGTCTCATAAAAAATCTGTGGCTCTAAAAATAAATCACAGCTGCATTCAAAAGTCACATTTCCTGGACTTCAAACGGGAAGTCTGGAGTCAACTGTTGACATCATGGGTGTTTTATCTATAACCCCACACTGTGATTAACTCCCACTGATGTTGCCAGGATTGTTGCAGCCTTTTATAATCTGTCAAATGCTCATCACTGCTGGAGCCTGCACAGATTTGGCCCAAGAAAGCACAAATATCTTAAAAATATGTTTATCCTCTGAATAAGACTGCAGCCATCAGGGGAGTTCATGTGTGAATTTATGGAGGCAGCGATGATGCATTAAATTTATTTTACTTTCTGTCACTTGTAAGTAAGGCTGGGCAATAAATCGATTAATTGGAATTATTTTCTGCAGAAGATTTAAAAATTAAAAATCGAGATTTTTTTCATTCACTTACTTAAATTGTAAGTAGTAGCAAAGTTTGAAAAAATGTAAATACTGGAACTACAGTTTTCATGATGGTGGCCCTGTCAGGTTTTGCCCTAGCACTTTTATAGGCTTGTATTTATTTATGAAATTAGATTAAATATTGATCAGAGAGAAACATGTTAACAAGCTGTGAAAATCCCTCAGCTTTCAGTGTTTATGTAGGCAAACCTGAACAAGAACTTAGAACTACACAATCAGACTTTTACGACACACACTTTAATTTTAAGAGGGAAATTGATTTAGGAATATATTTTGACGACATAAATGTAGAACTTGATTCATGTCATTTTTGAGTCACTTGGAGGTTTTTTGCTTTGAGAGGGAAAAAAATCGATTAGAATCATAAATTGAGTTTTGTGGGGAAAAATCTGGGATTTTATTTTTAGGCCATATGGCCCAGTCCTACTTGTAAGTGGTCCATTCAGGTGGACAAGTCTAGCAGCAGAAGAAATCTGGTGCACTTAGAACATTCAGATCTTTGACCATCATGTTTAGGAGCTACAAGTCTTAACTACACGAGTCCCATGCTTATACAAAAGAAAATCCTACAATATATAAACAAAAGAAATAAACTCAAACAAACACATTCTATGTTATCCTGAGCCTTGTGGGAGGGTTTTCAAATGTGCAGTTATTAGTTTTACCAGGATTTTTTTGTATTAATAAATTCTTAATCAACCACCTCTTAAGGAGGCTTATATGCAACATTTTAACCTGCATTGATGCCACTTTGAATGGATAATTTGGTTGCTCTTTGACTTAATTTGTCAGCAGACATTTCAAGACAAGGTCATGTACAGCATTTTACAAACATATAGATGCCACACTGACTGTGTTGGCTCATACATCAGTGTCACCATCTGACAGTCCTGTTAACCAATACAAGTGGAAACAAGTGGTTTATGAATAAAGAGCTCAGATATTACCATTTGAAGGCTCCGGTTGCACATGCAGGTGTTTTTATTCACTCTGGTTGATTGAAAACAGGTATGGCTATGTTGAGAGATTTTGTTGTCATGTTTTTAAAGGACCAGTTGAAATTACAACAGGTCAAAAAGTCCTCCTGAAAGTACAGTTTCCACGAATTCCTGATGAGTGTTCTAATCAAGAGCTTTTTACCAATGCCTGAGTGGTTACCCGGGCCTTTACCAGATTTTGATTCATTATTTGTAATGTGTAGTTTTTTCCCCACTATTAGTAATGACATTGAGACAGAAAACAACAAACGCAGTCTGACATTAAAGTAATTTTCCATCTATGGCTTTACTGCCGGAGAGAAAGCTGACTACAAGTAAAAGGGATAGTTTGGGTTTTTTTTTTTTTTTTAAGTGTGATTGTGTGAAGTACATGGCATGAGCCTGGATGTGTGCCACAGTGTCACAGCCCAGTTCTCTTTCTGTGCAGAAATCCAAGGACAGACGCTAATGCTATTCATGGTGCCTAACACTTCACATAATGAAATTAATTAATTTTCCAAGTAATCGTCAATTGATTTTGCTTGGTATGGGTTGCTTCCTCTAGTGTAGCAAACAAGTCTCTCTGTGGAAGGACACGTAGGCTGTGTCATGTCTCAAAGTGTTGCCTAATCAAGGTGGCTTAGTAGTGAAAAATAAAGCGAAACTAAACAAAATGCTTGTAGGATGTGATTGTCTCACAGTGTTTTTGTGGCTTGTTTTCTCCCTCAAGTCACACAACAATGTATAGCATTAGCTTCTGTTCTGGGATTTCTGAACAGGTAGAAAACTGAGCTATGATGATGTGGCAAATGTTCAGGACCACGCCATGTAACAGCAATATGTGAGCTACCTAGACGCAGGTTTGCGCTCTCTGAGTGCTTTCTAGATTTTACTGTAAGAGATATGAAATATATATACACGGTATATCTATGATGTGGACCATGTCAGTGACAAGCAGAAAGTAAAAGATGGCAACCAAAAAAGGCTTTCTTTATCAATATGCATTCATTGTGGAAGTTGAATGTAGATCAGGTATAATGTTTTTTTCCACTTCATTCTGATGCTGTCCAATAAATCTCAAGAAAGCTATCAGCTACCTTGGAGTTTAGTTGCAAAATATATCAATATTCTAAAAATAAAAAAAAGAATAATATTCACTTATTTCAATCAATATCAATGCAAAACATGAAAATGTGCCCCAGATCATTGAATACAAATACTGAGACACCTGCGTGGACAGTAGAGCAGCAGCATGACATTCATGTCAAATTATCAAATGTGGGGAAAAAAAAGAGTGTGGGTCAGCAAGAATGAAAGCTCATTATTTATTTGGGTTTTTTCCACTACACATTGACACCCGTTGACGAGACAGGCTTTCTTCCATCAATGGCAACAATACAAAGTAAGTCCTAGATTTTGAATGGACCCCCCAGACGGTCCCTGTACTTAGGTAAAATGTTATCAGAGCAACTTTTGTTTACCGTGAGTACAATACTTCAGTAGTCTTTTTATCCCTGCAGCCCGTCTTATTGTCTATCTGTTCATCAATGTGTCTACCTTTCTATCCACGGCCATTAGAAAAGGAAATCATCCTGTTTTCAGAAATGACAGCAAACATGACACCATTAGAAAAATGCCAACGTGTAAACAAAACAATTAATGATGGCTGAGTGCAATTAGATGTTTGAGTGCAAGCTCCCTGTGCTTTGTACAAACATAACATCTGATGTTAAGATTTGTAATAGGTGCAGTTCGATTCCACCATTACCAAGCAGCTTTTTTAAAAGAATGGAAAAGACAGACAGCAGTTTGAACAAGCAGCATGTTTCAATAATATCTGAGGGATTACATTAGACTACCACACCTTGATATGTGCTTTGGCCTTGTTGAGCAGTCCCAGTGTGGTGTGCCGACTACAGTCTGGTCCCAGAGGGATCAATGACTTCAACCTCTCCAAACAATGGCGGAGATGTGCTCTTCTGTGGGGGCAGACACAGAAAGACAGTTGTAGCTTCAGAGACACAATACATGCAGTGATGTGCAACAAAATATATATCTATCTATCACAGGAAATGTAAAGCAGACTTTGCATACTAAACTTGCATCCTCCAAAGGGTCTTTTAAAAGATTAATTCTAATATTTCCTGTTTATCAGACTTTATTTTTAGCATTGCAATCATTCAGGAAACAACATCCTGGTTATTCTTCATCTATAGCTTTAATGGTCAATTTATGCCATTATTTAGCCTCATAATCAAACCGCTCTGCAGTGAAATATGAATCAAACTGGCCTCAGATCCTTTTTCTGCTCCATCAAGGCCTCTGCGCCTGTGGTCTGATGAATGAAGACGCAGCCAAAGGACACTCACTACTCTCTCCAATAACGGAGTAAAATGTAGGTCAAGTTGTGATGTCATCTCTTCTATCTGCATTGGCCACCATTTTGAATTAAAAAATAGCCTAAAAGCTGCAGTTTCTCACACATATGATGCATTTCATTAAGACAGGGCATTTAATAATCAGAATAAATGCACCCTGACATTTATTTCTACCTCAAAGCACATGCTGCCTTGTTCTTGGAGTTACAGAACAAGGTGCTGTAGGATTTTGCAGTTGAGAATCTCTCAGGAAGGAGCCCTGTTGTCTGGAAACAGACGGTTCCAGTTTGCTGACTGGGGAGATGTCTGCAGGTCCTCAAGGAACAGAGCTGCCACCGAGCCTGCATCACACCTCCTCTGGATTTACCTTGCAAACTGCACACTGCCATAATTTTGGCAAAATGATTTTATCTGAATACAGCGTTGGAGTAGTGATAATCAGCTGAACTATAGACCAGCTGCATGGGGCTTTGAAACACTTGATAAATTTAGCATAGCAGTAAAATATGCAAACGTGGTTTATCTTTAAGCTTCATTTAGAGACAGCTGGCTCCTAAGATAAACTCCCTTTGTGGCTCATTTACTCAAGCAATTGGAGTGCTGTAGAAATGAAGCATTTCCCTTCTGTTCGGCCTTTGCATGGCAATATTTTAAACTTAACTTGCTGTGCATGCCAAACCAAATATAATTGGTTTTAGATGATAGAATCTTGGCTGCCTTAGTTACTTCATTTTTACATTTGCCTGCTATTTTATTAAAGAAAATGTACACATGTTGCCGGCTTTAAGTTACTCACCTATTTTTTTCCAGTTCATTGTGTGCTGATCTGTTGAAGTGTAAAGACAAAAGTATTATTAAAGCTTAACTGAAGAATAGCTTCACCCCACGTACAAAATGCAAAAGTGAAATGCTGCAAACATGGAAGAGTAGCAACACACAAAAAAGTCTTTCTTAATTGTGTTTTGATCATGATATAATATTAAAGCAACATTTTACATCCACATTTATCAACATTTTATTGGTATTAGAGTATACAGAACATATTTACCGATTGTGAAAGTTGTCTAATTTCCTGTTCTTAAATTTGCGTTGTTTCTGTTGATGTGCAGCCTGGCCTGCAGGATACGTGGACGCGTAGCCGTGCTCACATTCTGGTGATGAAAAAGATCAAGAGGATTACATAGATTGTACAGATCTGACAAATGTGCTACCAGCTGAAGGCCTCACGGGGGCCTGGATTTGCATGAGAGATATGACCTTATTCCGCCTGAACAGCAAATCGCATGTAAATGTTTGACTACAGGAAACATATCCATCAAATTAAACTTTAAATACAGGAAACTCTGAGTAACATATCATTTATATGTGGTTAAAATCAGTTGGGTTGAGTTATTTAAGCTAGGCGTGAAAGCAGCGTTGGTGTTCGTTAAAATGTAAAAAAAAAAAAATACTTCTACATTATATATACGTCTATATTTCAAAGTTTTCTCTCAGCTTTCCTCAAATTAGCCTACACTTCCCATGAACCCTTCATCCCAGTAACATGCTACGTCAGGCATGAACCTGCTCGGGATTGGCTGCCCGCGGTGACTCTCGTGCTGGGAACATGCGTTTCGACCAATGAGAGCAGCCCAATTTGTTCCATGTGGAAACCATGTGAACAACACATACAAGGAAGCAGCAGCTGCCTCTGCTAATGATAGGAGGGCTGAGAATTGAGCCTTTTTAAGAGAAATAAGACAGAAAACTGCAGCTTTCTTTCGTGCAGCGAGCTCCGTGAATGCGTCACTTTGCTGGACGTGCGACATTTTAATGCAACAACCAATAAATAAGTGTCGTTATATGAAGATTAAAGATTATGTAGGGAATTGGAGGCTTAAACAGCAAAAATGCCGACATGTACTGTCCGAAATATTCGCATATTCAGCTTCATTTTTGGGATTGATGCTCCTTATCGTGTTTTTTCTGTCTTTGCCGTGGACTGTAAGAGGCTAGCTTAAATGGGAGCAGATCATGTAGCTGCAGGCTATTGTAATAAAACCTGTCTCAGGCAGTGCAAATGCTTCCTGAATTCCAAATGCAGCTGAATGTTCAATCTTTTTTTTCCATTTGATGATGAACTGAAGGTGTATCACCGATAAGAAAGCAGTTTGCTGAAGCAGACGGAACATTAGTGCCTGTTGTCGGGCCGGTTCATCTGTCCGCTGCGCGTCTTTTGTCGCCTCTATTGTTGTCTGCTCGGCGCATTACGTGTTAAAATCCCCTACAGCCCGTGTTTACTTACTTCCGCTGCTCTTCTCGATATTTTCTATGTAATTCGCCGCATCGAGCAGCACTTGCACGTTCTTCATAAAAGTGCCGATTTGGTCCATTGCGGTACATTTGGAGTATAAAACGTCGCTGAAAGAATAGTCGGACATCTCTCCGAAATCCTGCTGGTCCATGGACGCGTCAGACTCCGACAGGACCTCTTCGGGTTTCAGCTCGCTGTGCTGTCGCATGTACTTTACCATTTTCACTTTATACAAGGGCTATCAAGAGAAATAAGCGGCACCGAGAGTCTTGTCTCCTTGTCCCGTCTGTGCGCTCAGCGGATGACTGAAATGAACTAGGCTCGATGGAATTGCAGTCCTTAGCCTCAGCCACTTGCCCTACTTGGTGGATAATCCCTCCCACTAACGCATGCACATTGCATTCATTGTCAACTGTGCCATAATAAATCCTCATTATCAATACTGCAAGAGAATAACAAATAACGCGCATAATGCTTGCCTTCATGTGCAACAATGCCGCTTTATTGCAGGGGGCGAATTAATATGAAAAAATAAGAGCCGCTTTTCATGTGCACACAGTTATGTCTGAACTGAGCAGGCTTAAAAGTGAAAAGGCAACATGGCACTAGACTGGGGGTGCATGGTGTGAGAGTTTTGATGATATTAGATAAATAGCTGCATTTTTTTTATTTTTTTGAGCAGACAATACATATTTCCATCTATGTATATATATATTAATATATTTGTAATAACATCTTTGCTGTTTAGAGCTAGGTGGTGGTGTTGTTGCTCCTTTTAAAAATGTTTCCTTTGCCTCTGTAGATCCTGATCCAATAGAGCATAGTTGGAATAAGTCCAACAATGCAAAAGTGACTTGTGTTTTTTTGCTGTTTTAGTTCCCACAACCAAACGTATGTATTTATTATGACATGTGCTGTTGACCTCTTGACCAGGACGCCCTTGTAAATGAGATCCTGATCTCAATGGGGAATGACCTGATTAAATAAAGGTTTAATAAAATAAAATTTAAAAATATGGGATTTTAGACAAGCCTTTCAGAAAAGATGGTCATTGGTGAACACATGCATGCAAGATTTTAATGTTTTATTTGGCAACATATGCATCTTCCTTTGAATTTAAAGACTTACTGTTTTAGTTACGGATGGCTATTTAAGAACTGCTAACAAGAACTGCCAAAATTGCCAGGTATTGTTAATCAGTCATTGCTGATTGTTTTTTTTTTTTTTTTTTTTTTTTAAATGTATTTTTTGGGCATTTTGTGCCTTTATTGATAGGACATACATCATAGTCACAGCCATGAGCACCAGCTTGATCTGTGTTTCAGATAATCTTAAACCAGTGGTTACATAGTGGCATTTAAACTGAAGGTTTGGTAGAACTGTATCAGTCATACTGCTGTGTTTTAGGTCTACAATATAATGACAGAAGCTTTTACTCCTGCCGATTACATTTAAGCCAAAGAAACTGTTAAGTCTGCTTAAGAACATTATTATAATGATTAAAACCCATAAGTTTAACTCATTCTTTTTTTGCCACAGAGCTGATCAGCAATAACCCAAGAGCACAGTGAAAATACATTTATGGTTCACCAATCTATAGCCAAATTTCACAAGAAAAAGAAAAACAAGAAATCTCACATGGAGGAGACATTTAAAACACACAAGGAGTATATGAAACTGCAATAGTACAAAGAGAGTAAGTAAAATGGCCTCTTCAAATTGTATCCATAAAAGATGCATTTAACATTGACAGGCATTTTTAACTTAATTTAAAATTATCGTATTTTCGTTTTCTTTCAAAGTGTTAAGTAATCAGTAACTTAAAGCAAAGTGTTCAGTTACATTTGAAACTAAGCAGTAACGTAAGTAATGATGTACTTTTTAAGGGTAAATGCGAGAAAAACAACTTAATTTATTATTTTTTTGGAAAATAATATTTTTTGGCCTCCTTGTCATTGATAGAGTAATCAGTAGATAGTATCTAAAAGAAAAAAACTCAGACAGGGATCAAACCGCTGCACTGGTAGCTTTTGGCATCTGCCGTAAAAGAATTTCCATGTAACTTACCTTAAAACTGCTTGTACCCCATTGATACCAAATCTTGAGCCCCGTCTTGTACTTGTTTTTATGCATACTCCTCTAGTGTTAGGCAATGCTTTTTGACAGAAACAAGATATACTTTAATTTACTCATCTACACATGATCTTTGAAGCGTAGCTGTTACGATATGGACAATGCAACAAACAGTAAAACTAAGCATAATCTGCCATTTTGAGAGCTACAAACACCACTGTAACATTGTGATGCCAGACAGTGAAGTTTGTTGTGCACTTAAACTAAACACAAGCCCCTTTTTTGCTCGAGTTTATACTGAAAAACTAAAACATCCTAATTTTACAGTTTGTATTGTGGTTACCTGTGCTTTATATAAAAACAAGAAACACACTCTTCCCAAGTGCAAAACATTTAAACCAACACTATGTAGCTTTTCAAACATAATATAATCCTTCGATATTCATTGTGATGGTCCACCACTTTACAATGAGTTCAATGAAACCTCAGTCGTGGTCTGAAGTGGTCTGTATCACTTTAACTGGCGCTATGTAACTTCGAGGTGGATGGTGGGAACCCTGCCACACTAAAAAACTACACGTTTGGACTGCTTTACGGCATACGTCACTTTCCCCGATTCCCGATTCGTTTACAAAACGGAAGTCTCAGCGAAAGCCAGTCGTTAAGGCGGAGCTGTAACCGTGGCGGAGGCAACAACGTTAGGAAGAGAAAAGTTTTGTCGGAGGATACAAAACAAAGAAAGCGAGAGAAAAACAAGCTGAATGCTCGGACAGGAATAATCATCGGTTCGGCGTTCACTCGCTGGTGTGAAATAAAAGACCAGGAGGGGTGTCCGACTACTATCAGGTATGTTGGGCGACTAATTTATGACGGAGTTCCTCAAAAAAACTTGACAGGAAAAAAGTACAGCACAACAAATCCAGAACCCACCAGTATGTAGTTTGGTTTAGACCTATTTCGAGTGTGTGATATTGCCAGCTAGTCGTTGTCTTTACTTTTATTTACTTTATCGCTTCAACAGGACGGGGCCGGGGGCGACTTCACGGTAATAAAACCAAGTTGAACTTAGCGATTTTTAACATCGTCATTTAGTCAAAAATAAATACATTACCTCGTCGCTATCCATCCTGCAAACAGCCGCTGAAGATAGAAGAATACTTTTTAGCGAAGTCCTGGCTTCTGTGATTTGCCTACAAAACAAATGCACGCGACCGGCAGATCTGTATCCTTACGACAGTATGCGCGCGCTAGGGCTCATGGGTAGTTGAGTTCCCTATCCGGTCAAGCGGATATCTTCCGTAGTGCTGCTTTAAGTTTAAGGAATCAAAATATTGAAAATAAATAAACTTCATCTGAAAGCAGTCTCTTGATTCCGCTAAAACTGCACATGGGCATACATTGTGCCAATCTGAGGACAGACAATTGGCTATAAATATTGGCAGAAATTTCCATATCTCTTAATGCCTGGTCTTACTACAAGTGCAGCCCAAGGGGACAACTTCCTGCTCTCAAGTTTATAAAGTAGTATTTCCTGTTTTTTTTCCCTTTTCATTCCATAGTTGGATTGCTTAGAGGCTAAGAAAAACACCAGTGCTCGAGGAAGCAGTTTGAGTCTATAAGCCTTAATATTGCTTTTTTATCAGGCCATAGTCCCTCTTAAAGTCTCTATTTCACCTCAGCTCTTCTGGGTTTGCTTTGTTACTCTTTGTTTCCAAAGACATTCCAAAGTAAAAGACGTAAAAAGGAAGAGAAACAGTAAAATAAATGATAATCTGGGCTTTTTGGCTGCTCCACTTCATTTGGCAACAGCGTTCCCATGATAGTAAAAGTGTCTATGCTCCACCAATCTTAAAAGTTTTGCCCCTTTGTAAAACCTAACCTTGAAATTGAGTTTACTTCTGTCCTCATACACCCCTGTTGTCCCTTTTGACTGATTAAGAAGTCATTTTTTTCACCACTCTAAGGCAGGGAGGAGGACAGAGGGGAAAGGGCCTGTCTTTACGTGGCCAGCCATGCGTGCAGGGCTGTGTTGTGCCTCCGAGACAATGGGTGCAGATGGCTGGCCCACTGCAGATGTGGCCAGGCCTGTAACGGACGCCTGTGAGTAAGAGAGAGCACACCCTCCTGTATGGAGTCTATTTCAGCTGCCTGGCAAGGTCTGACACACACAGACGGTGCTGATCTGGACTGACACAAAGATGCACATTTGAGCTGCATAAAATCGGATCAATTCTTAGAATGAGGCCTCGTGAAATCACAATAGTTGGCTTTCATTTATATTGGTGGGAGTGCTTCATTGTTAAGATTTAGTGTATGTTTCCCCAACTTACTTAAATTTTCTTCCTTTAATAACATTCCGTTTCCTCATTTACACAAATCATTTTCTACTCTGCCTTCTGCTGCTGCAGTTTACAAGTCTGATTGTCTGTCAATATTGTTCAGCTTTATATTTTTTAATTCACAAAATATAACAGCTGATTTTAAGATGTGTCACCCAGTATTCAGTTATCATATCAGCTGATCTGCATGTGGATGAGGATTATTGTTGATGCAAAAGCGCAGCATGCCAAAACAGGAGAGAGATAAAGTGGACCACCAATGGGAATGCCAATGCTGAGAATGCTAAAACTGGTGGCTGATGAAGGTTGAGCATGATGATCATTCTCCAATTTCGCAGAAATGTCACTGAGTTGATTTGATGACTCTGTAAAATGGTGAGCTACAGCCCCAAACCTCAAACTTTTGTTGCCCCTTGCATCAGAATGATCATATTTGAAATTCATTAACCATTTTTTAAACAATACATCTGAAAAAAGGAAATATATATTGATTCAAAAGTCAGCTAAAATATATTGATATCGTTTTTTTGACGTTTGTTGCCATGATTACAAAACAAGTCTTAACACTGACTTATTAATGTCATATCACATTTCTAACCTCTGCTATTGAGACTGCCAGGGCAGAAAGTTAAACATGGTGTAAATATTCAAAGTAAGGCAAAATAAAATGTCCGCTTTCTGCAGGAAGTGACTCCTCTGTGCTGAGGCTCATGTGCAGAGGCAGTGACTGCGGGCTGCACGCTGGTAGCCACAGCATGGAAAGCTGACCCGCTGTAGGTTGGTGTAGAATGTGACCCCAACTGGAGTAATCTGAAAAGCCTGAGGATTACACCAGTGGCTCGGCTGTCACAGAGGAGGCACGGTGACACAAGGCCAGTAGGAGTGTGTGTGTGTGTGTGTGTGTGTGTGTGTGTGTGTGTGTGTGTGGAAAAATGTGTCAAACGTCTCACACATCCAGTATGAAATACTCGTACGATTGAATGAAGAGATGCATCTTCCATCAGGGGTTATCACACAACCTATGTGTGTGATGCTATCCTCTTTCATGCTGCTGGTGATTAAGATGCTGCTCTCAGATGAGGCTTTGTGCTGCCGCAGCAGTCCCCTGTTGTTGTAAAACAATAGATGCACTTTGCCCTGAGGTCGCAGCAGAAGGACAGCAGACGTGTGTCACCTGCTCCGTCCTCTTCTTAGCACTGTCAAGATACAGAGGAGATCAGCGCTAAGATGCGTCACCTACATGCTGCGTGATGTCGCTCTCATGGATATGACAGGGCCTGGCATGTTAGCGAACAAACAGAAGTGCATGGATCAGCATCCATGGGATTTTTATGCTGCACAATACAAAGACTGTGAAAATACATTTAATTCCAGATAGTAATACTATTTTTTAAAATCCTTTAGCATATTATGAATTTTTGCTTTTGTGTCTTTCATACAAACCCTTTATTCAACCTGGCATGCAACGGGTTGAACTTAGATTTTTTTGTTTTTTTCAGTTCTTTTTCAATGTGCTTTTAGAACAGTAGATTTGTAGTTTTAACTTTAACCTGCTTGGACATGAAGGTTAAAGCTCCTGTGGGAGTCTTTCTGTTCATGATTTTGGCACCTCCAAGCAGTCAAAGCAGTACACATCTTCTCTTTACTTATTTGGTCTGTACATAAAACCGTTGAATTATCCCCAAAATATTGTCCTGCTTTATCAGAACAATCACATAGACCACCTTGCTTAGTATCGCTGCACAAAGCTCTGTTGGAAGCATATTGCATCTAACACCTTCCCCCACTAAAGTGGTTCTGGGCATTCATTTAACCAATACAAGAGTAATCTATGATTTAGTTGGTGGTCGTACTCCTTTTGTGGTCACCTACCAGCATCTGTGTTAAATTCATTCTTTTATAAAGACAACAAAAAGCCCTTCCCAGAGCTTTAATTTGGTATTTCCATGTTCAGTGAAACGTGCTTCTTTCAGCCTCATCTTCTGCCTTATGTCTTCTCTTAGAAGATGTACGTGTGTGTTTGTGGTTTGGGGGTGGTGTAGGTGGAGATCCTGTCACTCCCCCAACATGAACACCTGTTGGAGACACCAAATCCCCTCTTTGTCTCTGCAGCCCCCTCTCAGTGGATTACCATGACAACAGCCCATTCATATCATGTCTGAAGACTGATTATACAGCTTCACATGGTCAATTATCAGTGAACAGGGTGCATTGTTTTAAGATGACGCTGCCTCTCCTACAAAAGGGCAGGCTGTGCAAATAGTCTTCTGGAGAGCTTTATTTAATGATGGAGGTGTTATGAAATGTCTCAGAATTCAGCATAGCTAGCAGGAGTGTTTTACGGAAGTCGCAGCAGATATAAGCGCGCTGAAACTGTTTGTGGACAGATAAGAAATGTTAACATCAAATATCTTTCAGCCAATAAGCAAAGAAGGCAATAAAGCTATAATGGAAACATATGCCAGCTTTTATTACATCATAGAAAGGCAGTTTTAAAGGACTGACTCTAATGTAAAGCATCATAGAAAAAAAACACACACAAAAAGCAATGTAAACAGGGGGAAGGGAGGCATTAGGCACACAGGTTACATCAGTAAATGTAGTCTGTAAACACTGAGCATTAAATGTCATTTAAAAAGAAAAGGAGTATTAAAATATTAGATTGTACTGTCACATTGCTATGCTTCTATTTAAACATTTGGTTTAGCGTAACAAAAGGAACTTACAAAAACAAACTTTTTACAAAGACATCACTCCCTTTGGGTTAAAACAAATCATTCACATTATTGACTGGGATACTCATATAAGTCCATTAACATACTTAATATCAAAGTATACCTGCTGCGTATTGCCATTGACTCATTATTTAGAAAAAAAAGACCATGACATCCTCCTTTCCCAGATTCAGGCTTTGCACTTGCATGTCAACAACCAAACAAGCAGTCATTTCCTGTCCATTCTATAAAAGGCCACTCAAACACCACTATGCAGGAATCATCACTTTACTGAGCTCTCTATTACACTAAAGCAGCAACCATGGGGACAATACCGCTGACGACAATGTAAAAACAGGAATTATTACTACCAGTCACAGCATGTTCAGTATATGAGTTAGTATTTAAAGACTACCAAATCATTTGTTAAACTATCAAACACTAAATTGTTATACCTATTATATAAACAGACGTGTATTATTACAAGATGATACAACTGCACAGCAAAAACTCCAATCTTACCAAACGTGTAAGGCCAACCTTTTGTTTAGTTTGTATGCCACATTTACCAAAAGAATCTAAATAAATCTTAAGCCAAGAAACAGAAAAACAGTCTGTGTTTTTAAATGAGTTACAGAACTGTCAGTGATGAAATCAAATGAGCCATTTTGTCTTGAACTATGCGAAGAATAATATTTTAATAAACTCAATTTAACTTTACTTGTCTGGCTGACAGTTTTTTAACCATAGAAGCATCATATTTATCTGTACTGTATGTAGAGTATGTCCATGATGTTTAGGTCAGTGCAAGCCTGTGGGAATCCAACCCCTGAGTGGCAAAAAGCACGCGGTGGCAACAGCAATTAGAAGGAAGTAACTCGGCAATTACTAACGTCAGCAGAGAAGTTTCCGTTTTTTTGTATTCACTGTTATTATGTTCACCAAGGGCACAGCTGATCCCACTGATGTTACTGAAATATTTGGAACTTGCGTCAGGTTTCTAACAGAGACAAAGCCATAATGAAGAGCTACTGTGAAATCAGTGTACGTACATTCAGGCAACGATGAATACCAACACTACTTCTGTCTCTGTCCTCTAGTTTTTGCCTTAAAGATAAATCAAGACATCAAATTTCAGGAAAGTATTAGAATATGTTTTCATTCTTGCGGCCTTCATAAAATCCACAGAGGTCCAATTAGTATTTTAAGCATTTTAAAATGGGTAAAACCAAAATATTAACCATAAATTGATTAAATATATTTTATATTCATATTTTTCATGAAATAAACTTTCTGACCAGTTCAGGTGTGGCATCAGAAATGAGCAGGAGGCAACAATAGACACGTTAAAGAGGGTCCACTGTATCTTTGTGATTCCAAATAGGGCTGGGCAATTAATCGAAAAATAATTGAAATGGACATTTAGACCCTCTAGTCGAAGTAATTTTCCTCTTGACGATTATTTCGATTATTTTCCCTGTGTAAGCCACGTGACCAAGCCCCTTCCATATAGTCCTTCTCGCCAAGAAAAATACCGCCTCTGTTGTTTGGGCACATTTTGGATTCTGTGCAGAGGACATCAAGCAGAAAGAAGTTAAGTGTAAATACTGCATGAAGACCGTGTTGATGACCATTGGTATCAACACTAGTTTGTTCTAGCATAGCATAAAATAATCGTTCATTAGTCGTAATCGAGGTAAGACCTTCAATTAATCGTGATATTAAGATTAGGTATATATGCCCAGCCCTAATCCAAAATGACTTCAGACTTAGAGTCGCAGGGCTTCATCTTATGGTAACTGCAAATAACTGCTGCCTCATAAATGTAGCCTAATGGCTCCAAAAGTTTACTTGGTAAGTTTTAAACATGGATCAGACTAGAATGCTCATTTTCCATAATAAACATCATCAAACATAACAAGGCCCACTGAAAATAACTCAGTTATCAGATGAATTAAAGCATTTTTTGTTTTCAATGATATTAATTACAAGATGTTGATCTCTGCCACTCAGCAGATCGAGCTGCCAGTCTGTTGCAAAAAAACTGTGACATCAGTGCATTAGTTTCTCTGAGAGTATGAAAGTGAAATAGGTCAAAATAGTCAATAGTAGTCAAGGAAATTTGAAAATTGGCAGTGATGGTTTTTGCATGCTTCGAGTCACATCACCAATACTGCACATTCAGCGAGGAAACTTTCAGGCATATGCACATTGTTCAGCCTGAGTTTAAAATTGATGTTCTTGGCAAAATATTTTTTAGTCTGGTCAAATCACTGACATTGTGATGTCTTAATTTTCATAACAAAGTAGATGAAGTAAGTACCACTGTGCATAACTCTATGCATCATTTAAAAACACTTAAAAAGTTTTTTTTCAAAATTTCATATCAATAAATATCACTTTGTAAGCCAGTAATTGTAAAATACATAAATGGCACAACTCTACTAATGACAACTCATGAAGAGGCCAGGATGTCGTCTTCATGGGTGGAGCGTGTTTTTACAACAGAAACTTTAGAGCGTCATGTCAGCTACAGGGGACAAACTGAATTCCTAATATTTCTAAATTAGATTTTTGTTTGGACTTGGCTGGTAAATGTGGCTTTTATGACAGCTGTGATGAAAAAAATGAATACCTGAAGTTAGCCCCAAAACACTTGATTAGATTTGAATTTGAGCCGTGACTGGATGGTTCAGATACAAATCGTACTTTTAATAAGGCCAAGCGTCTTCATGATTACTACACCACTTGTGTGATAGTTAACTTTTAAAATTGTTAAAACAATTTTATAGCTTTCTGTATACATTCAACAAGGTAATTGTGCAAAGAGAAAGAAAATATCTAACTGAGCTTTTGTTTTTATAACTTTTATAATTCATAATGTAACAATATCAATTTAAAACCCCATTAAAATATGGGTAATAGCACACACCACACCTTCCACGTGTTTAAGCTGTTTTTTAATATTATTCTGATGAGCCCTTCAGGAATCAGGAGTGGTCGATCAAAAACTCTCAGGAGGGAAAACGATCCATTTTACCATCCAAGAAAAGCATTCATATCTAATAATAACTGTGAATGAGAGATGCGTGAAACGGACAGAGTCCTGGGAGACATTCTGACTGAATAATAATCATTTGTCGTTCTTCACTCTCCTTCAACAAGAACAGAATGTATACGGTTTCCTAACCAAACACTAATTGCTTTTACAGTAAATGCCCTCAGGCTTCAGTTTTCTCCTTCTCCTCCTTCTTTTTCTTGCTCTTTTTGAGGAATGAAGGTGTGCGGAACTTCTTTTTCTTTTTCTTTGGGGACTTGGTTTGGCTCTCGGGGGTTTGAGCTTCCCCCGTCTTCTCACTGGATGTAATTGAGATTTCCTGCGTATCTGAAGTGCTCACGCTCATCTTGGATACCTCGATGCTCAGATCCTCCTCCAGCTCGTCCGAGTGGTCTTTCCCGTTGGGGATAACGTCTGTCAACAGATGAGCCGAGTCAGTGAAGGGAGATGTGGATAAGAAGAGCAATCAGACAGGAAGAGATGTTATAATACATTTTAGAATCAATTCAGCCCGATGGCTTTCTCACCCATTTACGCAATACACCAGAGGGATATAAAGTACAGAAACAAACAAGCAGCTTATTGTCACACATGATGACTTTAATTCTTATTGACTAGCTAATTACCGTGTTTGGCGGGCGTCATTATGGGAGAGAGAGAGAGGGAGATAGTGGAACCGTCAAATGTTGTCAGTTCATCTGCGTCTGTGGCATCATCATCTTCTGTAAAAAGATTAAGAACATAATAGGAGACTCCATAAAGCCTTTAAATTCACACAAATGAGATATTTTGCGTGAGTCAATTTATATCCCCGAGATCTGTATGGTATAATTTCTCCAAAAAAAAAGCAGCAGGCCACTCTAATGGTCTGTGCCTCCACTTCTCTTCACTGATCCTTCATAGGGGCATCAAGAGTGATGGGGCATTTTGAATTTGGGGCCATCACTGTCAGGATCAGTGTTTGATGGGAGGAAAATCAGAACAGAGGAAACCAGGCATATTGAGAATTCAAAGCAGCATCTTCTTTTTAACAGAATTAGTCAGACAAATGCAAATGTTCAGAGTGAACAGTTTGTGTCAGCACAGCTTTGTCATAACATCAGTCTGATTCAGGTTTCATAAACTGCTACACTGTGACTCTTTTTGATGCTTTGCACTGTCTGTAAAGCCCTTTTCATTTGGAGACACGGGCTGTAACTAGGGCTGGGCGATATGGCCTAGAAATAAAATCTCAGATTTTTTTTCCACAACACTCAATTTACAATTTAAATTGATTTTTTCCTCCATAAAAGAAACAAAACTCCCAGAGACATAAAAATTAAACAAATCAAATTTTGCCTTAATGTTGTCTAAAAGTTTCCCTCTTAAAGTCAAAGTCTGTGTCGTAAAAGGTTGATTATGTAGTATAAACGTGGGCAGGTTTGTCTACATAAACACTTATAGGCTGAGGTATTTTTACAATATTAGCATGATGAAACTCTCTGATCAATATTTAATCTACTTAAAGGGACTGTGAGGAGTTTCTAAGTAATTACAAAAAACTCTCACTTTTAGATATATGCCTGATCGAAATACACACTTTAAGATGAGTTTTATAGCATCAAAATAGGTTATCTATAAATGCTATTCCTTAGCCTTCCGGTTAGGGTCGGACAGGGCTGAACTGGCCTGGATACTCAACTTCAGGAACAAGACAATTAAAGCTGGAGCAAATTTATGTTATTCAGACACGTCTTAGAGCACCGGGCTGTAAGTAGCGATATATAGCCGGCTACAAAACTATGATTCTAAGTTTTCCAAAAATTGCTTGTTGTCACACATCAAAAACGACCACTACGTAACTACAAAGAGATACATTACCTCGTTGCTTTGCATCCTGTAAGTTGTTGAAAAAATAAGTTGTAAAGCAATGCAGAGTTCTGAGGAAGGTCCAAGCTACATTCATTAGCATCACAACAAATACACGCTAGCACACGTCTTGTGGTGCATTCCAGTTGTAGTCAGAAGTAGGAATTTTGAGTTCCAAGTAGGAAACTGCAACTGGAACTTCCCCCAAAGTCAGAATTTCCTCCTGGGAACGCGGTGAAACCTCGCCACCCCCGAGTTGACAATCAAAAATGGATGCCCCCAGTGTGAACAGTTATTTTGCTCCTGTAATAATCAATTTATTTGCACTTCTGACTGGGGTGTGTCACTCTCGATCAGCTGTATACATAGTATTGTTAGACTTATATTAACAAAACAGCTGCCATAGTGATAATCACATTCTTCATGTGATATTTGTGAACAACAACGCAGGCATGCTAACAACAGCTAACTATAGCCTGGTAGATCAGCGAGTTTTTTTCCGACTTCAGCTGGAACGCTGATAACTCTGAGATGATGTCACTCCCAGTTCCGCGGTTACTGGAACGCAGCATTACGACAGTCGGCGCGCGTGCTCATGGGTAGCAGAGTCTTTTACATTGCTGGTAATAGATTCTCCTCACAGTCCCTTTAAGTAACAAATACAAGCCTATAAAAGTGCTTGTGCAAACCCTACAAATCCAACCATCATGAAAATTGTATTTTTTTTCCAAAAATTGCAACTACTTACAATTGGACTGAGGCAAGAAAAAAAATCTTGATTTTTAATTTTTTAAATCTTCTGCAGAAAATAATTCAAATTAATCGATTTAATCGATTTTTTGTCCAGCTCTAGCTGTTACCTAACTCAGCTGTCACTGGGCAAGAGGCAGAGTACGCTCTGTACTGGTGGCCTGCCAACCAAAGAACTGACATATAGAGGCAAAAAAAGGCACGCACATCCATAGCCCTTTGCACATGCTAGTGTTACAACAAAACACTTAGCATATGGTTTGGTATGTACCTCTGTTTCTTAAGGCATTACAAAGCTTTTTTCCCTAACAATTTCTACAGAGGTTGCAGGGGGTAAAATTCAGTTGAGTTTGGGTAATTCATTTACACATGCAGGTAAATTCTGGAAATGGTATTTTTTCATGTTCTTTTGAATGGGGTTTGAAAAGCCTCATTCACACTGCTGTTTCAAGATGTGACTTTCATGCCCTTGACATTTCACCCCCTCCCTTAATATCGCAGTGACGGAAAAAGAATGGAGCCCCCACCCCTGTCTCAAGAAGTATCAGAGGTGTGATATGAGGCAGACGTGGGTCAGTGGGGGTCAGGAGTGCCAGAGGTGGATGTCTCAGCCTGTTTGTATGTGTAGCATGCACTATGCCATGTTCTCTTACATACTTCTGCCTGTATTATAGAGCAAATTTACAGAGATTATGTTCTCACAGGATAAATGTCCGGGTCTCAAGGCTTAACCATGATGGGACTATGTTGTGGCACATTTGTGTAAATGCACAGTGAAAAGAGTTTAAGTCACCAGATCAACTAACAAGTACATTCATGGACTGTAGAAGGACGCCAAGAACCAAAAGAGAATCCACACATGCACTCGGAGTACATGCAAACAGAGAAATTTCTTTATGATATATAATCCAAAATTAAAGTTGTACAGCTCTTTTGGAGCCTTTTTTAGATGCAAAAGTTCAGTTTATATATTCACCCTTAAATAAACAAAGGGGATAGAATGTCTAAAGTGAACAAATAGAATTGCAACATTTCTGTTCAGAACAATGCCTACATACCATAAAAACAGAACAGTAAGAAGCACTACAGGCTGTTAAAGGCTTGATGTGACATATTTCATTGCATTCAGTGAAGCCAGCAGTGTGCAATATCTGTGCATCTTTCTTTGATTTGCCAGTTAGCCCCCCTGCTGGCTAAGAAGTAGCTGAGCTGTCTGCCTGTGGGGGGTTGTATAACACAGATCCACCACCTGTGCTGCTTACCTTTCCCAGTAATATTTTGCCTTTAAATGAGGGATCTCGTCAATCCCTCACAAAGCTCTACTAAGTTTAGTTACTTCACAGAACCCTGCGGCTGCTCGGTTATGGCAGAAACCTGAATTGTGATTAATTTGAATGATACTAAGATCCTAATAATTAATCACAATTACCAACAAATTTTACATTTGTGTATTTAATACAATTATTACTAAACACTCTTTCCAAGTTAAAGGTGCTATGAAGAGAATCTATTTGCGGCGACAAAAAGACTGCTACCCATGAGCATGTGCGCCAACTGTCGTAATGCTGCGTTCCAGTAACCTCGGAACTGGGAGTGACATCATCTCCGACTTATCTGCGTTCCAGTTAAAGTCAGAAAAAAACTTGCTGATCTACCAGGCTATTGTTAGCTGTTGTTAGCACGCCCTGCGTTGTTGTTCACAAATATCACATGAAGAATGCGATTATCACTATGGCAGCATTTTTGTAAATATAAGTCTAACAATACTATGTATACAGCTGATCAAGAGTGACACACCCCAGTCAGAAGTGCAAATAAATTGATTATTACAGGAGCTAAAAAACTGTTCACACTGGGGGCATCCATCTTCGATTGTCAACTCGGGGGTGGCGAGGTTTCATCGAGTTCCCAGTAGGAAATTCCGACTTCAGGGGAAGTTCCAGTTGCAGTTTCCTACTCGGAACCTGGAAATTCCTACTTCTGACTACAACTGGAACGCACCAAGACGTAACCCAAACCAAAGCGTGCGCTTGTTGTGATGCTAATGAATGTAGCTTGGACCTTCCTCAGAACTCTGCATTGCTTTACAACTTATTTTTTCAACAACTTACAGGATGCAAAGCAACGAGGTACTGTATCTCTTTGTAGTTACGTAGTGGTCGTTTTTGATGTGTGACAACAAGCAATTTTTGGAAAACTTAGAATCATAGTTTTGTAGCCGGCTATATATCGCTACTTACAGCCTGGTGCTCTAAGACGTGTAATATAAATAATAAAATTATATAAATTTGCTCGAGTTTTGTCTTGTTCCCGAAGTTGAGTATCCAGGCCAGGCCAGGCCTGTCCAACCCGACCAGAAGGCTAAGGAATAGCATTTATAGATAACCTATTTTGATGCTATAAAACTCAGTGTGTATTTCAATCAGGCATATATCTAAAAGTGAGACTTTTTTGTAATTACTTAGAAACTCTTCACAGTCCCTTTAATAATCAAAACACCTTGAAAGTGGAGTGAAACTATGAATCCATTAAAATGGTGATATTTTAAATTAATGAATATATCAAATAGACCACCTTTTTTTTTTCAGAAACCCTCTTGTCCTGATCAACTTGTCTGTGCCTGCCACACTGGAAAGGGGCAAAGTTTCAAAAGCTTCAGGTTTCATTCACAGTGTGGCAGAGGGGTCTGCACTTGCAGTAATGACCTTAAACCACATGCTATACTGGTTACATTGTTTTTTAGACTAGTTCATGTCATACTTGTTGCTGTGCATTTGAAACGGGCATTTGTTGTTTATGTACTACCACTGATAAGGTCTGGTGTAATCATCAGATTTACTTCTCGGAGCTTGGGTTGTGCTGGATTAGCGCCATCTGGTGGTCGTGAACGGCACTGTCTTTCACATCAGTGAAGAGAAAATATGTTTGTAATGACACTTCATCTACATCTGGGACGGGCAACTCTGGTTACCAAAAAAGGGCCTCATTACAATTATCCTTACTGAGCAAGGGCCAGGTGTAATTCAAGGGACACTTAACTTAAATATATTAAAGCATACTCTAACAAAGGGGCTATTTAGTGCAGTTTTTTTCAACATTAATAGATATTTAAGCTCAAATAAAATGATTAAGAATTCATGTAATAAGCATGATATGGAATCCTATAATTCTTGAACATTTTTAACTTTTTGGATTTTCATTTCAACCTCAGACCTCCCATACATTAATCATGTTTGTAATATGTTTCCAGTGATCCTGGTGAAGGTCAAAGCCAAAACTCGGTGGTGTAATTAAGTTGTTTCCTGAACTACAACTGTTGCTACAAGCTCCATTCTTCCAGAACGTCTGTCTTTTGATATAGAAGCCAGTTTTACCAAATTCTTTGATGCAAATAAAATAGTATCAGTCTTAAACAACCGTATATGTTACTAACATTGTCATTTCTATCTGGTCAAATTCATAAAAAGAAGTTTCATGGAATTTAAAATAGCCAACATTAGTTCTGTTTTCTTGGAAACATAACTATAATTGATGCTGTCAAGGGAGATTTTCATCTTCATAGACATTTTTCTTTTATTTCTTCACACTGACTGGAGGGGTCAGCCCACCAGTTATCCCTGATCCACATTTTACTAAGATGCAACTTTTTAGCTCGGACACATGCCCTGTGTGGTGACACACAAGCCAGCCTACATCACTTCCTGAATGGCTGTCAACTGTGATACAGGATATGACGTATATGGTGAGTCACACTGCAACATTAGTAGCCTATTCCATATAATTCTCAAAACAATGCAACAGCAAAGTTCATGATACTACAAAGTCAACAAGTATATCATGTTTTAGTTCTGTGGATTAATCAAAAAAGGACATATTTGCTATTATTGACCTAATCCTTCCAGTTAATACTAGCAAATAAAAAAATAGGCTGCCTAATATCTCAGCTGCTTTTCATTTACAGTACCCTTACCGACTGATTCAGTGACCAGCTGACAGGAAATTGTGACTGTGTAATACAAGGTGCTACTCTCACACATAGCACTCTTTCCACCTACACAATTTTTTGTCCTTGCCTACAGTCATAACAGAGACATGAGCCGACTGACGACACTCACGTCTTTGCTGCTTCTCTCTCGCCATCCCTGTAACTTGACTTCACAGCACAGAGAAAGACTGACATTTGTTGTGCTGCTTGCATTTTTACATAAAATATCCCTGTTTCAGTGAATGTAGGTACAATCTTTCCTTCAGGTGAAACCAAAGAGATCAAATTCACGGGCTTATCAGTTCAGCAACCTTTAAGAATTTATAAAACCACATTTTCAGCACATTTAAGTAACAGAAACAAAAACATAATTAAAGCATTTGTCTTGATTTAACAGCTCAGCAAGTTAATTGTGAACTTCTTTAAAAGGTAGTGCTTTAACTGAGCCCAAAACTTTAAATTCCCCTATTTTCATGAGCGTGGTTTGGCTCTGAGTGGTCTCAAAATCACAGATTAACTTTGTATGTAATGTTTGATTTCTTTTTTGACCTCACTGACCACAAAAGAATAAATCCCAAACATCATGCACTCATTTTTATGTGGGAAATATGAGAATTTGTACACTCCAGTAGGATTACTCGAAGCAGAGGTTTTGTACAAGTAAAATAAAACTTTACCTCTATCTTAATGCACTTATAGCCAACAGTACGTCTTCACTGTCACATGCTTTAATTATTAAATAAAAGAGCAGTTCTGAGTCAACAAGTCAAGCAGTGTAGTGCTTAGGAGTGAGTCTGGATTCTCTAAAATAACGTGTGACGGACAGACTACCTTCTTGGCCTTGCTGCTGCTTCCTCTCGACTGTGTTCCTGTACTCCTCCAGGTCCTTCTCCATCAGATCATTGAAAGGATTCGGGGGAAGGGAGCGAGTGTGCTCTTCATCTTCAATGATGAAAGCCTGATTGAGAGGACCAAACACAAAAGACATTAGACACATGAGTGCATAGAGAATGGACATACTTGCTCATTCAGCATGGTGATTTATTCTCATCCGTTTCTGTTTGCCATGTTTCCCTTGTTGCCTGTGCACTTCTGTTACACAAATAATATAGTATGATTGAGTTGAAGTTCCCATACCTGCAGTTCGTTTTTAAACTACTGTTTGTGTTTTTCTTAAAAAAATGAAAAATAAATTAACATCACTGAGTCTCAGTCCTAAAACCACGAGAGTCAAGCTGAGATGAGCAGATGTCACAAATGGACAAGCACCATCGAAGTACTCACATTTGGATACTGACTGAAATCAAGTACAGTTATGAATATAAAATATTAATATAGCAGTTTCTATTTTACACTAATAATTTATTTCCTTTTCCACAAGATGTAACTCTTTCCTCTTGACAATTTAGCAGTGCAAACCATCATGTTCTGGAAACCGCTGTCCAGTACGGTGTTGACAATGTTTTTAAAAAGACGAGTACGAGAGCTTGGGCTTTAGTTTCAGACTGATATCAATACAATATTTAACTGCACATCTGTCACTTATTTATAACATTGAGATAAACCTTTGTTGTGTGACAGTTTTTATAATTATATGTAGTTTTATTGTTCCAGGACCTGGTGAGGTCAGTGTTGCCTTCCTGTGCAGTTTTCATGTTGGATTATGCAGATTATAATGGTCTTGGTGCTGTTGACAAAATTCAGGCTTGTTTCCACAAATTTGGAGGTTTTTGGTTCGTCATACATTACAGTATCTTGAAAGTTTTGTTAAGGGTTTATTATCAACATTGCAAAATCCTATTAAGAGGAAATCAATTCCAGACTCTTCATAGTTGTTCAGAATTAGATTTGGATGTTCACCTGTTATTTAGTAGTATGTTCATCTTTTAACCCACAACATGTTCTGTACTTAAAAGGCAAGATATGCCACACAATATTGTCAATTCTGGACTACAATTTAACAGTAACAAAATAATTCATCATTCTGCCTTTACAGGCTATCAAAATCTTTCTTCAATATAGTAACCTAAAGTACTTATAGTAACTTGAATATGCACTGTAAAAGTGTGACATGTGTACTATTCAAACACTGGTTATTTGTGTTTTGCAAAAAATGAAATCCAGTAATATAAGCAAGAGGAAAGAATTGTTGCAAAACTCACGGGAAACAATCTGACCTTAATGTCTATGTGCTGGACTGTTTTTGTTGAGGTGTACTCTGGCAATACAAAACAACATCAGAGACTTTAATATTAATTACATATTTTGGTTGCTATTTGTACCTTCTGGCTTATTTTGGACAACTTAAGGGCAGACATTATCAGCTGTATTAAAAAATAATGGACAAGTTTTTGGTTAATTGGATTAATAGAAATGAATGTTGAGATTGTTCCAGTATGGCTACCTATACTGTATGCTGGTCTAACCAACAGTTTGTCTTAACATCCTCTGAGATTGAACTAAAGGTTTTAGCCAAAACCTGATCAGCCGTTTAAAGCTGAAAGAGCCACAGACAAAGTCGTAGCACTTAATATGTCATTAACTCAAAACACAAGTTCACTGTTTTTGAGTGACTCCTCACCTTTGTCAGGGCGTAAAGTATCATAGTACTTGTTGAGAGATTGCACTAGTTTGGAAAATCTGGTTTTGATGTTTGAACAAATATTCAAAGTGTCACATTTTTATCCTATTTTCGTATAACTATTAATTTGTCAGAAGTACTCACTGGTCCTGGTATGGTATCCACGACAATTCCTGATAGTAACTGGGACTTTGGTCCTGGAGTCATCTGGTCCCCTCGGTGCTGCTCTTTTATCTAAAAAATGATACAAAATACACATCATCAAATGGATTATGTTTTTTAAATATAACAGAGTATCTTAAAGCACAAAACTGATTTGTTTGTTTATGTTCAGTATAATATTTCTTAAGACTGACAGCAAGCTGGATAAAATGGACAGATGTGTGCAAGAATGATTTATTATTGAAGGCAGCTTCCATGCTTACATACAGCCACAGTGTGAATTATTTAATTGTTTATCTATTTTTTTCAGTATGGTGGTTTTGTTGCATTTCTTTGTAATATGACGGTAATTTGATGCACATGCATTTTTTGCCCTTTTTTGGCTTTGATGAGCAATAAAATGGTTTAATAGGATTATCATCATCATATCATCTAAAGCTGTGTTTCCACAAAGCAGGCTGGTTCACTTCGGCTTGGTATTTGTACACGATTTTAGGTGTTCCCGCCATCCAAAACGGGAAAATCTATTCAACTTGCTGTCCCACTTTTAGGTACCTTTCTGTCCCTGTGAGAAGAACTAAACCAACCCAACCCCAAAGGGTGGAGTTAAAAACACTACAACCTGTTGACCGGCTGCAAAAAACGTCACTTTATAGTGCAGCAGCAGCTGTAACCCAAACAACATGTGTGAACCAGTTATATAGGTTAGGATGAGCAACTTTTCTTCTTCCTTTTTGCTATTAAAATGTCCGCTCAGAACATAGCTCCATGGAAGACTTTGGAGGTGCACACCTTCCTTGCCGCTGATGGAGAGCAGGAAGCACAGAGCAAGTTTGAAGTACCTCTGGTGCAACACTATCATCCAGCTTTAGCAACCCCCTCTCTCAGGTGAGGGCACAACAGTGGCAATGAAATCTGTACCAAAACCACGCCAAACTGAATCTGTACCCAACTCTGAATGGTCTTGCTCCTTTTTATTTATCCAATCTGCTTTTACCCTATGAACCTAGTCGAGCCCTCAGGTCTTCAGGTGTTGGCCTTTTGATAGTGCTCAAAGTTAGAACTAAAACATACGGCGAAGCATCATTTCAATACGACGGCCCTCATTTGTGAAACAGTCTACCTGAAGACCTGAGAGCAGCACCTACTGTTCATTTTTTTAAAAGCAAACTCAAGACCTACTTTTTTAGTCTAGCTTTTAGCTGATTATATGTATTATTATTATTTATTCTTATTTATATATTAATTTTAACCTCCTTGATATGTTTTATTATTTAATTTAGTTCAGATTTATTGTTTGGAATTTTATTATCTGTTTACTTCAGTGCATTTTATCTAATTTAACCATATTATTATTTAAGATTGTATTTCATTTACCTATTTATTTTCTTATAGTATGTTTATTTATTTAATTTAATCTTACAGTATTTCTTAAAAGGATTTTTCATGGTTATTTTTAGTCTTAGCTCCAGTGTTCCCCCATTTTTAACAAAAGATGTCGTTTCCTTAGTCCTCTTACTCTGTTTTCTGTTCGAATCTCTTCTTCACGTCTTTGTATGTGTGTGCATAAGTGAGTGTGTGTGCTGTACATGGGGGTAGGGGGTGAGGGATGAGGCTGGGGTGGGTTGTATTTTTCATTGTAATCAATTTTCTACTTTTTATTATTTTAATGTATTTTCTTCATTTCTGTGTGAGGCACTTTGTGCTACAAATTTTTTTTTATGAAAAGTGCTATACAAATAAAGTTTGATTGATTGATTGATTGATTGAACTATAATGAACCAGACCAGACCACTCAATGGAAACACAGCTGAACTCTTCCGGGCAGCGATCCATCGAGCAAGCAGTACTGTTCAATTTAATTTGTCATTCACATAATGGATAAAGTTATTGATTTCAGATCTTCTCACTGTTTTGAATGCAGGATATTAACTAGATAGTATACAAGTAGAACAAAAGAATGGGCAGAACATGGTCTTAGGGGCATACATTTGTACAGTTCATTGTGACTGTGAATAGACTGACCCTGTTCCTCTTGTCTAACACCTCTGTGGGATCCGTGTTGAGTGGAACAAACTGATTTGGATCCTCTATCTTTATTGGCGTGCCGACACTGTTTCCTGGCTCTGAAGACTTCATCCACTGAGAGAAAAGAGAAAGATTGAGGAGTTAAAATGGTTTAAAATACTCCCGTGTATTTTTAAAGCCTGCCACAAGAGGGCAGGCTTATATAAAGCAACATGAGCTCCAAGATCTCAACTCCCTTCATGGGCTTTGAGGATAAGATTATTCCATTTCTTGTTACAGTTGGATGTGAAATCACTGTACCATGGTTTTGGTCCTGGGGCTGACGTCCCCGCTGAGCGACTGTTCAGGAACATTGACCCTCAGATAGCTGTTGGGGGAGTTAAGCCACCGGGTCCTCTCTCTCTGCTGTTTCTGCACCATAAACTTGAAGGGGCTCCGTAGGCCGAGCTCACTGTCCTCGGGTGGCACCCCCGACACCGTGGCAGGGATCTCCACGTCATTTTTGGAGCGGGGTTTTTCACGGACAATGGGGTTCCTGTAGGAGTATCCCGTCCTGTATCCCTGGAAGACCACAGAGAGAGGAAACATTATTCTAACTCTAAACAGTTTTTTCTTCAGCAGAAGTAAATCTGTTTGCAGCCGTCGTTGGGCCGTACTGCTCTTCAGTTTTTCCTCAAATTCTCTAAACAAGGAGTAACAAGACTAAACGCTCCAGCATTCAAAGGGCCACCCAAGATTCACTGACACAATGCTTCTAAATATTTAAACACTGCTGTATATACAAACAGCCTTTTTGCAGATATGCCCAGTTTTAGAGGGAAGGAATAAAAGTTTGGTTTAAAAGAGGCTGTTGTTAACAATACATCAAAGAAATCTGATGGGAACTTGCAGTCGAGCAGAGTGCAGTCTGAAGACGACAGTGCGCAAGTTAAAGCAAAATCAAAACTGGCATTTTCTCGCAGGCTGTATGACAAGTTTTCCACTGAATATATCTCTCTGTCTGTCTTTGATGCACAGTGAGAGCTGTGTTGTTGTTTTCACCGTGCTGTTCCCTTTGCAGAGTTTTCACCTTTGAAGAGTGTTATGTGATTCCTTGTGCTTTTAGGGTAGGCTATAGGCTGGATAACATACAGTATATATTGTTCTGATTTAAAAACCTTTCCAAATGAGCAACCACTCAGGAACTAATAACACCTTTCAGAAAGTCCAGATGGAGGAAAAAACTCCTAAACATGCACATGGGTTAAATATTGTGTTGGGCTTTCAGCTGATGAAGACTTTAAATGCAGTACAGCGCTGGCAAAGCATTCGTAGCAGTATCAGTAGAAAAAAAGTAGTATCTTTTTGTCCTCTTATTATATATACTACAATAACTATTATTGATTTAGACAATGTTTCTGAAATGGTGGCAGGGCACACTAGTTTAATTTAAGGCAAGTCTGTTCCTTGGAAATATGTGATGAATGATAACATTGTTTGGTATCCTGATAATGATATTGATAGCAATAATTTAACAAAAGCTTAAGGGTGACTGATTGAACTCAAGTGTCCTTGCCTATTTACTCGGCACTTACAGCTGCACTAGTTTTCCCTCAATCAGAAAAAAACGGAGACACATTTTTTCCTCTAAACCAGCACACGTCCATTTAAAGGTAGCTTGTAGCCAGCTTTAGCTTCATCTGACTGCACCAAACTGTGTTTAATTTACTGCAATAAATATAGACTGCTATGATGTGTTTATTGGAAAAATAAAGTTCATATTGCTCTAATAGTAACATATGATTAGGGGTGGGCGATATGGCAAAAATATCATATCACGATCTTTTAAAAATAAAATCACGATCACGATTTTATCACGATTCTTTTTTACGTTGATTTTTCTAGACTAATTTGCATGTTTGACCATTTTTTCCCTATGTTTAACATTTAAAACATGTAAAACCCTAAAAGGAAAAAAAAGAAAAAATTTAAGCCAAAGAAACTTTTTCGATCAGGTTTAAATTAAATAGTGCAGTTTTTATAAAAATGTAAACATAAAAGGTAATGAACAATAATAAAGTGCACTTTTGTAAGATAAAAACTAAACACACCAAATAGCTTACTGAAAAGGGTCAAATATAAGTGCAAACTTAAGTAACTGGTTATCTCTTAAAGTGCAACAATTTAGAACAAATGTTATGTAACTGCACTGTCTATAATCTGAGTGAATAATACAGCTGCTTTAGAACAGATTTTTATTCAGACATCTTCAAGCTTTTATCTTCTTTTCTCTTTCCGCCATGGCTTCACGCTACATAACCAAACAGGAGATCCCACCATGCACTGCGTGTAAAGTGTAATGATTGGCTAGTCGGGTGTGCATCAAAGTCTCTGCGCCCACACAGAAGATCTGACGATCTTTCTGCTTTATGAGATCATCCCCATGTTATAATCCTTAACGATTTAATATCGTCATTTTGTACGCTACAACATATGATTGACTGCACAGCCCTACTTTCCATAAACAATTGCAAATCATAACGGCTCTCCAGAGTTGGCACAAACTTGCCTGCATGGTTTTGGAATTGCAGTGTTTTATTTTATGTCTTTCACTTAAAGCTTCGTTTGCACTTGGGCTGACAATATCAGATAACAATGATTAAAAATGCATACTTTATTTTTAAAACTTACATTGCAACTGTGGTAACTTACAAATTTAATCATTTTAAATACTGACAATTGACATTGAAATTTTGCAATCATAACCTTGTTATTTTGGATTTTTCTTGCCAGTCTTGTACAATATGAATAGAAATGTATAATTTCCATCATTTTTGACACTGATGATAAGAAGTGTGATAAACTTATACCTAATATTAGATTTGTCTAATACAAAATACATGAAGCATTTTTACCACTAAAGTTTTATTTGATTGCAAGACAGTGGTGTAAGAGTGAAAATAAACACATGCTATGTGAGAAAGCAAAGCTTGTTTGAAAAAATACATTTCATTGACTTATCTCCCTTAAGCATCACATTTTCACCAGCCATCTCCTTTCCTTCATCAGATTCGATGTGACCACAAAATGAATAATTTTAATAATATAAGTAATATAAAGAATAGTAGCCATTCAAGCTTTCTCATTAATTGCGCCAACATTTCACCAGTGGGACAGATGTGGGAGTTTGACATTCTATAAACAGAATAACATTTTGATGCAGTCAAATGAAGCTAATGTTCGCTGTCAACATACCTTCAGTTAAATAACCAATGACTTCTGAATTAAAAAAGAATGCCATTTTACTCATTTAAGGCATAGGAAAAATCATTGTGGACAAGGCTGCAGTGAAAACCTCAAGAGCAGCGGGTAAACTTATGTATGAAAAAGTTTGTTTTCATACTGTATTTGTTTTCATATTGCTCTCACATCTTATCTTTCACATGTTACATTTAATAATAGAATAAGAAAAGTCCTGAAGTTTTTCATTCTGTTAACTGTTTTTCACCCAAAAAGTTAAAATCCTCATAACGCTCAAGTGTACTTGGAAATGACATCTCTTTAGTTGTAGTTCTAATAAAACGTAATATGGTTTGGGCAGTATTAAAGAAGGTTATAGAGCTATGCTAATTGTCCTCATACAGTTAGCATAGCACATTTGTTCTTTTTCCTTTTCTATTATTAGATGGGACCTTTAGGAATTGGGATTATTTGACGTCATTCCTTTCAGCGGCATGCTCCCCGTTCCCCTGTGGACAAACAAGCCTCCTATGGCTGTGAGTGTACTGGCATTTTAACCCTGCGCCATGCCAAAGAAAAGGCCAAATCTGATTTCCACTCTAAGTGCACCGAGTCCTTGGACTAAGTGATTGTGTGGTCTGCGTGGCTGTAACTACCCACAGCGCGTCTCACCATCTGGAAGCTATGATTGAGAGGGTGGGCGGGCTATGATCACACACAGCCAACACAGCTGCAGCCCACTCCAGACACACTTGTTAGTGAGGAGCACACTCAAACAGACACTGCCTGACATCTTGTGTTTCCACAGAGCATGTCAGGGCTTGGCCATTAGTGGTGTGGTTAGAAAAGTGGGGTTAAAGCTAGAGGATACGCAGCACGCAGTGAAGCTTCTTGGTTTAACTACACAGGCAGACATCATGTTAGCCACAGACAGAAAACAGATCACTTCACTGTTTTACAGAAGCAGTTATGTTGAGCTGTGATTATGGCTCAATTAGGTCATTTAATTAGACTGTTTAATTAAGTATAACTACCTCATTTAACTCAAAACTTTGATTCTATTCAATACGAGGCCTAGGCAGTGTGAGACACTAATCCTTTATCTTCTTTTTTAAGGCAGATTGGCTATTAATGATATCTCTTGATATATTTGGGATGATTAAACTACTGGTTGTCTCAGTATTGTATTATAAACTTTAAAATTACTCTAGTAAAAATTGCATAATGCTGTTAAAATTCAAGGTGTAACAAAATGAAGTGTACAAAATTCAGATAACTCTAGGATCTTTGAGGTAGTGCAATGTAAGTGTCATAATACGGGATCCTTCAAATATTGACCTTTTAGGGTATTCTGTGAAAAGTATGATCAGTCAACAATTAATGTGTACTAGGGGTGTAACGAAATGGTCAACTCACGAAACGATACGAAATACGAAACAGGGTTCATGATACGAAATACTCACAATACGAAATAAACATTAAGGAAAATCCCCAAGAGTAGGAAGTTGTGCAAAAATTCTCATTTTCTTTATTTTCTCCCTAATGCAAAAAAATAATAATACAATACAAAAATATTGCTGCATCAGTACAAAATAAATGCTCTTTGAAAAAAAACAAAATTGTAGTTTTTTCCCCTTATTCAGACTACAGTGCAAATACAAACATAAAATCTCAATAAAAAGTGCTTTGTTGTTGTAGCAATCAGGATAACTACATTCTTGAATGAAAAGGAAAACAAATAGCAGTCCTCAGAGCTGCAGTTTAGACCTATAAATGTCTGAACTGTGAACTATAATATTTAGCCTATAACAGTGCATATACTTCTGATCTTCAAGTACAATCAAATTCTGTCAACTCAACAGTAGATGCAAAAATCAAATATTGTATTTGATGCAGACTTACACAAACATAGTGGAGCAGTTCTACTGTTTGTTATGTGTTCAGTGTGGATTTTAATGTTTCCTATGAATTGACGGTCAGTGAATGGAGCAGGAAGGCGGGGCCAACAGGTCAGAGTTCAGAAGGGGAGAGTTATGGTGCGTTCCAGTTGTAGTCGGAGGTCGGAATTTCCCACTTCCGAGTAGGAAATTTTATCTGGAACGCCCCCCGAGGTCGGAATATCCTACTCGGAACTCGGGGAGACCTCACCACCTCCGAGTTGACAAACAAAGATGGCAGCCCCCAGTGTGAACAGTTATTTAGCTCCTGTAATAATCAATTTGTTTGCACTTCTGACTGGGGTGTGTTGCTCTAGATCAGCTGTATACATCGTATTGTCAGACTTATACTTACAAAAATGCTGCCATAGTGATAATCACATTCTTCATGTGATATTTGTGAACAACAACGCAGGGCGTGCTAACAACGGCTAACAAGAGCCTGGTCGATCGGCACGTTTTTTTTCCGACTTCAACTGGAACGCAGATATGTCGGAGATGACGTCACGCCCATTTCCCGGTTCCCAGTTCCGAGGTTAATGGAACACAGCATAAGTGTGTGTGTGTGTGTTAGCGAGGAGGTAGAGAGCCGTTAGCAGGAGGTGTAGAGATTACTACTCACTGTTTTGTTCCTCAATTAAAATTGTAGTTGGCGTGGTCAAAGCCCACACTGACTGTTAAATAAAAGCAGGTATTCGCAAGCCGGAGTCACCTTTATTTTTGCGTCCGAACGGAAGTCACAATACAGCCGCTGCCTGTCCCCAGTTCAGTTCCAGTTGTTCTCGCCGCAGTATACGGTGAACTGTAGCGGCATATTTTGCACACGGTTGTTGTTTTGTCCGCAATCTTCTCACCGTTCTCTCGTCTTTTACATGGGAAGCCAAAATAGGTCCACACAACCGATTTATTTGACGAAGGAGCGTCAGCTAATTCCCCCACTTCGTCCTCCTCAGTATTGCAGCGTGTTTTGCTACAGGAGGCGAGGAGGGTTTATTTCGTCCTTTTATTTCGAGCGTCTTTGAATTTTATTTAGTCATTTTTTATTTCGCGAAATTTCATGGCACGAAATTTCGTTTCACCCCTAATGTGTACCATAAGAAATATAGTTCAATCACCTCTGAATCAGGATATCGGGAAATGTAGAAATGAGACTTTATTTTCCAGATTTTTTCACAGTGGTTATGCTTCAAAATGTGATGGTGTGTCTTCTGACAACATTCAAAGCAAAGAAAATTGATTTCGCAGGACGTAGAACCTGTTGAGAGCTGAGGATTATGTCAAAATATTTACACAAATTAGTAGATTTTTTGTATTTTTGTTGGTTGAGCGGTGCTCCCTCCTGCCTGCAGCATCAGTGTCTCTGCTTCACAATGTGACACGACTACCCTCACTTTTGGCAAATGTGTGTCATGAAGTCCTTTAAACATCTGAGAATGAAAATGTTAAAGCAGACCAGTGAATTTGCACCTGTTTTGGACAGATGCAAAATTGCATGTACTCGTGTTATTAGAACATGACTAGTCCTAAAACATTTTTAAAATTCTGCTAAAAAGTGGTCTCGGGGTCACAGCCAACACACAACACTGTGATTCAAACACACAAATAAGATAAAGACAAACATCTAGTTTCATTGTATTGTCTAATCAGACACTTCCTGGGGAAGCACCAGCAGCAGGAAACTCAAAGCATCATGGGTAAATCAAAAGATCAGGGTTCACTCACCAGGTTGTCCAGCATCCTCATTAGGGACTCAAACTCGGCCTCGCCCACTCTCCACTTGACCTCGTTGTCCATCACCACCCCGGCAGCGGCCACTCCCTGTGTCATCGGTTTGAACTTCTCCTTGTCGAGGAGCACGAAACTGTCCAGGTCGCCTGAACAGCTCAGAGCATTCACCTATGTGACGGCGTCAGATAAGAGATCATTTTAGCTTAAAGAAGACATATCATGCTTGTTTATCCTGTTCACTATGCCAGACTAGGATGCCTGTAAAGCATTTCTGCCCTCAGTACAAGTCATTTAGTTCCTTCATTGCCCCACAATAGCGTTCCTCAATATCCTCATTTTAGGCCATTATCAAGCTCTCGTTGAAACACTCTGATCTGAGGATGACCTAAAGTTACCTCGCAACGTCACAGCCCTTTGTGCTCTGATTGGTCAGGTCTATCGGGGGCTGAGCCAGCCTGTCCTTCTTCTTCTACTGTATTTTCCGGCAGGCTCAAAGCAGCGACCGCGTATTGAGTCCCCCTACAGGCCAGAGCTGGTAATGAGTGAATGTGAGCTAGGGAGCTATATACCCCTGCTGGTGGATGTGTTCCTCGGTGACGGTGTTGTGGCTAACGGACATCACAGAGGAGGAATTGTGTTATCAGATTACTCCAATAAAAAGAAAGGTACCTCGTGTCGTCATGACGTTTGAAATCGACATCTCGCAATGACCTATTTTCAGAGGCATCAAATCTCGTTCTAGGATATCAGAAAAAATACAATATCTCATTTTTTGAAAATTAAGGGGGTGTAAGGTCTTGTTTTCAAATTTATTATATTATATGTAAGTATTAGATCATGCATCAGCATGATATGTCTCCTTTAAAGGTTTTTCACCTTTGGGAGTCAAACGTGGATATGGTACACTGTTATCAAAAATTTTCTGAATGCAGTCATAATATTTCTTATTTTTATTTAACCTTTAATTAAAACCCAAGATCTATTTCACAAGGTTGGGGGGTGACCTGGCCAAGAAGTCAGCAGCACACATCATAGTGAAAACATATTGGTAAGTGACAATATACAATAACTTAGAATACACACATTTTTTTGTGAGTGCAGAGAGACTAGTAGTAAAATGCAGAAGTGAATTAAACATAAATAACTATTTGGAAACAGGCACTGTTTATAGGTTCCACCCTGTTTTTCCAACAGCATGGACCGAAAGGCTCCAAGTGAGATGAGCTCTGTGAGCTTCAGTTCAGTCTGGAAAGAGTTCAACACTGCTGGGCCAGCAAAACTGAACGCTCTCCTCCCCAGTTCAGTTCTGACGCGAGGAAAAGAAAGATGGAGAACGTCACAGGACCATAAGGCATAGCAGCTTTTAGTTCTCTGAAGTACACAAATGAGCTGGAACTAAGCCAAGAAGAGCCTTATATATCCGGGTCAGCCAGTGCGTATACCTGCATGCACTTAAAGAAGGCAAACCAGATCAGTCACAATGATGTGAGGCGGCCATCACAAGCGACAAACCTCAATGCGCTGTGATAAACAGTGTTTAAGGACTGGAGACATTTAAAAGGAGCACCTGAATACAGAACATCTCCATAATCAATCAGTGGAAGAAATGTTGCTGATTTCTGTAGTTTCAATAAAGAAAATCTATTGGAGAGTGATAAATGTTTTTGAGTTTCATTTTCAAGGTTTTTTTCAGATAGTAAGTGAACAGTGATATATAATGTGTCAAAAGTAATGACAGAATAAATCCAATCCAGCAGGGTTATAGATTTGAAACCACAACAGCCTCCCTGATGCAAAACAACAGGTGTCTCAGTAACACTGCAGGGCTCCACCTGGCTCTGCCTGTGAACACTGTTCTCCCCCACATATTTGACTAAGCTTTGTTCAAACATACTGCATGCTAGATTCCAGCTTTCCTCCTATTTCAGGCTCCACAGTAATTCTTTGTTATTCACAACAAAGTCTGGCTCCTTTGTGAAAGAATTTAAAAACATTTTGACAGGTGAAATGATTCGAATCAAGCAAACAGTTCCAACAATGCAGTCAGGTAAAAAACAAAAGTCTGTTAAGGCCACAACCAGGTTTTTCAGCAGCTGGACCTGCATTTTTTTCATTATGTGTCTTATCAGGAAGCTGTGGTCTTTTGAGCAGATGTCAAGTCTTGTACCTGGATTTCACAAGCATGCTGTGAGTGGTACACGTAGTGGAATGCCTCTTCGACCGTTTCTCCCAAAGCCAGCAGACCGTGGTTCCTTAAAATCATCACCTGAAAAGCACAAGACATATTTGAGTTTCATGTTGGTTCTCCATAAATACCGCTCTGAATGCTGGGCTTACACATCAGAATTATACTTGATGTGAAACTGCATTAATTGGTAAATGTACACATAATCAGAGTTTGCTGTAAATGCAATATTACCAGGTACATGGCACTACTGTAGTACTTTTGCAAAATAACAAAGCAATGAAGACTTTATCAAGCTAAGAAATGTGTTGTTGAAGACAAAAATATTTGCTCTATCTGTGCGTTTTTTTCTTTTCTGGTGTTAGGGAGATGGTATCTTCCTAAAACCCTTACAAAAACTCTGCATGTCAGCTGCTGGATGGCTTGTCTTAGCAAAAACATTAGAGTCCAGAGGAACCAGCTTGTCCAGTTTGGTCCAGAAAAGGAAACCTTATGAATAATAACCAAAGCCCGATTCACACATGCTACAAACTCCTGAAAAAAATGGTAACTGTGTGTATTATGCTCCTTGGTATGCTCTGTCACATTCTCACAGAGCAGCCTGTTTTTCTCTCTGACAGTTTGATATGATCTTGCAAGTATTTTCATTTACTTTGTAGACAGTAGTGTGTCTTGCTTCACCCTTTAGGTCAGGAAGGGAAAGCTTGTTGGTTGCAAAGAGTACAAAGAAACAGAACTGCATCAGGACTGCACCATCCCCCTCAGCTCTTTCAGTTTATACTGTAATTATGTCCACTTTTAGAAGCTTTGACAGAAGCGCATTAACAAGCTTCATGATGCAAGACTTTGTTGCTTAATTCTCCATCCTGAAGCTTTCTTTTTGCATCATTACTTAGCACCACAGATGTATCTGTTTTTGGTCTTACAGGATATTTTTCACATATATATTAAAAGAAGCATGTATTATAACGAGAAGTGGGGAATGCTTATGTTTTATTGACATCAGTGCCATTATATATTGTGTTTAATGATCACATTCTTTATCGAGTCCTTTATTGGTTTCTATGGATTTCTCTGTGGATACTAGAATACATACTCGAGCACTCGGTAGAGGTGGGCGATATGGCAAAAATATCATATCATGATTTTTAAAAAACAAAATCACGATCACAATTTTATCATGATTCTTTTTTACGTTGATTTTTCTAGACTAATTTGCATGTTTGACCACTCTATGTTTAACATGTAAAACATGTAAAATCCTAAAAGAAAAAAAAATGACAATCTAAGCCAAAGAAACTTTCTGAACAGGTTTTGATTTAAATAGTGCAGTTTTTACAAAAATGTGCAATAAATGTAAACATAAAAGGTAATGAACAACAATAAAGTGCACTTTTGTAACATAAAAACTAAACACACCAAATAGCTTATTAAAGGGTCAAATATAAATGAAAACTTAAGTTACTGATTATCGCTTGAAGTGCAGCAATTTAGAACAAATGTTATGTAGCTGCACTGTCTATAACCTGATTGAATAATACAGCTGCTTTAGAACAGATTTTTGTTCAGACATCTTCAAGCTTTTATCTCCTTTTCTCTGTCCGCCATGGCTTTTTCACGCTACATAACCAAACAGGAGATCCTACCATGCACTGTGCGTAATGTGCTACGATTGGCTAGTCGAGTGCGCGTCAAAGTCCCTGCGCCCACACAGACGATTTGACGATCTTTCTGCTTTATGAGATCATCCCCATGTTATAATCCTTAATGATTTAATATCGTCATATCGCACACCCCTAGGTGTCAACAATGTCAAACAGATGGCACTCTTGATGTCTAATGCTGATGAAAATCTTGGAATAACAGCCACAAAAGTCAGACCATTGTGCTGTTTGCACCAGTTTGTGTACATGGAGCCACACTTCATGACTGTTCAGTACATTTACTATGCTGATTAATTCACTGTGATTCATATCGACTGCCTCTTTAAAGAGCGGGAAATTATTCTTTAGCAAGAAATGCAGGAAGTGGAGGGAATTTACATAGAGGGAATTAAATAGAAATGCAAATTAAATCAATTTTTCAAGCAGTTTATTACCAATTCTCAACTGTAACTGGTCCTCAATCCCCATACCACACTTGTCTCCTCTTCTTCATTATTTTCATCCTACATCTAAACAGATTTAACTTATCAAACCAGCCTCGACTGTTGATTTGTCCTCCAACTGCATCTCTTTTCTTATTCCAAATTCTTTAAATAATTGAGTTATTTTACTATTATGGCCCTCTTTCTGTTTGAATTATTATGTGATATGTGCAATTTTAAAGCCTGATATTCCTCTTGGGATTATTACTTATGTCTAATTTGTATTGTTTTACATCATATCTAGCAGATGGGCAAGTGTGGTTTTAATTTTCTTCCTCAAATTATATTGAAGATTAACAAGTTATAAGCTTGTTCAGCTTAACACTGGATTTAAAGCCCCTTCCATTTACGGTATGCATGTTTCTTCACTATCCTAATACACTTAAGGTTTGTCTTCGTAACTGTAGTTAAAGGCCCTTTTAGTCCCATGAGAAATTCAGCCCGTCATTACTGCAGTCCCTTGGTTTGACAGTACCTTGGCAGTAGGGCCCAGAGCTTTCTGAAACTCCACCTTCTCCTCTTTATTATCCAGGCTGCCATGGTAACCGAAGCTGCTCACGTCTCCCAGAAGCAAAGCCTCCTGGGAAATGGGCAGGATTCCACATTTCATGGAGGACACCTGTTAGCATGGGGACACAAGTGACTGAGACACAGCAACAACATCTAAATAGAGGCACTTCTTTTTCTGCTACGGGGCACGAATAAAAGTCAGCACAAAAATGTTCATCACCTGCTGTGACTTTTACAGCCAGGCTTCAAAGGACATGATACAGCTCATTACAGAGAGTCTGCAGCAAAATGAACCAAGCGAGCAGGGGGCTGCCTCTCATTCTGCACCCTCATTGAAGTGAATAAGAATGTAGCAGTTTGGATCATAAATTATCAGCCTGGACCGGACTTACTGCGGCTGTGGCAGGAGTATGTATGTGGATGATGCATCTCACGTCAGGGCGCATAGAGTAGATGGCAGCATGAGAAGCGAAGCCAAAATGGTCAATACCCAGATCAGTAGTACCCTGGTCCACCACCTCACCAACTATGTTGACTTTAACCTGGATAAAACAGAGACAAATAGATCAAACACAATATGGATGCAGTCCTCTAACCTTTACAAGCTCCTCGGAGATTTGTGTCTTGACATTTACCACTGATGATTGCAAGTAACACACGCTTAATGCAAGACAAATAGTTATTAATAAGTTAAAATATCTTGTTTTGACAGTGGGACATGTCAAGTTTGATTTTGCCTCATTTGGTGATCAGCTGGTGCAAGTTAAAACCCTGAGGGCACATAAATGAGATAAAACCTCACAAATATAACTATATTTATGAAGCATAGGAAAGGGCCACCACTTCACATGAACGGTAAGTGGAGCACTGCTCTTCAAATCCTTGACTAGCATTTTGTACAAAGAAATATTAAAGTTGCACCCTTGCAGAGATAAATATGAGGACGCCTCAGGGTTCAGAAATTAGAATTACACAAAGCAAATTCCTGTAACTTTTATACAAGCTGACATTTTACAAATAATCGAGGCTGCCTTGTCTACATTCATGTTTTTGTGAAATAGCTTTAGTCTCCATCTTCCCTACTATTTGTCTGTCATTTGTAAAGTTCCTGGTATCAATATTCAAATCCTGATGTTAGCATTTGCTCGATTCACACATGTATGACACAAAAACGGAAACACATATGGGATTGTTAATATGAGAGTAAAGACCTGTTTTCTGAAACTTCATAAGGAGCCTCCAAAGCCAAATCATATAACTGTGTACCATCCAAAAAGGAGACACCGCATGTTTTCCTCCTTTTTTTGAAGTTTTAGACTTGGCATGACAATAAACCCCTCTGTTTCAGCCCTGCGCAGAAAGGACTGCTTAGTTTTATTTCTCGTTTTATGTCTGACCACACCCCTCAAGTTTTGAAAGCACTAGTTTTGTCATGCGTAGGTTGTGGAAAGCCAAAAGTTGTCAGGCAATATTTTAATCGTAAAAAGCCATCATCATCAAACATTTGCTTACCAAGTTTGCTGCTGTCACCTCAGCAAAGGACAGACCTCGTGGACCAATGAGAACGTGGTCCTGCTCTTTATTGACGCGCACCTGGAAACATAAGCATGCATCACAAACCAAACTTAATACAAAATTACTTATGTTGCATTAGTTAACAAGTAAAAAAGCAAGCACTCCAAATGCTCTTAAAACTAAGCTAGAATGAAGGCCTTTTCTATTTTTTAAACTATCCTGAGAGCATGGACTTGGATCAGAACTTGGTGTGATCTGAAGCTTTCCCCTCTTGTTTTGAAGTTCACCCTTCTGTGAGCATCAGTGGTTAGAGTGAGGCACCTCTGTTGTTCATTTTTTATTCTGAATGCTCTTTTCTTTTATCTCTGTATACAAGAGGTGCCTGACTGACTGGAAATTAATTGCATGTGTTTTTTTTTTTTTTTTACTATCTGTATGCAATTTCAGGAAACATATTACCCCAAATAATGTCCAGGTCTATGCACATGTATAAAGTTACCAAACATAAAGTTATCCCTCTGCCTCCAAAGGTCATATCAGAGTTGAGTAATTAGTGAGGGGGGCAAACAGACTTAAAGGGGAGGGGGAGAAAGTGAACGGGCTGTGTAAAGCTGCTGTATGATTCCAGTAAGGTCTAATCATATTCAAAGACTTCATTTACAGATAACCTTTTTAAAGTCAAACAGAGGCATTGTTTACCTGATCATTGAAAAAAAAAAACATTTTTGCAGCATCTGCAGTTACAGAGTTGAAACAGCTTTTCAAAGGTCACACACTAATATTTCATTAAACACAATTTTTTTGCTGGTATAGAGGAGGAAGCCGAAAAGACTTTGCACTTTCCTTTCTGGGGATAGGAGATTTTTTACTGATACTTAGTCATTGCTAATTCTGCTGCTAATTGGGTTTAATGTGTGAGAAAAAGTATGCCAACGTTTTTTTTTTAATGTCTAAATCAAAACACGAGACTCTTGATATTTACTGCTGTAATTTTAACCTTGCTTACAATCACACAGCCACAGACATTACTGTTGGTGTTGTAGGGTTACAACAGTACATCGAAACAGCAATGTATCGCAATATTTTCCTGTCGTGTTTAGTAACATGTAAGGATATTTTGTTATTCAAGTATGGATAGAAATTCAGGAAATAGGGGTGTCCCGATACAACTATTTCACCTCCGATACGATACCGATATTGCAGCCTTGAATATTGGCCGATACTGATATCAATCCGATACGATATCAGCAGGAATCACACAGACTTTTATTACCTATTTTGTAGTATGGACTGTAAGAAAAGGCTTGATCAGGTCAGATTACTCAAACAGAGAACAGTAGTCAGCAATAGTAGGTATGAGAAAAACTGACCCATTTGTTATTAACCAATAGGTTAAATAAATTTTAACCTTAAACATAAGAATATACTACAATTAAAACAACATGAATAAAAAATATTAGAAGACCCTGAAAAGTGACCTCAATAAATCAAACAAAAACACATTTCACCAATTGCAAAATAACCACTGTGTTGAACTTAAACATAAGCATATTCTACAACTGAATAAAATAAAAATAAATATATTAGAATGGACTGCTTGTATCGGAGTGCTGATATCGGAGATTTAGGATGCAGGCCGATATAATCCGATTTGTTTTTTTGACCGATATCAATATCAGATCGGGACATCCCTATCAGGAAATCTGTTTTGCATTTAAGTCCAGCCTCCATCTATGAGTTGGCGACAAAGTTTCAGCCATTTGACTTTCATTTTATTGCCTTTATATATGTCATTGAATAGAAAATATAGTTTATATTTTTTGCCATATATTTTTATGTATATATGAGATTCCATCAATCACTCCCCAACCACCCACTCCCTCAAATACCAACAGGAAGGGTATAATTGTACAGCAAACAGCAAAATAAATTAATACACATCTACATTACCATCTGCATGTCCATTATATGCATCTGTATACACATGCAAGAAAATCAAATTTAATTTCCAAAGTTCTCACAATTTCAAAATTCATCATCTCAGAAAGAGTTCAACCTGCATCATCCAATGTGTACAAGAGCTAGAAATTGTCCCATATCTCATTAAAGGCTTTGGGTTCTTTAAATGATAGATTATTTTAGTTTGTAAATGTTACAGAAAAGACTTTAATATGTGGGATCCTAATGCTTTTAAAAATATCAGAGGAAAAACAATCCTCATAAATCATAATATGGTACCCAGCTGCATATATGTGTATATAGAATGGCTTCACTCTGCTCTGAGCTGAAGTGTCTTGAGAGAAGTTTTGTTATTAATTATGAATTATACAAATAAAGACTGATTCATTTTTTATTGAGATATATTATTTTGTCACCTAAGTATCGCAATTCTTATCAGACTTGCAAATTCACTCCCCCATTTTGTTCTTTTCATTATCCATCTCAAACTTTAAAAACACAGACAACAGTGTAGTTAACCTCACTTTAGAGCGCTTCAGTCCTAACGTTCACTGTGATGAGGTCTAAAAAGTTGAAATATTAAGGCAAATTACATCAGCTCTTTAAACAAACTGGTATCAGCTCGTGATTCCCATCCCTAATCTTACCTAGCATGTTTGAGTTCACATAAAACCATCAAACTGGCACTGAAATCAGATGCGTTTGTACTTAGATTAGAGCACCTTCTCTGAATCCAAGCACTTTTAAAACCTTGAAATATCAAAATTAGAATTCAGGTATTTTTAAGAACATCAAGCATGCACAAAAATCCTACCATTATTACAGTGACACGGTTATAGTTGTTACAGGATGCTGGTCCACTATAGCTGTTTTTGCTTGTAAATTAAATCTTTTAACATCCTTTTTTGCATAGTCTTGCATTAAAATGGATAATGTTACTTCAAATTAGTCCATACTGGTTAGTTTGAACAAGTGCAAACAACACTGGAGCATGAAGACTGTTTGCTTTTCAGTGCAGTTAAAAGTCCATTTAAACGTTTGTGTTGTTTTGTGATTGGTCTTTTTTGCTCATTTGTGTGATTTTAAGCCTCCCAGTTGTTTTGTGAGTATGGCCCTGAATGTCAGGTAAGCTCTTAGAGCATATTGTGAAATGAGTTCGATTTCTGACCCTAATGATGCCCCAGTAGGAATGTTTTCCCCTTAAGTATACGCTTGTCAGGGTCAAAAAGTCTGCTCAAAGACAGTGACTCCATGGGAAACCAAATCTATTCCACTCCTGCAAAAGTTCTTAAAGGCTGGGTTAGTAGACACTCAGAGCAAGGAGACTCATTTCACAAGTTCAAGGGTAGATGAAAAACTCAGAACCACAGAGGGGAGCCGTCTCAACTTAAAAAAAAAAAATCAGTATGAAGGTTATAAAACTAACTTTTTAAGGGTTGTCTTTGGGGAAAATCTGAGCTTTACATCTTGGAATCACAGGTGTTCATCTCATATTTCAATGTGGTTTCCTGCTGTTTGGGAGTTGTACATGTTCACAAATCTGACTACTCAACACTATAAATAATATATGGTTTCTAAAAATTGAGGCTGTATTCCCTTTAAGCCTTCCATGGAGCGAGAACATGAGGATACACAAACGTTGTGTGGCATGCATAAGCAGATGTGCACCAGAGCGAGACAGGGGGAAGTTGTACTCACAGTAATGTAGGAGCTGGTAAAGCGAGCCCAGCTGAAGAGGTCAACAAGCCTGTAGAGGCTCGCCAGCTTGCATCGACTTTGCTTCTCTCCTTTAGCAAAGGAGGGTGACTCGATGCCATACAAGTCATTGACTGGAGTCACCATCCCAAAGCCTGTCACAAGACATAACATCATTAGGTACTCGTGGTGAATCAACAACATTAAGTTTATCCCAAGGGACTTGAATCTCTGCAGCTGCAGCTAAAATAAGGCTTCTAAGAATTTCCATCAAGAAACAGAGGGTTATTTTAGGGCTGTATCCCCATATATGGCAATTTTATGATGCAGGACCTTTTCTTACAACCACTTGAGCTTTTAAAAAGTAAACTTGTCCCCACTGCAAAATCACAGCCATCTCCTACAGTGTCACACACAAACATTTAGATTTTTCATGGTCGAATATTGAAAATGTTCTTATTTTACGTTACAGAATGTTCATGACCTTCTTGGACACTCGAGGCAAGGGGGTTACGCTAACATAATTAGCATTGCAAACTGCTCTAATTCATTGCCAAGACTGATCATGAGGCTGTCTAATTGAAACACTGTCAATAAAGAATGCTGTCAACAACAGATTCAGGGTTGTTCAGTGTCACAAGAGTCTGAGAAATCTGCCTTTGACAATGAAGATATTCAGCCTGGATGATGTGCAGAAGCAGAGTGTATGCACTGAATGATAATCAGGCCTGGAGGGGGACAGATGGAGACATTCACTAACAAAAACACTCAAGCACGCTGTCATTTAGGGCTGGACAATATGTTGACTTTTTCACATTTGTATATGTAGAATTTTGAAAGTGACATTTTTTAAGTTGGTGAAAGATATTATGATAAGGAGAAAATTATTTAAAGTAAAAATAGATGCCAGGCCCTGATGCTCAAAGAAAAAAATCAAGAAAAGTTCATTCATTAACTGTACTTAAAGGGGCTTTCGATTAGTCTTTGATTCAAGAAAAACAAAGCAACAGAAGAAAAAGTGCTTAAGACATTTTTAAACAAACTTAAGGAAACTTCTTTTAAAGTTCCTCTTTTTCTTGATTAACAATATCACTAAACATCATGAAGTATAATTAAGATTTTATCATACTGAAGCACATAATATCAAAGGTTGACACCAACACCACATTTAAAGACTGACTATATTTTTACTCAAATTGGACATGTAGATATGTGTTTGTCCACAACTTTTTACTGCCAGAAATTATTTTTTGAGGACTTCTTCCAAGTTCCAAAGCACAACTTTGTTAGAAACAAAGTCGTGCATTGTATACATTTGTGTCCATCCCTCTCTACTGATTGAAATACTAGTACAACAAAGATCATTGGATTATATTCTTTTTGATAAGACACATGATTGAAGTGCTTTACAGTTAAGGCAACATGCATCCTCCACCTTCACTATCATTGATGGAAAAAAAAAGTAATTCAAAAAACCCCTGCTGCATCTTAAGGTGAGATAAAGTAGCTACAGTATATCTGGAGAATGGAGAGCTAAAACAACTGTTGGACCTCCTCCTAAATGATCATAATAACAAGTTAGCAGGCAACTGACCTGTTTTATCTCAACCTCAAAAACATGAACAACATTTGAAAGACACAAAAGTCCAGCTGAACAAAACATTGTTTTTACATCTATGCTAATGCGCAAAAGTCACATCGTAGCATATGCAATTTTAATAATGTGGCTATGTTAAAGGAGGCTTTTGGCTTGTTTTTTTGTCTTTTTTAGCTGCCGTTGGGTTAGAATTATGAAAATACAATCATATGTGTCTTTCATGAACATCTAAACAGAAAATTAGGGAAGACACTCAACATCTTCAAAAGTGGTCTGATCTGGGTCAACCACAGACGCTAAGTTGCAGAATGGTTTGCTTTTAGAAGCTAAAAGATGGGGCTGCTCATGGAGAAATAATTTTAAACATTTGGCTGGTGTTATATGTAAAAAGTTCTGCTTATAAAGCCGCAGGCATATTTGTTCAGTTGATAAAGAAAAGTGATACAACATTAAAAGGGAAATTCCACTTAAAAATAATAAAATACAACACTGCAGGAAAAATATTGTAATCTCATTTTTTCCAGATATTACTCCCCCCAAAACACGATCCACTTGTGCCATAATTAAAGATTAAATGCTCAGTGAAGAGACCCCTGGCCTCACTTACAGTTACTCCAATATTGTTTTGAAGAGATACATACTATACCACGTGGCCCTTGATTGGCACAGCAGTGCCCACCATTAACTGACCCCTGCTCTGTGCATGCCAGCTCCAGCTAGTGTCAACGCTGATGTTACCTACCCTACCACAAGACCTTGAACAGGCCCTTAAACCCAGCCAGTTGACTGATGGGCAGCAGGAGTCAGAACTTCACTGGGGTCATGAGGTGGGTCCCAGTGAAGCATCACCCTATGACCCTGTCTTAGGCATTTCCTCAAATTAGCCCCACAGCACCTTTCAGAGGCTGGGAAATGAACTGGTTTTCTAGAGCCACCCTTGTCAGTGCTGAGTCTTTCAGTACCAGCACAAATTCATATTATATCATATCATTCTTACCTACCCTATGAGCCATCCCAGCCCAAACAGCATTATTATCTTTGACAGACCCATGTCCTGTAACTGCTCTGTACATTTAATTTATACCTAAAGGTGGACTTTTGGTCCACACTATCTCTCTAGTTTATGGTGATAATCAAAGGCAGGTGACAATGAAAATTCTACTACTTTTACCATTCATTCCGTCTAACATTTCTGTGCAATTCAGACAGTGAGTATGAGTTTGTCTACAGTTTTTGATGAATAAAAATAAAGATTACGTCTGAAGACTCTGACTTCTGTTTCTGAGATATCACAGATATATCAATACTGTTTGATTATTACTAGAATAATACTGAAGATTAGATTCATGAATTATGAAGATCCTTTTTTATTTGTTTTTTAAAGATGAATATTGCCATTCAGCTAATAAAGATCAAAATTTGACTTTTGGTTCATAGTGTCCAGACTCTCAATCACTCACTTATGGGTGATGTCAAAGGTCCAGCCCCTCCCACCGTGCTCGCCATGACCAGGTCAGCAATCTGTCTCAGAGCCAGGAGACCTGTAGGAGTGTTGCCCTTTGTCAGCTGGTCCTGAATCAGGCCTTCGAGCTCATCTTTAAACACCTGTGGACACAGACAAAGATTTTCTTCTAAAGAGCTGAGTAAGGGGAGAAAAGGAGAAGGAACACAAACACCCTCGTAAAGCTCCATTACCCTGACACCTCCTCTCCACCCTACCTAATCTTAACCTCATTCCAGGAGCCACTCAGGAAGTGTCAGGGAGCACAGCATGCCTCCAGACGTTTTCTTATTACGCCTGTACACAAACCACAAAAGGCCTCTGAAAACCTCTTTGTACATCTGTTAAAGGGGAGCTGACTGGAGGCAGGGGGGAATTGCATTAAACCTGACTATCAATTTTGCCTTTAGGAGTAGCCTGTGAATCTTGAAACAGCACTATTTTCTTGTGTGCTGAACTAAGCTCCAGCATTCTGCTTCATCCCACCACGGTTCCCATGGTGACGAGATGAGCTGCACTTGTTGGGCCAGTTATGCAATCACAGATGAGTGTGGGCTCCACTTATTTCCACTATTTGTACTTCCCTGGTATTACATGTTTATTGCATTTCCTTGCACTACTCATTCCCTAACTGCACTGCTGTGTTTATCATCAGTTTGATTTCTGATGCACTGAGGTGATGTCAGATTTTACTAATCCATGTTGAGCTAAAGGGGAAGTACCACATATTTAAACAAGTTAAAGATCAAAAAGAACATTAAAAAAATCTTGTAGGGCAAGTCCTCAATGCCTTTTTCTGTATGGTTTGATTTTTTGCAGTTTTGTTTATAACATAATTTCTCCCTCTTTAAAGCAGGACCTGTAATTGATTTTGTTTCATAGTTAAATGTTCTTAAATGACAATAAGCCTGAAACCTTGATATGACAGTTTATTCTCATAAAAAGACATTTAAAACTTCAGTAATGAAATTTTAGTTGGTACTGATTATGGTTTGGTACCCAGCTATCTCAGAACACGGTACATATCCCAATACAGAGACCACATTTTATCATGATAGTCAGGACATTAGCTGTGTTCCAAACCATACACTCAGGCTACGTTTACACGGACACTCTCTGACTTAAAAATGCAAAGATTTTTCCTTCGCACATTTAAGTCGATCCACGTTCAGACAGAGACGCTGGAGACAACTGAAACCACTGTAGTATGCATGCCTGTTCAGTAGATGGCGGTGTAGGTCTGCAGAGAGGCAGCGCTGTACGCGTACGAAGAACAAAAAATTTCAAAAACAACAATGGGGAGTGGACGCACACAGACGCAGGAGTTTCTTTTCTGACCAACAAATCAGTTCGGACAACAAATCTGTCTGGATAGTTTTATCTGGATAAGAAACCGAGCACGGTAAGCAGCTCACACGTTACTCAGTAGACAGCTGGAGCTGTTGTTGTTTCTGGTATGCATGCGCAGCCTTCATGTAAAAGAGTACTGCGTATGCAGTGATATTACTGTTTTACACTGAAACGTTCTGATTCACACGGAGCTGCATGGAGGAGCGTTTTGAAGACTCTCCACTCTGGAGCCTGTTTCCAGTAGTTTCTGTTTTCGGGCAATCCACAAAGAATTTCCATGTAAACACAAGGCCAAAACACAATGAAAACTTATCGGAACTGACCGTATTCGGCCCTTAAGCCACTCACTCATTCACCCTGTGTAAATGAAATAGTGAACTACAGAGGGAATGACTGAATGAGATTTTGGACACGACACTGGAATTTTCTGAACATCATAGCGTCAGTAGATGAGCCAGATATTCTTGTCATGGAAGTGAACCAAGAATCACGTAAACAAACCAGGCACTTAGGAGGATAAGTAGCAAATCTTGCAGCTTTTTACTGCCATTAACCGATATAAAAAAGCTACACTCTGAATGTGTTACAGAAACTTTAATGGTTTTTACATTTATAAATGAAAGCAGCACCTATTTGTGCCCTAGCAGCCTTCTTTCCCTTCTTCTCCTCTGGAAAAACATGGCCGCATTGCATTGTGGCATACGGGAGCACAATAGAGGATACATCACATGTACACTCACATTTGCTGTGCATTGTGGGTATTTTGTAGTGCACTATATAGTGAATTAAATTAACTGCTGAGAATTCAAACAACACTACAAAATGGCAAACACACTATACAGTGCATTATATCTGTGATAGGGAATGATTTAAAGCACAGCTATTGACTACACATTTAGAGATTTCCAGACAACTTTTGTTTTTATTTAAATGTAACCAAAAATGAAGGAAAAGGCTAAAAGAACCCCTCAAATAAAAAAGATATAGGTCTTTAGTGACCTTCGAAGTAACCTTAATTTTAGAACCTGAGTTGCATCATCAAGTTTGGTTTCTACTGCACAGCATTTAGGGCTGTATCAATCCTGCAAAAAGTGTATCAACACAAATAAAAGGGTCAGCAAGGAGTATCTGTTTTGCCGTACCAACTTTTCTCTCTGCCGAGAGGTTATGTATTTGCCTGTGAATGTTAGTCTTAGTTTGTTAACAGAAAGTTGTGACCTACCTCAATAAGTTCTAAATGGACCTTAATGACATTTTAAGGGAATGCTGGTAATGGAACAAGGAAGAAGTGGTTAGTTTTTGGTGACGATCCAAATTCAGGAGAAGTCAGGAGAACCTTGATTCCTTCACTCTTTGCTGATTTTAGTTCAGTAAATGCATGGTTACTATTTTAATGATTTGAACCAAAAAACTTTATCATTCAATTCAACCATTTCTGTGCTGTTCAACTTCACACTCTTCCTGACACTGGGCACCTGGCAGCAGTTTCACAGATTGAATATTTTTGATGTAGTGTTAAATAGGTTAACAAGGAAAGTTTGTTTCTGTTGCACCTTAAAGTCATTGAATAAACTCAAAACAGCACAAGGACAAAGAGAGCACATTTCATAACTAAGATGCTATAATCTCTCAAGGCTTTAATGCATAAGGAGATTATCAAGAGTCTTAGGTCTGATGATCTCAGAGATAATGGTTTCTTCTGTGCATCATAAAGATAGATCAGAATTAATATCAGTTACTATCCAAAAATCCCCTTAAAGATGTCTTCAGTTAGGACCAGTTATTCTATATTAAATGGATTCTATTGTAATAACCTAGTTTGTTAAAATGCACATTTCTTAAAGTAAAGTAAGTTATTAGACATGTGGATATTGTCATGTAGTAGGTGGTTTGCTACAGAAGTTTTGCTTTCTTATATTTTTTGTTTACATCTACTAGAGACAACAGGAAGTACTTAGCCATTAGCACTGATAGTAATCTGGCAGAGTCACATAGTTTAACCTGGTGTTTATGTCATTTACATATAATGACTGTCCCTGAAGTATGGGGATGGAAATTGACAGGATGTATTGATACAGATGTCATGAATGATTCTGCTTATCATTATGATTCTTTAAGAATTCTTTTATCATTTCCGGCTGAGTTTCTGTGTGGGCAAAAGTTGATCTACACAGGTCTTCTGTGGCAACAATGTCAAACACATGCCACTCCTGCCATGCCATGCTTGACAGATCCATGCTTCTTCAAGCTGCTTGAAGTCTCAAAATTTTAGCAACAATTCTGACCATTTCAGCCCCTGTCTGTCCTTTTTTCCTTGTTGTCATTTCTGCTTACTGCCTCTAAAAGTGTGATGCCCTTTGCAAAGCATGCAGAACCATGAAAAGTACTGATAAGGAGACTGACCAGCAAAAGTATTAACAATATCTATTCCTTGAGGAAGTTGTTAGTGATTTTCAACTGGAATTAGTTTTCAATTCCCATCCCTAATGAAAAAAAAACATTCATTATCAGTTTGTACACCTATTCTGATACCAGTATTAGCTGTCTGGTGCTCATACTCACCAAGCATTCCTAATTACAGAACTTATAAGATACTGTACTCAGTATCATTTTAAAGCACATAAACTTGTCAGTATTTATGAAACTTCGGGCAAAGTTCAAGGTTTGTCTGCAGTCTGGGGAAATGTTAACCAATGTAAAAATAGCTGAGCAAATTGCAGCTAATGAACCGTAAAACCATCAAGAAGGTGAGAGAAAATCTGATGAAAATAAACATTCAAAAAAAAAATGAGGACTGATACATCTGAACTTAACACTGTGAGCACTAGAATATCAATACTTGTACTTGGTCCTCTGGATGAGGACGTATTGAAGCAGCTCTCATTATCATGATGACGTTGAAACTGTAATAACACTGTCATTAACACAAGAGATGGATAACAGATATTTTCCCTGAATTTAGACACTAACATCTGTAGGCTAAACTATTAAATAACTGCAGAAGTACAAAGACGTACAAGAGATGACCTTCTCCTTCCAAACAAGAAGAGAAAACACATTTCAGCCAGTCTTGTGTGAAAGTAAAGTATTCCTCTGCGGCTCTAAAAGCTCAGATTATTACTCATACGCGGTGAAAGCTTGTGTGTAGGAGTGCACTTATACAGAGCTGCAGGGTACATACCGGACTCTGCAGGATCTGGGTAACCCTCTTCTTCTGCTCCATCATGCTGAAATCCTGTCTCAGGTCTGGGGACATAGTCCGGCTGCGGAGGTACTCGGGGTCATCCATACGATCAAAGTAGCGCTCCTTGGAGTCATTGCTGGACAGGGACAGGGTTAGAGACCCCGCTGTCGGTCTCACGTCCACCAGACTCATGTTGTCACTGCACAGCCTCCCACTCGCCCTTTGGAATCTGTGAAGACAGAATAAAGCATCGCCGCTTAGTTTGCATTTGTGCTGTCAAGGCAACGGGTGTTGAATTAACAGAATACATAGTGCTGGGGTGCAATGGTGACTCATGTAATTAGAGGGATGGAAAGGGGGGGAGCATTGTTATATGATTGATGCTGCAGAGAGGACTGGTTAGTCGCAGCTGCTGAGGCTTTAATGCAGTCTTTTTTTTCATTGATTACAAAGGTAAATATAGCTTAATATGCTCTGAAGCATCCCTCAGCTAAGAGTTATAGCATCTCTCATTATCAGCCCCTATTTCTGTCACTTGGTGGGTACTAAGGTTCGGGAACATAGCAGGCTTTTACTAGGGGTGTCCTGATACAACTATTTCACCTCCGATACGATACCGATATTGCAGCCTTGAATATTGGCCGATACCGATATCAATCCGATACGATATCAGCAGGAATCATACAGACTTTTATTACCTATTTTGTAGTATGGACTGTAAGAAAAGGCTTGATCAGGTCAGATTACTCAAACAGAGAACAGTAGGCAGCAAAAGTAGGTATGAGAAAAACTGACCCATTTGTTATTAACCAATAGGTTAAATAAATTTTAACCTTAAACATAAGAATATACTACAATTAAAACAACATGAATAAAAAATATTAGAAGACCCTGAAAAGTGACCTCAATAAATCAAACAAAAACATATTTCACCAATTGCAAAATAACCACTGTGTTGAACTTAAACATAAGCATATTCTTCAACTGAATAAAATAAAAAATAAATATATTAGAATGGACTGCTTGTATCGGAGTGCTGATATCGGAGATTTAGGATGCAGGCCGATATAATCCGATATTTGTTTTTTTGACCGATATCCGATATCAATATCGGATCGGGACATCCCTAGCTTTTAAGAGATATTTGAACAATGTATTGGGTAAGACAATGTTATATTTTTCTTATATTGATACAGTTAGTGTTTATTTAAACCAAAAAAGAAAGAGAGATGATAGATTAAAGCTAAGGTAGTTTGTAGTGTTGTTTGTTTTTCCATTTAATAAAGGAAGGTGGTCCAGATCTTATGAAACTGCGACTGATGCTGTTAGCATCTATGCTAATCACTTTTCAAGTCGTGTTCCCAGAGGCTTTCAGTGCTTTATTAAAGAACCATTCACTAAATTTAACAGCAAATGATGCTGAACCTTCTCTGCCTTTATGGAGTACACTGCGCTGTATTACCTCTAGCTTAAGAAACAGCCATTACAGTTAACAGATGCAACATCATAGTGACCCTGACAAGAGTTTTGTCTGGGTTTTTGCTTTTCATAACTAATTCTGGGGTGGTTTAGGCACCATGTTTAAAGCCACTGTATACACAGCCCTTGTTATGCTTCATAACAAGTAGGAATGCATGACATTAATGGAGCACCATATTTATCAGCAGATAATTGTCTCAAAAGGTGATAAGGGCAATGGGTAGATGTAAAAAATGTGTCTATATTTTTTGGACGTACAAACTTGCCATTAATATCCCATTTACTGTCTTAATGCACAAAAGGATGAACCTCTTTATTAACTAGTATTTACTTTCAAAAATAAAAAATGTAATTTTTTCAAATGTTATTCTTTCTTCAAGTATTTTTAAAAACAAATAGTGTATAATCATGATATGATTAGGTCAGTTTTAGTTAATTGAATGATTTGAGCGTTTGACACAAAATATTGGCATTTATATCAGCAATTATGAGTTTGGGAATATTATTACCTGGGATATAAGCAAGAATCCAATACAAACCATCCCAAGCAATATGATTGTAATCAGTAAGATCCACTGACCATAACATGCTTCTAACCATCAATTGCTCTTCTTAGAATATTAACACTATATTTTTTTGAATACTGTTTTATTTCTTTGATTTAGGAAGCTCGGTTTTAAACATCAACTTGATTCTTCTATTCCATTTTTGCACACGTTAACAGTGTGAATAACTGCTGATAAAAGTACCTCTGTCATGATTAATATTGTACTTATTATATAAAATGTATGTGTAATTTAACTTGTGTAGTCATGACTGAAGAACACTTTCTGATATTCATTAATGTCGAAAAAAACTGAGGTACACAACACTTATTTCTCCTCAGCTGACACAAATCGACATATGCTTTTGTCCATGTAGCCCAGACATGGTGGCAACTAAAATGTTCCTTTATCTTTCTTGTGTTTCCACAGAGGAAGGATAACTTAAAGAGGTGTGACAACAAAGCAGCAGCAGTCCACACACAGCCAGGGGCCACAGCTTTGTCAACAGTAAACAAAGGTAGGCCCCATGCAAATGAGCTCATTTGAATAGCAGTTAGCACTTTTATGTACCTGAAAGTGGGGGTGGAGGGGTACAACAGGATACAGTGCTGGGACTACTTTACATTAAACCAGGAAATAACATTTTTATCACTGTGCTGAATAGAAACACAACTTTTAACTCTGTTTTGGCTATGGGTCGTCATGGAGAGCAGTGATTGAAAAAATGGCATCGTATTACATCTTGGAAGTGTTTTTCTAACGACGAAAAGAAAGAAAGGCGGGAGGGGAAGGGGTTATATCAGCCGATGCTGCTCTCTTTGAAGAGCCGAACAAACTCCAGTCCACACAAACACGAACACCTGGGACTATAAGTTCACATTTACCTGAAACAAAGTGTCCAGCTCGTGAATTAACTCACCCTGGACGATGATATGTCGAGTTCTGTCCGACAGGGGCTTCAGAAATGTGGATGAAAATAACCCAGTCGCGTGTTATTCCCGATTCAGATACATTTTGTAAAGTGGTGGGGAGCTTGCAGGGCGCAACTTGATGCTGCTACTGTATCCAGACGGAGCCCGCTGCGAGTAATGAGTTGAAGAAGAGTGAAGAGTGGCTGCATGGAGGAGGATGTGGGTGTGTTTGTGTGGGAAAAAGGAAAAGTGACCATGTGACTTCACTCATCCACCCACTAGGCCTTATATATGCAGCGGGACAAAGGAATGGCCACTCAGGATCAGGACAGTTTTTCTAGGCTCTACTTTACAACCACACTAGCTACGCTGTTCCCACACAAGCTCACTGCGTAGCTCCCTCGGCTCCACACCAGCGTGTTCCTACTATCCCAGAAGGAACTTGTTAGAGCTGCTACGGTTCTTCCCGGGTGTTTGAAGCGAGGGTTTGTGATTTTTACTCGATTAATCTTCTTCACCGAGTCTCTGTATGTGTGAGTCATTAACTCCTGCCACTTTGTGTCATAAATAACCGAGACTCCCGAGTTCCCACAGCCCCTCAGAGGAGGTTTACATCAAAGCTGTATGGCCCAGCTATGCCAAAACAGAGCACTTCAAAGCCCGAACAAGTGCTCCCCTCGAAAAGTGAGTGCCTCCAACCGCAGAAGTTTTCCAAAATGTAGGATGTTTGCTCACAGAAAGCAATGAAACACAGCTGCACTTACAGGGAATGCAGAAAATTCTTTATAACTGCAAATAGTTTATTCAACTCAGCAGCACTAGGGTGGATAATATAACTGACAAGTTATTGCTCTGTCTTCATCCATTGTTAGGAACATTGTTACAAATCCTAATTCCTAATCAAATTGGGATGTAAGCCATATTAAAATGAAATAGAATTTGCAAATCATTTTTTTAAACTAATGTCAGATTAAATGCACAACAAAGGTGAGATTTTTGATGCTCAAACTTGTTAACGTCGTTTTTTCTGTTCATATATTCACTCATTTTAAATTTAGGCGAGCCCTCCCTCCAGTCAAAGATTAAAACAGATATAAAGAACAATATTTCCAAGACAATAGTGTTGTCTTTGTTTCTGTAACATTCTTTTATGGATAAAGAAATGTGTTTATTGCGACAGTTAGCTTAAAAAATGTAAAAACTCTGTTTCCCTGCATTAAAAAGTTGCTGAATCTGGTCTAAATTGTATGTTATTGTAATTTAATTTAGAATTAATACCTGCCTTAAAGCTAAATAATCTAAAATCTTGTGTAATCCCTCTGTATTAGAGCTTTTTGTTTCCCTTATGACATTATTAATAAGTTATTGTGAGTGAGTGCCTCCTGCATTTACCAGGGGGTGGGCCCCAGACAACAACAAAATTAATGCAGCCCTTGATGTGACCAAAGTTGCCCATCTGTGTTTTACCTCAGCACTTAAACCATTTCAAGCAGTACATGGACAACTCTTGTGTCTTTGTGTGTCCTCTTTTCTTGTACTGAAGATTAAAGAGCAATTTACAGGTAGTGTAATTTTTTGTATTTAATTATGTTGTGCGACTTCAGGACTGTGTAAGGCAGTGGTTCTCAAACGGTGTGGCAGGGCACTGTGGTGGGCCTTGAGCCATGTCCAGGTTGGCCTTGGGAATTTGTACTTCTAGATATTATTTTTACAACTACACAGGAAGAATAATAATACTCCATATATTTTATTTAATTGACTGTATATTACTTTATGCACATCCTTTTCATATCACTGCTAATAAATGACTAAAATCCTTATAAACCCATCAAGGGAACACCATCATCTGCAGCTAATAAGTTACATTTAGTAATTCATCAAGTTTTCCAAGACTTCAAAAATTTTATTGAATTACTTTCTCAAACACACCATTTAATTAAGACATTAAAATGGTGTTTAAAAACACTGGTCTTAAGCAATTACCCTGCAAACCTGTTGTTATATGACGAGAATGCATTCCAATTTAAAGGTAAAGTTTTTTGGTTTTTGTTTTTAAAAGGAGGTTCATGTTCTTTGTGCCACAGAGCCCTCTCTTTGACAGCAGCTTGTTACTGTGCAATTTAAAGATCTCAAATGAAGATTAGGCTTCTTTTACCCTCACTGTCATACAGAAATTTTGCATAAAGTAAACATGTAATGAAAGAAAAAAACAGTTTTTCATTAATTAATTACTTCACCCAAGGGGGGACAAAATAATCATTTACTACAGATCTAATTTTTTTCTCAGGTCTGTTTCTAAAACAGGCTAGTCACAATAAGAATACCAGAAGAATTCTTGTACACGGGAGACTCTGTGTTCTTTCTCAGGTATAAAGGTCTGTCATTCGGCAGCAGCTCAAACAGGTTTGAAATAGTTTGCATGTTCTGTATCTGCGCAAATGTAATGTTGTGCATTCCTGCAATCACAATTTCCTCATCCCAGTAACCTCTTGAAATTTACGATCTTATTTTCAGGTTATTCCAGAGAGAGCGTCATTAGTCAAAATTGACATACACGTGAACTTAAAAAATGCAGAAAGTGGTACTTATGCACAGAAAACAATAGTATCTCACTTAGGTATGAGCAGATAGAGTCACACTACAGGATGACCTAAGATATATCAACAGACAAGATGACAGGAAATCCTCATTCAACTAGATGTGAGTACAAACAGAAATTATGATTGAGTAAGCAAAGCAAGAGGATTTCATTTTAAGAGTGAGAAGTAATTACAGAATTGTACCTAGATCTGATATGAAAAGAGTAAATTGTTTAAATAAGCAAGAGATTTAAACCTTAACGTTGTTTCGCCTTGTGCTTCTTTAACGGGTTGAGAAGTTAAATGAATCCAAGAGGGTTCATAGTGTGGATAGTTTTGATATAATATCAGGGACATTCAAATAATAAAGGCACATGTATCAATGCCACTGAAACAAAATTATGCCTCTTGCTTCCTGTCACCGCTGCTAGGATAGATATTTCCCTCAACCTCACAGAACAGTACTTATCTTGACACAGAGTTTACCATGGGTCTTCAGAAATTTTAGAAGACATTTGAAAAAGCTACGTTAAAATAGGAAAGTAAGCTTTATCATGTAATTTGACTTCAATGGCCACCTTTCCTATGGACTGCTCTAAAGATGAATTTCACAACTGCTGTGAACACTTTTTGCTGCATCAATTCTGTAAACTCTGTACTTATAGATTGCCAAGGAGTATGTTACGATGCATTGCCCTGTCAATATTTTATATAGCAGGCCTACTGTCTTACTTACTGTCCGGGACCAAGCAGTAAAGGCTCACAACACAGGATTAATTTAAAGAAAAGTGGGGGTTTTATTTTAGCCAAAGAAAGTTGTTCAAAATTACAAACCAAAAGTATTAAGAATTAGGCCTATAAAAGAGGTCAACTTAATATAACACTAAATAAACTAAACAAACAGTGAGTGTCAACTTAACAAACAGACCTGCCAAAATGAGACAAAGGGAGCACATATATAGGGGTTTGGCCAAACCATGGGAAACAAAGGGGGTAAACATAACGGCTGCCACATTAAACTAAACACAAATCAAAGTAACTAAACCTAAATCCCCCCCATGATGTCAGCTAGCTTGGTCCTTCCCAGTGATCTGGCTCCAGCATAAATCTTGCTCCAGCCCTTGGCCACGCCTTTTGCCTCTGGACCAGGAAGCTCCCCTCCCCCAACATCCAGGCAACTCAAAGAACAGAGACCAGAATTAACAGAAAAATTGATTCAAATCTTACAATGAATAAACTGTGCGCACTAAATTTAAACAGTGTAAGACATCAAGCAACTAATAAACTAAGACTGAATCAAAATAATGTGTAGATGTGTTCTTTTTACTGCAAAATATATGTCAAACTTATGAGGTGAGCAACTGGTGAGGTGAGGGTGAACATTAAGGTGTGCAACTGGTGAAGTGAGGGTGAATATTACCAATGTGTGGCTGTGGCCATCACACTTACAAAATACTTTCATATGATGGTTAATTTGAGTCAGTATGTGGTTTTGAAATGCAATTGTTTTACAGCTTAGTCCCTCTCCTTAACACTTGCCCCATGAAAGAGAAGCCTTTCTTAAAGCTTGGTCTCTTTTGAACAGACAACCATAAAGTGGCCCTTTGAAGAGACGGCCATTTAAGAGCACAATACATTGAACACTGACAATGAACAAGGTCATATCACATGTAGTTAGACTGAAAAACAGAAATCATGATATTGTTGTGCAGGGATGGCAAAGAAAATTTAATTTTACAGACATTTTTGTCCAAAGTCACATACATCTGAGAGTAAGTACAACACAAGCAAGAATCTAGACCAGAATAAGACACAGAGGCTGCCATATAGTGCTAAAGGGAGTGCTTTTTTATCCATTAATTGACAGAAAACCTTGTTAAGCCACCTCAGTGTCATCAACGCAATCGTGGCATTTCTTATCAACATCATATTAAGCAACAACATACTCAGTGTTGAGATCTGAGTCTTAAACCTTTTAACTTGTTTACCACTGAGGACAAGAGTCAAACTAAGTGCATAAGTGTTCCCTAAACTGCTGAGTCTTCATCTTTCTCTCAAAAGTAAATAGGAACTCTGCAACTTGAGTGGAGTTGGGTAATTCATTCCACCACTTGGGCACAACAGAGGAGGAAAGTCTAGTTAGTGACTGAGCCATGCTGGGATGGGAGCACCAGGCGCCTTTTGCTGGAAGAGCATAGCGGGCCAGAGGGAGTGTAGCCCTGGATGAAGCATTCCAGATAAACAGGAGCCGTTCATATTGCTGATTTTAAGCAAGAGGTAGAACTTTGAATTTGATTTGAGCTGCAACTGGAAGCCAGTGAAGAGAGAGTAACAGCAGAGTGATGTTTACTATTGGGTTGGTTAAAGACCAGACCTGCTGCTGCACTCTGGATCATCTGCAGAGGTTTTAAAGTGCATGCAGGGAGGGCTGCCAACAGGTAGTTGAATGAGTCGATGTGTAAATTACAAGAGCCTGTACCAGACGCCTTGCTGCTTGTTCTGTGAGAAAGAGTCTGATCCTCCTGATTTTATGGAGGCATGTTGACTAGACAGAGCAGCCAAGGCCAAAGGTCAGCTGGTCATCAATCAGGATAATCAGATTTCTGTCGAAGTTTGTGGGCATGAGTTTACAAGACCCAAGCTGGATATTGATTTGTCGTTGATCTGTGGTTTTAGTAATCGTCATGCTGGTTCCCTCATCAAAATGCATATGGAGTTTTTGAATGAGTTTATTGTTTTTTTGCTGGCAGAATGGTCTGTGCGGAAAGAAGAAACATTTATGAAACTAACATGTTTTCATTGGAACAGTCTTTACGAAGTAGCATTACTTCCATCATTTTTTAAGTTTAAGATATTGGATAAAGCTAATGTCTGGCTAAGTTCTATGGGTATTTTGCTAGTGTTCTTCATGATTTATTTTGTCTCCTTGCTGATCCATCTGAGAATTCTTTTGAATGATTTTATTGTTTTTTTGCTGACAGAATGGTCTGTGGGGAGTGTTAGCTTCAAACATCACAAGGAAGTTGGAACACTTCTGATGGATCTTTGCTGTTTAATTGGTGATCTAAATGTGTGCCACAGAAGAGGAGCTCAGAATCGATTTGTGGTTCAGCCAGCCAGTTTCTCTCTAGGAAAATAGTGGCTCCAAACTGTCTGTAGTGCAATGTGTTAGCATCTGTTAACCCTTTTAACTTCCAAACCAAGAAATACATTTTCAACAAATTATTTTGTTGGTAAAATTGTGCTCCTACCTCTTCATTTAGCAACATTTCAGCTTTTATGTTCCAGATAACCCAATCAGAAAATAAATATGCATGTCAACCTGCGTTAATGGTTATCTTTGCGTGATTGGATTTATTTTATTTCTGAAGAAAAAAAAAGTTTTCGTTTTTTTTTCGTATGAAAAGATCTCAGAGAGCAAAATTTAGATATGTAGCGGCAGATCCAGTTTTCTGAGGAATCACTGATACATTTTGTATTGCCAAATTTATTTCCTTCAACTAAATTATGATTGCTGAAGGATCTGGAAATATGTGAAAATCTTTTATCTTACTTAGATGTATACTCTAACTGATAGATTTCTGAGGATCTACGTTTTACTTCTGATTTATTTTGGATTTCAAATAATTATATTATGTACAGTGGCACCACATGTGGATACATACAAATATGTGTTAACATATTGATTTACAGTGGTATGGTGGCAAAAAGTCAACCATGTGGTTACAGTGCCAGTCAAAGGGTTAAGGGTACTTTGGCTTCAAGTGAGGACAACACATGGAAACAGAGAGGCACTGTCCATTTTAATATTCAATCAATAGTTGGCTTAAGTAATATTTGATCACATATAGATTGATTAAATCAGTTCATCCTGAGCCACACCCTGAAGGGTAGTCTAAAAAGACAAATAAGCATCCCTGAATATGCTGGCTGTGCTCCTTTTGATTACATAGCCACACATATACTCATGTAATAGTCATAAAGTGATGATGACCTCACTTAATGGAGGCTTGTGCTTAGTGGTGTAAGACAACAAACTCCTCATCTTTAAGTGGATTAAATTTTTTCTCTTACTTAAAAAGAGGCAATTTGATCAAGATGAACAGAAAATGCATAGGTGGGCAGATTTATATTTCTATCAGAGCAGAGATCCCCCATATTTACCACCAACTCTTGCTTCTTTTCTGCCTTGTTGGTCAGTCTCTCCAGAGAATTCTGCTGCAGCAATATTGAGATACATGCCATATTAAGCAAATGCAACTGAGGAATTTTTCTCAGCAGCCCGCTCCTGCCTGCCAGCAGAGTTATTACACCTTTAATCACACACAATCAGACACACTCACAGAAGTATTCTGATTTTAGCAGTAAGTAAAAGAAGGATCAGATCACTGACTAATATAACAGTTCCAGGAAACGGAGTGGAGTCTGAGAGGCGGGGCACGTATACAGACATATGGGGTTGATGTAATGAAAAGCAGAACTTTCTCACTCTGGAGCTGGGTGACCCCCTTAAACCCTGAAACCCTGCCTCCCTCTTTCTGGCAGAGTTCCCACCGAAACCACATGCAAGCTGTGCACGAAATGTGCACACACTCACAACATCCTCCCACCTGCCGGCCCCAGCATTCTTGATTTGAACTTTTCAAGCGAGGGCAGTCTGTCTTGAGAAGATTGACTAAATGTCAGGTGTTATTTGCTCATGTTTCATTCATACAGATTGCTGCTGAAGATACTGATGCCCATGGATAAAGGCACACCTTTGTCTTGTATCCAAACCTCCAAATGATCCACTATCACTGCATTGATAGATAAATGGTGGACAAAAATGTATGAGTACAACCCCATGGCTAAGGGCACTATTTAGAATGTAAATAAAACAGAATATGGGGATTTTCTGCACACTTAAATCCAAGATTTGATCGATACAATACAGATACAACATACAACATTTGGAAAGTTCGTTTTTATGCCTGTAACTTATCTAACATCAGTTGGAACAATGTCCAATGAACATTAAAAAAGTTGTGATATAGTTAAAGGAAAATATGTGGCATGTCTGGCATCAGATTTTAAGGAAATGATTATGTTGTAATTGTGTTCTTAGGGAGTAGAGTAGAAATATAAATGGTGGAAAAAGGCAGCAATATCATTCTTGATGGAATGAGTCTAGAGCATGCCACATTAACCAGTAAGTGCTTGAAATTCTCTGATGATATCAGGCTATAGACACTGGTGGAGTCATTTTCGCTTAAAATCTTGTAATGCTGATGAATAACTATTTTTCTTCTCACAACATTGTTGACTTCATGCCCTCTGTTTGCCAACCAAATGCCCATTAGCTCCCCAAACTTTTTTGCCCACAACCCTCCAGGTTGTGATTCCAGGGAATGTGGACACTTACCATTTGTATCTATAAGGACAACAGAACTCTCACATCATGCTGTCATGTGCACTCACGTTTTGAAAATTATGACATTTAATTGGTGTGAATCTCACCCAATGACTACATTTTCCCCTTCCCCAGGAATCCCAAACCTACTTTAAAAACCACTTGTCTGGAGGAGTTGTATGTAACAGCACCATTTGAGTGAAAGTTGAGTTTTAATATAAATTACAATAACTGAAAACTAAGTAATGGAGATAAAAGATTTTCTGTATTTCTGAACCTCTAAGCTTCATGTGGCCTTCAGATTAGCTCAAGAACAGTGCACAGAGCTTCATGGGTGGGTTTCGATGGCCGAGCAGCTGCATCCAAGGCTCACATCACCAAGTGCAATGCAAAGCGGCAGATGCAGTGGTGTAAAGCACACCGCCACTGGACTCTAGAGCAGTGGAGATGTGTTCTCTGGAGTGAGGAATTGTGCTTGTCCATCTGGAAATCTGCCAAGTGTAAAGTTTGGTGGAGGGGGGATTATGGCGTGGGGGTGTTTTTCAGGAGCTGGGCTTGACCCCTTAGTTCCAGTGAAAGGAACTCTGAATGCTTCAGCATAACAAGACATTTTGGACAATTCCATGCTCCCGACCTTGTGGAAACAGTTTGGAGCTGGCCCCTTCCTCTTCTAACATGACTGTGCGCCAGTGCACAAAGCAGGTCCAAAAAGACATGGATGACAGAGTCTGGTGTGGATGAACTTGACTGGCCTGCACAGAGTCCTGACCTCAACCCGAAAGAACACCTTGGGGATGAATAAGAGCGGAGACTGAGAGCCAGGCCTTCTCGTCCAACATCAGCATGTAACTTAAAAAAATGTTCTTCTTGAAGAATGGTCAAAAATTCCCATAAACACTCCTAAACCTTTTGGACAGCCTTCCCAGAAGAGTTGACACTGTTATAGCAAAGGGTGGACCAACATCATATGTCACTTAAGTTCATATGGGAGTCAAGGCAGGTGAGCGAATACTTTTAGCTATATAGTTTATGTTCAATGAAAGTGCATGTGGTGCATGTTCTACAATCAGTAACTAAGCTTGTCTCATGACAGTGATCTCAGTGTCTTTCAAAAGAATCATGATCAGGACTTTTGACATAATCAAGCAGCCCTGCTCTGATACATGCAGTGGAGTTTCACTCCAGTTGCTTCAGTAAGCACAAACACAGAACAAAACAAACTGACATACTGTTGCGTTTATTCTTTTTCTCTACAACCACTGTCCTGTTGCATTGTCTAAAGATGTAACTGTTGCCGAACGATAACCACAAGCTGTGTGTTTGTGAAGAGCAGACCCAGTGGTAGATATTAGAAGACAGATCCAGTGCCTCAGTCTTGGACTCCTCTTGTGCTCACCAGCAATACACAGTTCTATTTCTAAAAATGTCAAAATAATTGCAGCAAAACCAGGAATAGACATATTTTTCTTCTTAGAATTTTTGGCCAAGGTTATTCTCAAGGGTTTTCAGTGATTTAACAAAATATTTAGAATATAAATGTCACTCCAACTCTGCATATTTTTTGTGGAGGCCAAGTTTACAACAACACGTCATTTTGACTCAAATACTCTGATCTATGTATATTTAAATCGTAAGTTTTGATGCCCAAAATAGTGGTTTTCTTTTGGGGTTTTTTTTTTGCTCAAGGCAAACCTAAGATAACTGTTAAATCTCAAGGCACTGCTTAACAGTTCTTACTGTGCTTTTCTAGTTTATTTATGTTTATTTCCGTTGAACAATTTCTTAAAAAATTTGATTGGCAACCATATTGCTTTAGAAGTATTTAATATATGAAGAATTTGTGAAAAGAAATGATAAATACCATTGGTTCAGTGACAATTTTTTCATCTAACTGATGTGAAAAATTCAAAATTTTCAAAACCTGTGAATGGATTAAAGCAAAAGTTATGTTTCCACTTTCTGTTGTAATTCTATGACCTGCTGTATCACTAAATTAATGCACATAAGTAACTGATGCAGAACATTTAAAACTAGTCCATTCGTTGCTATGTTGTTTTAAGTAAGCATTTAAAAAATGCCCAAGACACACCTGGGCTCGCCACAAGGCCCACAAGTGTCACCTTTTGCCACTGGCCTTAGCTAGCTGTCAGTGGGGCCATTAGCTGCTAGTAGCTTGTATAGTGATACTTCAGTACTGGCTAGGGCAGTGATTACAAACATGTAGGTCTTGCCAGGAGATCTTTTAGATAATTGCAGTAGATCTTTAAAGGAGACATGCTTGTTTCTCCTTTTCACTATGCCAGACTAGGATGCCTGTAAAGCATTTCTGCCCTCAGTACAAGTCATTTAGTTCCTTCATTGCCCCACAGTAGCGTTCTCAAAATCCTCATTTTAGGCCATTATCAAGCGTTGAAACGCTCGGTCTCCAGGCTGACCTCCAGTTACCTCGCAATGTCACAGCCCTTTGTGCTCTGATTGGTCAGTTCTGTCAGAGCTGCCGAGAGGGCTGAGCCAACCTGTCCTTCTTCTTCTACTGTATTTTCCTGCAGGCTCAAAGCAGCGACCGCGTATTGAGTTCCCCTATAGGCCAGAGCTGGTAATGAGTGAGTGTGAGCTAGGGATCTATATACTGCTTCTGTGTGGATGTGTTCCTTGGTGACGGTTTTGTGGCTAACGGACATCACAGAGGAGGAAGTGTTTTATCAGATTACTCCAATAAAAAGAAAGGTACTTGTGTCGTCACGACGATTTAAATCTTGCGGTCATCTAGCAATGACCCATTTTCAGAGGCATCAAATCTCGTTCCAGGATATCAGAAAAAATACAATATCTCATTTTTTGAAAATTAAGGGGGTGTAAGGTCTTGTTTTCAAATTTATTATATTATATTTAAGTATTAAATCATGCATCAGCGTGATATGTCTCCCTTAAGATTGTGTGTGGATGGCCATTATCTGTTTCCGGAAATTGTCTGTTTCTCTTGTCCAGTGAACTCAGCTTAGCAAAATTAATTAGGTGCAAATTTCTGTATGATTAAAACATTCAAGCAGCTTAATATGTGTTTCAATTCTACATCGTTAAAGTCTTTAACTGGTAAGAGTCATGATTTCTATATTGTATTAGTCTTCATAAGTTAAGAAAAGCAAATATGACTTCAAATGCATTATATTTTGTATTTTCAATTGATGATTGTATTTTTATATTTGGGGTAGAATAAAATAATTCTCATTGACATGTAACCATTAACAGAGGTTTCTGATTTAATTCTGGCAAATGGATCAAGCTTTCTCTATTTGCATCACAGAAGATCTTCATTTTAAAATGGTTAGTGACCTAGGGTGTCAATTAGTGTTTTATTTTTCTGTAAGCAATACTGTTGGTTACAAAAATAAATTGAAATAAGCTCATTATTTTGTGTTCATGGGAAATAGCTGACAACTATCTAAAATTAAGATTTACAGATATTTGTTTGGTGGGCAGAGTTGCACCAACATCAGCACAGTAGCATCATGGAACAACCGTGTACTGTGTGGGCCCTCAGACTGATCGTTGCTAACGCTGTTTTTCTGAGGGTTATGCTCGATGACAAGAGCATTGTCGTAAGATGTGTTCAAACAGAAGTAACCAACATTTTTTGTTTATGGAAATGACTCATCTTAAAAAGCACTGAGGCTTACTGGCTGACAGTTTGCAGTTTGCCAACCCTAAATGGAGAGGGAGTTAAGCTTTGCTTGCTCTTGCCTCAATGAGTGCATATTGGAAAGCTTTTTAACATCTTCGATGGAGTTTAACCTTAAAAAACTGTAAGAACATTGTAATTATGCTGATGTCGTGTGGCACAGATCACTGTGGTAGAGATTTGAAGGACAGGAACCCAACTTTAATTATGGTTAAAGTAAGACAATAACTTAAGGTTGTATGACCTTGGATTCATCGACAGTGTTTGATGGTGCTCTGGCAGAAAGATTAATATCTAGTGTCGTAGCCTGATTTCATTTAAATGACTTAACAAACAGGCTAAACTCTGTAGAAAAGACAGATGGTATTGGCGAATGTCCCTGTCTGGACTGATAGCCCTCAGATTAGCTTTAGAACAAAAATGGTTCATACTGTTTGTGTTGACTTTAGCTCACGACAAAACAGTGCAGCACAACACAATCTTTGCTACCAAAACAGCAAATTCCCTTTAAAATTATACCACAGGACACAGTAGCATAAAGGGGAAACAAGTTAGAGCTTCTGATAACAGACCCATCCACTATTTCATTGGTAACTGAAATCCTGGTGCTTTGTTTGACATGTTGATTGAAGCAAAATAAGTAATTGTGCTGTTAGTCTTCAAAGTGGTTGGTTCCTTTTATTCTGCAGCAACTCAATTATTAATTCTTTGTGTTTGGTAGTAATAAGTAGTGACTCAAGTCTCTAATTTTTACCTCCGCCAAGGAGGTTATGTTTTCGGGAGAGTTTTTTTGTCTGTCTGTCCGTCTGTCTGTGAACAAAATAACTCAAAAAGTAATGGATGGATTTGGATGAAATTTTCAGGAAATGTTCAGCATGGGAAAAGGAAGAACTGATTTGATTTTGGTGTTGATCCGGATCAGCGTCTGGCCGTGTGATTTCTGTGAATAACTACTGAACTAAAATAGATATCATTATGAATCCAGTTGCTAATGGTATGTTTTCATGGTCAAGGAATCTAAATATTTCTATGAAATAAAAGTAGGACTAATATTTATGGTCAAAATGACAATATGGCTAAGGACTGTGGCGCTGGCGGAGGTCTGCACTCCCCGAGTGCTTTTCTAGTTGGTTATTTGACCATCACTGTAAATGAAAAGCAGGCCACAAACCTGATCTAATCTTTTCTCCCGCTATTTCACTTAAAATGTTCTTGTGCTCAAATGTTGCACAACTATTCTCACATTCACAGTATCTCCAAGTAAGGTCAGTAAAAGGAATTTGATGTTTGTAGTCCAACTTTTAAATCAGGCTTCAAACTTTGACAATGGATAAGTACCATATCTGACTTCCCATTCTGACAGAAGGCTGAAGTAAGGAGTTTTGTGTTACACTGAAAGTACCAAAGCTCAAATGAGTGATGCTCTGTTGAAGTTGAACTTGGGTTGAACTTTAGATAATAGTCTTTCACTGAGGCAGGCAGAACATGTTGCACTTAATATACACTCAACCACTTTTTGACCTGTTTAGTTTGCTCTTGTCCCTCTCTCTTTGGTTTGACGAGGCTGTTACCCCAAGGCTTGTCCTGTTTCTCTGAGTATGGAGAAGCTGAATGCCTGTTTTTGACAGAGACAAGGGAAAACAGGCTGTTCATTAGTCAGTGGGGAGAGAGGAAGCTGCTGAAGGGCTCCACTCTTTTTGACATTACAAGAAGATGATGAAAAGCATTTCGTGATTTATTTTTAAATTACACAAGATTTAGCATAGTATTAGAAATAATAAACTTTTTCAGCATAAATCATTCAAGTGATTTAATATTGCACTTTAGAGCTTTACAGCTGGGAGACTTCTGAAAGTAAGATTGAAAGAAAAATAACTAGTGCTGTTCCAGATAATTTAATTATTTTTTCTGCCAAAATATTAGCTGTTATGAGTCTGCCAGTGATGTTTGTGCCTCTGTATAAGCTACAAAAACAAACAGGGCAGTGTGCATGCCAACTGATTATTTGTATGGCAGTATCTTTCTACGCTCAAAACCACCTCTACAAGTGTGTAGGTGTCAAAGTGACGCCACAACAGCATGCCACAGAAACAGTATGTTATAGCATTTTCCTTTAAAAAAGAGACATGCTGACAGCCTACAGAGGATGTTTGTTTGTGTGAGTGTGTGGCTTTATAAATAAACAAGTACATAGGACATGCTCGCTGAAGGAGAAGATGTATCACTTTATCCACAGGAGGCAGTAAAGTTGATATACGCTTTAAGTTCCTCACAGGGACTTTAAATTTGATAAATGCTCCCTTAGAGACACAGCAGCAGCCGACAATAAAGTGGCAAGATGTTGTGACTGGTTTTCAGTGCTTTGACGCCTACTTAAAGGTCTGTTAGTGCTCATGCGTTTGTTAACAAGCAGAAAAAGCAAGCAAAAAAGTATAAAGCCAACGAACCATGTTGGCTGACAAGGTACAGTCATTTTACTGGATTTTTTACACGTATAACCAGGGTAGCCTCTGCAGTCTGTGTTTACATTTTAAGTATGTGTACTCAGCCATTGCCATGACAGTAACTGATAGCTTTTAGCCACATGGCCAAAGTGCTTGAGGGCAAAAAGAGTGGCAGCTAGCAGTGACAACTGTGTGGAGCTGTGGGTCAAACTCTTTAACGTAAAATCTCCACAAAACCACATCTTTACATCGCACGAAAACCAGAAAAAACAGTGATTTGCGACAAATGATCAGTTTTAAGCAACAAACTTATGCAGTAGCCAGGGCATTAGTTATATAATGTAAAACATTCATTCATTCATTCATTTTCTATACCCGGCTATCCCTTTTGGGGTTGCGAGGGGCAGGAGCCTATCCCAGCTTTCATCGGGCGAGAAGCAGGGTACACCCTGAACTGGTCGCCACCCAATCGCAGGGCCACACAGAGAGACAGGCAACCATTCACACTCCCACTCATACCTAAGGGCAATTTAGAGTCACCAGTTAACCTAATGAGCATGTTTTTGGTCTGTGGGAGGAAGCTGGAGTGCCCGGAGAGAACCCACGCATGCACGGGAAGTAATTTAAAACAGCACAATACAATTAGTTATCCATTTTTATTTTCAATGAAATGCTTTGGAAAAAGGGCACTAAGAAGTTTTTGTAAATAAACGTCTCTGAACTGAGTTGAATTGTGGTGAAGCGAAATGGCCACACAGGAGAGCATGATTGATCACATGTTAGTTGAACACCATATCAGCTTCACTCTTCCACCATCACCAGTGTCACCTTTTCCAGCCAAGACATCCCCCTCTCCACTTCTGTCACCAACTTGGGTATAAAAATGGACCCACAACTAACCTTTGACACCCATATCAAGCACCTCTGTAAGGCCTCATTCTACCACCTCCGGAACATCTCCAAACTCCGTCCAACACTGACACTGACAGATGCAGAGAAGCTCGTCCATGCCTTTATCTCCTCCAGGCTGGATTACTGTAATGCCCTCCTCATTGGGATCTCCAGCAAGAGCATCCAGAGACTACAGTATATCCAAAACAGCGCTGCCAGAATATTGCTACGGGTCCGCAAATATGATCACATCACCCCCATTCTGAAAACTCTCCACTGGCTCCCCGTCCCACTCAGAATTGAATACAAGGTCTCCCTCCTCACCCACCAATGCATTCACGGTCATGCCCCCCAGTACCTCAAGGAACTCCTCTCCCTCCAGGCCTCTTCATGTTCCCTCCGTTCTAGAAACAAAAATCTACTCAAAGCCCCCAGAACAAAGCTTCGCACCATGGGCGATCGGGCCTTCTCCGCCACAGCGCCGAGGCTGTGAAACGCCCTCCCTGACCACCTGAGGGCCCCACAGACTACAGATGCTTTTAAACAGGAACTAAAGACTCACCTATTTAGAGAGGCTTTTACTTAGCTTTAAATCTTTTATTTTATCTGTTGCTCTGTAGCACTTTGAGATTCTCTGAATATAAAGTGCTTTACAAATAAAATTTATTATTATTATTATTATAGTTAAGAACTGTTTGTGTGGTTAATGTAGCTAACTTGAAGATCAACAAGGAAAGAAAAAACGTTTCCATGAAACAAGGATTTATTGATATATGTTGCTACTTGTGTGCACTTTCTTGATATAACTTGCATTTTATGACATTCTTACCCAGTTTAGCTACTAACGTTAGACAGCGATCAAACCTTCATTGAAAAAAGTTCACATTCCATCCTAATCCTTGATGAAATGTGGTAGACACTGTTGTTCTGCCCATTGGAGGTAATTTTTTCATTTAAGAGGAAGGGGATTAAATATTGTTGCTTCAGTCAATGGATTTCAAAGTAAAAGGAAACTTTGAGTGTCAAACTGAAGAATTTAACCTCCTGGTCCCTTATTTCTCATTCAGCTATGTTGTTGTTTGAATTTGTTATAGTGTTATTTGTTTTCAGTTACAGACTACAGAGCATTGAAGGGGCCAATATGCAATAAAACACAACAGAAAGTAAAAAGAAATAACAAAGTACTTTACTGCAAAATGTGTCCTACATAGTGAGTTTCTGAGAGTGACTTAAGAAAGGAAAGCATGTCTGCTATACTGGTCACCTCCAGCAGGAGCATGGGCAGAAAAGTCTCAGTTAGGTTTTAGGTTTGTCCCAGGAGTAGTTGGCAATGACCTTTCAGAGAAAGTCTGGTCATATGTGTGCTGGGGGTCAGGAGGTCAAACAGGTATATTCCGGGGCCAACAACTGATAACTAATGTTGTTTGGAACTTGTTCTGAATGAGAACAGTAATTTAAAGCAGTGGTTCTCAACTGGTCTGGCTTCGGGACCCACCGTCACCCCTTAATTTCAAGCTGCGACCCAAATCAAGGGAAATTTTCTTAAATTTAAGTAATTAAAATATGCTGCACTTTGAACCTGAGATAAAATATCGCAGTATGCCAACACAAAAAGAAAATAATGAGAAACCAGAATGACCTGCATGTGGGGATGCTATATAAAAAGATAACACTTAATCAGCTGCATTTAAATTGAAACAAAAAAGTGCATCTTAGGAACACAAAGTCTTCAGAAGTAATATCAGTAAACGGTACTAAACAAGCCATTATCATGAGGTTGTTACAAAAAACACTTCAGCAACCTATTTTATCAGACTCCACAGAGCTTTAATGGACAAATGTGAAGTAAAGACGTTCAACGACTGGAGAAGAAAAATATGTATTATTATTATTTCATAAAAAAACTCCCTTCAAAATGGAAGCATAGGATTCCTAATATTAATTTTTTTTGCCTAGACAAAGGCTCATGACCCATTAAAAAGAGCCTCACAACATTATCTGCAATAATCCGATTTCCAAAAAGGCTTTTTGTAAAGGGAATCAGCAATATGCTAACCTGTTGACCACACTGGCCTGTGAAATCGTATCACCTCTGTACCTATATGACTGATTAGTAACAAAGTACATGAGAATCACGTAATCATATGCTCATCCCATGACGTTTTGATGTCACAGATTACTCAGATTCTTTCTTTCTTTCTTCCTTATTTCACCCACCAATGCGGATGGTTGCTTGACCAAATGTATCCACAACTGCACAATAACTCCAGCATTTGGCAGGTGCCTGTAGCTTTCCCAACCCTGGCCTTCAAACAGAACCCTGTGGAACTCCAAATGCTAGTTGTACTTAAGTTCTACTATCTTTGCCCATTTTTCTCAGAAAAAGACCATTCTGAGAGGCTGGGATGAAACCAATCAAAAACTGGAAGTGCTCATAAAGCACAAACCTCCACAAAGGCATTTTAACTCTAAGCCGTTATAACCAAAAATGTGAAGAAATGCCTGTCCAGCTGTGTTTGATTTAGATCACCACCAAAATGGAATACCGTCCTCCTTGTGCCATGACCAACATTTCCTCTGATTACATCATAAATGTTGAGTACTTTTTGAGTAAATTACAACAAATGTTGGAAGCTGAGACAGCCTTCAAAAATCTCTAGTTCTGCCTCTTTTTTTGGATCACCACCAAAATCCAGCCCATGACAAACTTTTCCTGAAAATTCCATCTAATACTGGGAAGAACCTTTGGAGTTTCCGGCTTATCAACAGACCAACAAACAACTAGACAAACTGAATAACAAAACCTCCTTGGCAGAGGTAAAAGTTGGCCTGAGTTCTTATGCATAAATTAATTCTAAATAGTTGGTTCACTGATTCTTAAAACGAGACACTGCTGTTTTTCCTTTTTTTTAACTTTTCAAACATACAATGATGGCATGTTATGGTGCACTTTATTTGATCTTGGAGATCCTAATGTAATGAAAATGAGATGCAGCTCAAGGAACACCCCCTTAGGTTGGAATTTCAGCTCAGGAGGTCAGATTTTCTTCAGGTACCCAATGTTTACCAGCGTGTAACTGAAACATATTCAACTGGATATGTTACAATTCCCAGCTCCAAGGTAAATGGAACGCACCATTAGCCCTCTCCTTGTTATCATCAGCAGGTTAAAGTATGAAACCTCTTTCAGGTGTGAAACTTTTTGACTATAGAACGTTGTTTGTTTCTCCTTTAGCCAGCACAGTCAGCTCGTAAAGCTGCCAGGGATGATCTACGTCAGCCCCTTCTATTCAGGTATCACAGATGTCACCTACACACTGCAGAACAAGAATAATACACCTTATAACCTGCTTTCCCTTGAATTTTTTGGCAGAATGGTGCAGAAAACATCATCCTGCAGAGAAAATATTTTGGATTTATTGGGACAAGACAGTTCTGCTAACATCCAGTGCAACAGATTTACAGATTAATAATGATTCATCTGTGGGGTAGAAAAAAAAGTCAACTTTGTCTCACATCTTCTTCACCAACAAGGTTACCATGGTTACTGGTGCTCGCGCTGTCTCTTGTCTGAGGCAGAATTAGATGAAAAGTGTAGCAGATAACGTCCACTGTGGCAAACAGGAGTTTTATCTGCACAATAAATGTAAATTCACACACACAAAGAGGAAACCTTCTCTTATTAACAGAAACAGCATGGGATTTCCAGCCTCTTGACCGATTGAGCACAAGTGAAATAGTCATTGTTTTCTCTCATTAGCCAAAGCCATTCTGTGTTGATGACCCAGAAGATGGAACAGTTTCCCCTTCAGTTACAGACATCTTTGAAGTATTGTCTACAACCCCGTGAAGGCTTTTGTCTGCCCACTCCCTGATAGCATTGATGATAATTACACCACAGCTGCTTTTCTTGTTGTCAACTTGACCTGACTTTTGACTCTGAGTGCTTACTAAATAAAGCAGTACTTCATATTTATATAACCAAAACGCTACAAATGTTGATTTTAATGAATATATTAACCGGTAATTGTTCCATGTGATTGTGATAATTTCCTCTAAAGCACTTTTGACCACAGAAAATGTCCAATGAGCGCACTGTTCTCGACACTTCAAGTTAATATCTGCTGTTCTCCATTGATCTTGTCATGCACATTACATAAACAAGCTAATGTCAGTCGATTTAATTATCTCTTTTGGTGTTTATGAAAGACAATTAGACCAAGCATTATGCAAAACAGTCCCAAGGTCAAACTTCTGCAGCCTGTTGCATCAGCTATTCATAAGCAGGCCCACACACGGAATTGTCTGAGCCCCTGAAGGTCGAGTAAATGGGCCCTCCTTAGATGTATTTTAATTGTGGCCTCTTGGTTGATTTTCACACATCATGCTCAGTATAGGCTGTAGTCTTTGAGGTGATTGGTATGGTTTGAATGTGGCCTGTACTCCTTGACCCCACATTATTCCATCCTCTCTGTCCCAAACTTCCAACTCTATCCACTGTCCTGGCACTCAAGTAAAAAGTTTAAATAAAGGCATAAAATTGAAACAATGATGAAATCAATAGGTGCGTATTGGATATGTTTCATGTTTCCTGGTGATACTGGTTTCATGTTAGGAGCATTCACTATCCAGGCAAACAAAAAAAGTGTTGCAGGTCTTCAGTGTTGGGAGTAATACATTGCAAAAGTAATGTGATTACTGTAATGCATTCTTTTTTACTGCAACATAGTAATGTAAGGCATTACAAAAGAAAAAAAAACAGTCATATTTTACTCGGTACAAATGTCAGTAATGCAAGTTATAATGCATTTTCAATTTAACCCAAAAGGAAGAGGTGTCTTTTTTTGCTTATTTAATACAAAATCGCCAAATACTCTGTGAGATCAGTGGAGGAGAAAAGTCCTCCACTAGGCTTAAAGTTACAGTATCTCTAACACAGTTTACCAGAATTTTACCTTTGTCTGTTTTTGCTATGATCAGGTCTTGTATTGTGCCATGAGCCAACAACGTGTCTATTACATTCTACTGTTTTCAGCCTTAAGCTGAACTCAGTCGGTCAGCTGGCCACCACATCACCTTCACTGGATGTGTAATGAACTTTTTGAGCGTACTGAGCTACATTTAGAATGAGAGTAACTTAAAAGTAATGCGATGATAGTGTAATGCCTTACATTGCAAATACAGTGATATTATAATATAACTAATTACTTTGAAATGTCTGGGATACATATCAAAGCATCATGATAACTAAGAGTGACAGTTTTGGTGTGCACTGTACAGTCAGAGTAAAATTATGGCAGAGATGATAGGCAGTGAAATTGCCAATAATTTAAGATTATTTAAAAGAGCTTAATTGTTGAAGGGCTGAAATTATCTGAGCGAAAGCTGAAAGACAAAAGAAAGAAGTCATCATGCATTTCTGAGGAATATTATCTACCACAGAGACACACTGTTGACACCAGACAACTTCGAAAAGGTCCTGCTCCGTATTGCACCTTTAAAAACAGTTCATCATGGCAACCATATTTATGGATGACTTGATAGCTACAAGGAGGTAGGTGTAAGATTTATGTTTATTGAAGCTATCTTAGCTGGAGGAACACCTGAAACAACAGTAGAGTTTAAAGTCTGTTGTAAGGTAAAACTTGTGCTCAAAATAAGCTTTGTGTAAACTTCTGAACGGTTAATGAAACCCTTACCTGAGATCTGAGCACAGCCAGCTATGTCACCCAAAGTTGTTTAAGTGTATTGTCCTAGTCACTGTACTGATCTTTAGTTATGCTGTATAAGCCTCCTCAAGAAACAACATTTAGGGTAAACTGCCATTTGGCTACAGTGAACACTGACAGTATATTAACATGGACAACACATCTCCATTTTTGGTTGTACAGAAAGAAGCCAAAATGTCCTCTGCAATGGAAGCCAAAATATTGCACTCTTGCTGCTAAGACACAAACAGATAGAAACTGGCTTTTAGAATCACAAAACTGACACCAAAGCAAAACCTTGGGTAAACAAGAGATTGGACTTTTCTCTCTTCCATAAGTGGGTCAAAATAACTCGTATTGAAATCAATGTGTTTGCATACAAACATTTGTCATTTTTTTTTTTTTTTTTTTTTTAAATGTGTTTTTTAGGGCATTTTATGCCTTTATTGATAGGAGAGAGACAGTGGATAGGCTTGTGAAGGGGGTGAGAGAGTAGGGGAAGACACTCTGCAAACTGGTCACAGGCGGGATTCGAACCTGGACCGGCAGAAACAAATACATGGGGTGCCTGGTTGCTAACCACTCCACCAAACCAGCACCCCAAACATTTGTCATTTTAATCCAAAATACTCCCTTTTATTATAATCAGAACCACATTTTGGTCCACACCAGAAGATTTTATGTTTGAAGGAGGCTAGTTAATGACCTATGCTGCAGCTAGTCAGCAGGGGGAGCTCTAAGTGCTTTGACTTAGAATTTCAATTCCATCCACCTTGATATACAATCAAACATCACAAACAGCAAACTTACAGGGCCCTCAAGAGTAAATGTCAATGAAAAACTTGAAAAATTGTAGCAGGTAACCTGTTTTGTTCTCGTTGTCGGCCAGGCCATCCTTCAGATGGATATTGGTCCATATGTTTACAACTCAAAGTATCTGTATTTATATTTGGAAACACACCGGAAACATTCTGTGTCCAAACAGAATCAGAGATCACTGAGCACACAGGGATGTTGCTGCATCTTCTTCACATGAAACAGGAGCTTCCCCGCTGCAGCTTTCCAGGAGTACTGTATCTTAAAACTCACATTTGCATGAAGCCAATAACACACACATATACACACACACACACACAAGGCTTTGAATCAGCCCGTCAACCTGGATAAGGTTGGAGAGAGGAGGAGAGGATTCACAGCAAAGAGATTTTTTTTCTGCTTCAAAACAATGGCATTGTTTTGATAACTTCACACGGAATAGATCACTCTGCAACTTGCTAAATTTGGTGCTGCTACCCTCCCACAGCGGGGTGGGTGGCAACAACAGAGCACACTTTGAACCTGAAACAATTTACATTGTTACAGTTGGATTGGTGCCTTTGCAGCATTTTGGGTGTAGAACTGCACAGACACACACATGCTCTGCAGTGGAGTGGAAAGAGGCTGTATTTGTTTACCTAAGTGGAGGAGCTGGATGTAGTCCCCACTGTGGTTGTTTTTGGATGGCCTCCATGTTGGAGATCCAGTGGTTGGTGTGGTTCACTCCAACAGAGGACTGCGGCGGCGGTTTGGCTAACCAAACTCTTATATGTTGTCACTTTGTAACTGATTCTTTTGTTAAACGAGGTGCTGATCTTAAATTTAATACTGCTGTAAAACTCTTAAAAACCACTAACCTACATGCAAAAACCCACATTTACTGAAGACTCAGAGACATCCAGATTTAGCATAGTAAAGAACCCCATTCATTATTAAGTTCATTTAGCGAGGAGCCGATGAAATCATAAAACTTAATCTCACGTCAAACTCACCAAATGAAAAACATGTTAAAGTCTAAACTGGAACAGCAACAAGCCATTGCACGGGTAAAAAGACTTGGGTCAAGACCTACCTTTTCAGTTTTATGGCTGCCTATAACTCACATCAGCAGGCACACATATTATGAAATCCTGTGCTTCCCCAGCCGCACATCTAAAGTCAACAAATGCTTGTTCAGGGTAATGTTTCTGCAGGGGGGGACATTAATTGGAAGCAGCTGTTTGAAGGATCTGCAGCTGGAGCTTAGAGCAGCTGTAGACAGGCTAGTTTAGCTATGAAGATCTGCTACAAAGTTGGACTAGAAAAGGCTGTAAAAAGAGGACATTATGTCTTCAGGCAAAATAAGGTTCTCAGAGGGCCAGCAAAATATGTCTTTGACAATCCTCCCGTGGTGAACAAAAACTATGACAGACATTTAGGTAACACTCTTTAGGTAAACGCAGTTATAAATGTAGTTTTGTATAGTAGCAGTAAATGCTTAACTCTTCACCATGATATACATGTTACTGCAGTATGAATTATGAACACAGCTATAGAGTAGTGCAGTGATGACATCATTTTGTATGCAAACCTGGAAGTTAGCATTGCCTGGATCCCTTGACTAAAAGCCTTTGGGTTGTTTTCAATTTATTTTTTAGTTATTGGTTAATAAAAGTCTGTGGTGAAAAAAGTTTAGGAAACTTGCACATTAAGATGATCCTTATAATTGAACACTACTTTCATCAATATTGAAGCATAAGCAAAATAGGGGACAGTCAAAGGCATGTATCAGACTATTCCAACAGTACAACATGGCCGCCTTTGCCACTGGTTTGCTTTACTATGCTAACCTTCACTTCAAATAGTGTTTTCTAATCAAATCAGTGCTCTGTCGAACACTTATTTGAAGTGAAGGCTCAAATAAAAACACTTATTTAGACAATTCAATAATGAATGATGACATTTTCTGAGCCCTACAAACTCTGATATCCCAGCAGCTGTCATTTGCAAGGCATACTTATGATTTAAAATTTACAAGTGGGGCACACTCAGATCTGTTTAATGTTTTAGGGAAAATAAAACTCTGAAGTCCCTTAGATTTGTTTTTACTACAGACCTCATTTTGGGCATTCATCCCAAAATTTAAAAAAAATGATGTGGAGAGAATGTAAGATTACTAGCATGCTAAAATGTTAATTCCTTTCTTCATTTTGTGAAAAAAAGTGTTTTTTATTAATGCAAACTGTTTCTTTTATTTGCTTTATTTTAAACAGTAAACCATTTGCAACTTTGGCTCTTCTTTGATTGCCTTAAAGTTTAAACAGGGATAAGACCTCACCTTATCCTATCATGTCTGCATATGATCCATGATTTTTTTCCATTATTATTTATAAATGGGTTTGCACATGCATTCGTGATCTACAGCTCCTTTTTCGTTTGCACCAAATCCACAGTTTAAACACCCCCCCTGTAGATTTAAACCATAATAATTAGTAAAGCCAAAATTTGTGATCATAACCATGTAAAGCAAGAAAGAGTGAGCTTAAAGACACTCACTGTTTCTCCAACACTTTTTAGCACTCTACATTATGCTGTTTACACAAGTCAAAGGCTTCTGATCAGTCTTTTCAGAAGTTAATGAACTGAGTGGTTAGCCTCCTTTGAGGATGCTGCTTGTGCAGAGGTGTGCAAGACTGCATTCCCAACTGGTAAAAGGCATTTTTATCAAAAATAAACACATTTTAGCCATGTTTAAAATTTTGTATTTAAGGCTTCTCACTGCATGAGTGGGGCTTCAGTGTTTAGATATCTTGTTTTCATTGCTACAGATTTATGTGTATTTATAGTTCAGTTAGAGACATGACTGGCAGAACAGTAAGCCTGTGCAGTGTCAGTATGGGTCTTATCAGCAACCATTTGGCTGACGTCACTCTGGCTTTGTTCAATTCTGATTACAGTCTATGGGATATCTGTCTTTTCCATAGCATGAGGAACTTTAAAATGATGCTCTGTAATATCTCTGTCTCATTAAACATATTTTTAAGCAAATAACCAAACTAGTTGCATAATGCTTGGTGTGCATATTTGCCAGTTAAGCTTTTTAAAAAGAATAGCAGCTGTAAACTCTTGGAAAAAAATGACTCAATGTGCAAACCCTACAAGTCAAGCATTATCCCTTAACATAAAACTTTAACTCGTCGTCCATATTACATTGATGATATTTAAATTTCTATGTATTAACAATTATTCATGCCTTATTGATGGTAAAAACTTCCACCCTCAGTCTTACCCTGACACTAAACCCTAGCCCAATCCTTACACCAGTGCTTGCATTCATGATAAGGCATATACAACTGTGTAAATAAGTAACATTTAAATTATTTACTAAAGCTGCACAGATGATGAGTCATGAGTTTTTTACTCATGTTTTACTAATGGATTCATATATCATTACTACTTTGCGCATACGTTACCATTTATTGTTAGTGGCTAGTTTTATGTTTACTGCTGGTTGATTATTGCTAAACAAATGTGCAGTATGTATAGTTACTGTAAAGTGTAATCAAAATGTCCTCTTTTTGATCCGTCGTGTTCCATTTAACTCCTTTATTCTTCAAGCCTACACATCACAAAATTGCACCATATCCACGTGGCAGATTATCTTTTATGTTTGCCTTTGCATTCAACTGCTACAAGGAATAAGAAGGTAAAAAAGGGAATACAACTTACAGTGTTGGTCTCTTTCAAAGTTATCTTGCAGAGGAATTCTTCCAGCTCTACCTCAAACTCCCACGGTTCCACCAGTTGCTAGTTGTTTACATTATCAGTTTGAGGAGGGTCATCTGGTTTCCCCCAGCAGAGAGGGGAACTGCAGCTCTGCCTCTGATCTCCACAACTCCCTCGACTCCTCTGTGACAGCGGCTGCCTAATCTCACAGGAAGGCGAGGAAACTTGTCAGAGGAGGTTCTGGAAGTCCGAGCTCTCAGATGGGACTGGACTGGGTAGAGAGAGAAAAAAAATGGGAGGTACAGTCTTCCACCCACAACATATAAATCTACACGCTTATATACTCTTCCTTTGCTTTAATCCCAGCCAGTTTCCCTAAATCAGTTTGATTCAAGGCACTTCAAAAGAGCGCAATTTTAAAGCTAATACTAAATGTTTTATTAAGCATTAAAACAAATCTGCAAGCCGAACCATAAAAGGAGGAACACTGCAGCAGCCTCCTGCCAAGCATATTTTTCCTCTGCATATTGAGCGTGCTTCATGTTCTAAATTTTGCCATCGAGGAGGACATTGCACACAGTGAATGCTTGCCCGCTATCACCTCCTCCCACATACTCGCTCTTACAGTGAGCGAGTGGGATGTGCTGCTCTCCTTCTGTTATGCACCACCTGAATACACCAGGCTGCTACAGTGCACAAGCTTGGAGATAAAGACACCAACTATTAAAGGTGCTTTCATGGTAAAGACAAGAAGTCAGCAAGAAGTCAGAGTTTTTTTCATGAGTGCACAGTCACGACAACCATTTTGTAGTGTTAGTTTGAGACATAAAAGCTTTCAAGAGGTAAATCAGGATGCAGCCTGTCTTAACTAAAGAAGGAGACTTAATCCATTCAGAATCAGTGTCAAATTTATAGCTAAGAAGGTCTTTGCGCATGTAAGGACATTACCATCACATTTCAAATTGAAGCCGTTCCCTTAATTTAAAGGCCAGAACCCCTCATCAGCCTGGTATTGCTTTGAAAACCAAAGGTAGATTTGTGGTAGGCACTATGTATTTAGTGCTGAAATACAACAGTAAGACAATAAAGCAGAAAGACACAATGTAAACAATGCATCTGTGCAAAGAAGTTAAAGAGTATAATTGTCATAATGTCTTAAAAAAGAAAGATAGACCATGTTTATACAATGCAGTAATGTCTTTTTAGGTTTTAGATATGAAGGGAAAATTCTCAATGCTTTGTGTGTTCATGTTGAAATGCCAAGTGGCAACCTCTGGGGTTGAAAAAGGAGGCCAATGCAGTGCTGAAAGCTGAAGTTCATCCAGTTTCCACTTCAGGCCGACTGCAGGAGAAGAAGAGTTCTATGGCTTTTGTCACAACCCAGAAAGTGGTGAAATGTGAATCCTGGGTGTCGATCTCCAGGCTGGTAGTTATTTAACAGCAGATTCTTTACTCATTCTGTATTGAACAAACAACTTCTTGAAAGCAAAGTTAACTAGGGTTTTTTTTAAACAAAAATAGATGTAAGGTATGTCTTGAAAGATTTTTTTTAAATTATTTTGTAATTGTTAGATCACTCTTTTGCCCACGAGACAGTGTTGTTTTTTCAGAGTAAATGTGAGTCTGAATAGACACCGGTATAAACTTAGAACTCTATCCAGGCTTTTGCTGACATTTGTTTGGTTGGTTGTTTGTCTGTCCATCTGCAGGCAAAATAACTCAGAAACTTCTCAACAGACATTGTTGACATTTTCAGGGTTTATTGATCACGGCACAAAAGGAGTTATTGCATTATGTTGATATGAATCTGGATGCAGATGCAGGAGTTTTTAAAGGCAGTTTTCCACATTTTTTATGATAATGTGGCCAACAATGTCAGAAATGCCTTGGCAGAGGTTTGTGCTCTCTGAGCACTTCGTCTATCCTGTTCACGGGAAGTCCACATTTTCTTTTTTTAACATTATTTTGGGACATTTTCCTGCCTTTATTGATAGGAGTGAGAGGGACAATGGATGGGTTTGTGTTGGGGGTGGGAGAGAATAGAGCGGGGGACACTCTGCAAGCTAGCCACAGGCTGGATCTGAACCTGGGACAGTAGAGGCATTTATATTGGTTATGTCTGGTTGCTAACCAGTATGCCAAACCAAATGTTGCACTGGCCATTACATTTTGGCCACTCAAAGCCTTTCAGTTTTCACCCATTGAGGGGTGGGGTGAGCTTCAGTTGGTCAAAGTCCCCAGGTGGACTGCAGTTATCAGTAAACGCCTGTATGAGAAAAGACACAGTCACGTCGTAGACAGGAGTCTAAAAATGAGACAGTACTATTTCACTGTCAGCAGAATCAAAGCTCCTGTGGGGAACCTTTGGACTTTGTTGATTTTACCCCCCTCTGTGGATGAAAATAAAGATAATCTAATTCTGTACATACAGCATGGAAGATTTATTTTATGCTGTCTTTGTTCAAAATGCCCTATATGTACCCCATAAAATCTGTTGTTAAAGAAATTTACAGTGTTTTGACATTTCTCTTTATGGCACCTACCCTGCAGACACACTTTGAGGTAAAAGAATGTTTGAAGTAAAACACACACTTGGTGGTATTTGCTGTTTCAGATTGTTTTTTTAATGTCAGTGTAGGTTTTAGACTATGCCAAACCTGCCCAAAAACCACCAAGGAGCTTTGAGTTTTGTAGAGAAAATAGAAAAAACTCTTCATATAAATAGTATAATGTAATATCTGTATATAGGGAGTCACAAAAACCAGTTCACAAAGGCACAGGAGGATCCTTAGTAAAATATATCTGTCCTACAGCACAGACATACATCACCCTCTTGAGCAGGTTCCAGCTCATACTGCGTTAACAAATGTCTGCAGTAATCTCTATAGGACAGGATATCTGTAATATTTATAGCCTCCATAAGCACAGATATCATCTGCCTAATGAAAATCCATACATATAGGTGGAGAAGCTAACAGGAAATGATCCACTGACCCTTTATTTGACTTGGCAGCATCAGATGAGTTAAATTTAGAAGTTTCTTTATTTTCCCACCCACCATGCCGTTGTTGTTTTCTTTGCACAGGCTGATAAAACACTCATTTCCTGAGCTCTCTGCAATCACTGAACCACACCCACAGGACGGCCGCGGTCAGAGAGCACCACCCAGCTACGTCAGAGGTCACGGTAAGATGAAGTCAAGTTATTAAAATAAACATCCAAAATGGTGAGGCTCAGACACTTCCTCAGCACTGGTATAACTCTGAGCTGTTATTGCATTTATGAGATACCCACGCACACACTAGGATACACACACACAGGAAGGGAGAGAAGGCGGACTGAGAAAGTTTCCAAAATGATGCCACATCTTGTAAAACTTGTCAAACTATATCCCTACACTACACTGCCATCTAGTGAGGACTGCGTAGATGGAATGACAGTAAAACATGCCACCTCCCCTCCTGCTTCTCCCTGTGTCACAGCCTGTCTCGTGCCCTCTGCCTCATTTGGCTTTTGGACAGGCTGAAGCAGCTATCTGGAAAATCAAGAAAATAGGATGCTGGAGGCGATGCAGGCAGAGAGCCACTCTCTGCTGCTGGTAGCTTTTGACTGGGAGATGCCGTGCTTCAGAATTTGGCAAAACATTCCTCAATTTTGTGATGGTTGGTGTGTGGGACAGACACTTTGTGCCATTGAGAATATAAACAGGAGTGTGGGTCCTCATTTTAAAGAGGATAATCCTTCATTTGGAGTTACTGTTTAGGGTTATGTAATGACGACACCAAAACTGGTTTTAAGAAATTACAAGTGTAAGAAAACTGCAGATCTTATAAGTATATGAAAATGTATTGAAAATGCATATTTTCTCCAAATGTATAACTTAACATAAAATGCAAAAAACTATACGACTAAATGAATATCCACTGTATTGTCCTTGTAAAAAAAATTTTACGTGTTATTTGTTTAGAATTTCAGAAAATTATTTACCAGTGTGAAGTGTACACACTGCTAAATGAGTGACCAATAGCAATGTTCCATGAAAAAAAATGGGGATAGAGTCTTCTGGCTCACAGCTATTGCATAAAAATATTTCTGGACATAAGCCAGTCATTCAGCAATACTTGCTTTTAATTTCAAACTATAAGTGCTGCAACAGCACAAACCTCTGCGAAGGAATTTCCAACACTGTCTAAATGGTTTCCCTTGCGCCATTACCAACATTCCTTAGAAATGTCATTAAAACCCTTTGAGAACTTATTAACAAAAATCTTGTAAACTGCTCTTTCTTGCAACATTGACAAATCCTTTAAAAAAAAATTACAGGACTTGGATTCTGATCACCTTTACAATGTATTTACCTTTTCCTTTCACAAGGACTTACTAAGTTTTCCGTAAAAACATTGAAAACTGTCCAATCTTGCAATGTTAACAGATTCTTACAAAAATTCCTGAATCTGCATCCGGATTTGGACCACCAAAATTTGCACACTTCTTTCTTGTGACATTTCCAACATGTCCTGACATTTTTAATCCAAATACATGAATTGTATTTTGAGTTATCTTCACAAACCAACCACCAATTAAAGGATAAGTTTGGTTTCTACTGCTTTCACATTGTTTATAGAATGAATTAGAACAATATACTCACCCAGAAGGCTTTCCTGATCCAAACAGTGCTTTGGGAGATATTTAGATCCAAAATCGAGTGGCGGACATCCGTATAATGGTAGCACATAGCATTAATCGTCCAAAAACTCATTAGTTTCACCAATATTTCATCATGGTCCGCTCGCGCTACTCCTCCATTACAGTCCGGTGTTGCTCCACCCATGTCTTGTGACTGTGCTGACCTCTGAACTGAAGAAGAAGAAGGTTTGCCTCCACATAGCGCATGGTGAAACGAATGAGTTTTTAGACGATTAATGCAGTTTTAGGAGCGGCGCTATGCATGCCCCGTGTGCTACCATTATACGAAAGTCCGCCGCTCGATTTTGGATCTAAATATCTCCCGAAGTACTGTTTGGATCAGGAAAGTCTTCTGGGTGAGTATATTGTTCTACTTCATTCCATCAACAATGTGAAAGCTGTAGAAACCGAGCTTATCCTTTAAAAGAAACCAACAAATGTCAGCAAAAACATAAACTCCGTGAATATTGAAGCTAAACCCTAAGACAAAACATTCTTACTCATTTTTTATTAGTTATATTGTAAAATTTCTGCTTTTTTATTGCACCATGATAGCTCTGTTTTATTGAGTTTGGGGATGTAAACATAAAATTACATAGAGATTGTGAACTGAGTGCTGGTGTTGCACCTCTTCAGTGTTCAGTGGTGGCTATTTTACAACCGTCCTTTTCCCTTAAGGCTCATTTATGCATCATTACAGCCCGACCTGAGAGTCGTAGTATTTTGAGATGACACTTGGGTCCATTGTTTCACCTCATGCAGTAGATTAAAGTGACCGACCATGAAAGACCAGTCTGGGATGCTTCATGACTACACAACAGAAAGTCAAGCAGTTTGAATTTTCGCCTGTCTCCTACCATATGTCTCTTAACATCAGAGGAACAAATGAAATGAAAGCACACCCACAGTGTAAACAGACCAGAATTGTCACCTTGAAAAGTAAAAGACAGAGGAAAAGTTTGTCACACTCTGAGAACAACATCCCTGCCTTTATGCTGTGTTGTAGAGAAGCTTTCAGACTGTACAAAAAGAAATGATGGAGAGAGTCAGCAGAGGCCCCTTAGCATGGTGTTTGTTGACTGCTTGCATTGCTCAGCAAGCTAGCATCTCATTCATCATAACTTTTTGAAAGACAAACAAAAGCACAGTGCACTTAATACAGTGTGTTTATTTGCTGTTGTCAATGTCAGCCCCTCATCCAACGTCCTCATTCTCTATTCCAACAGACGAAATAGTGACCTCAACAGAAGACACATGGATCAGCAAATAAAGTTTTGAATGCCTCAGTGATATACTCTCAGTGTAACTCTTTGTTGTGCAAGTGAGGATGATACACTCCCCTGTAAAGGGTTAACGTGTCCTGTATCAGAGTCTGTTTGTTAAATTTTAGTTTGTCTTTTGTATTCACATCTCGGTCATGATAACTTTTTGAAAGACAAACAAAAGCACAGTGCACTCAATACAGTAGGCTTGCTTGCTGTTTTCAGTGTATATTGTTTTGCTTGTTTGACTTTCAGTATCCTATTTTTGTCCACTCCAAGGTCTAACATTTGACTTTTTTTCTTTTTTTTTCATTTAGACATTTGAATGTAAGTGGAGAAACTGCAAATTACATGATTGAAACTGCAAACATTCTGAGTGTGTGTCAGTTCTCTAGCATTTAACCACTCTAATAATCAGGATTATCAATCTTTTTATTGAGCAAAAGAGCAAAACAGACTTGTTTTAAAATGCTATGCATTATGCTTCCATCTGTCCATCCATCTATTATCCATCCTACTGAGGCTATCAGGGTCGAAGCCTTTTCCACCTTGGCCTGGTCGCCAATCACAGGGTTGACATGTAAAAAGAGACGAGCACTGGCCCACATAATCTCACCCGAGGGAATAATAGGGTCACCAACTGACCTTTTTTCTGCCCTTTCCAGGAAGTGACCCTCTGTTAAACCCCGCCCATTGTTGCTGGCCTCTCTCCAATTTAAAACAATTAACAATTACTCATTTTTCGACCAGCTTTTATTATGATAGAATTCTTTTGTTTCTTCTCAAAATGTTGACCAAGTGGAAGAAGAAAGACAAAACTACAGTACGGTACATGAAGATGAATTTGAGTCTTTTTGAATCCTTCAAAATAATTAAAAACATAACTGCATTAATTTAGACCAGGGGTCACCAGCCTTTTTGAGCCTGAGATCTTCTGAAAAAATGAGGAGTATTATGGAGGGCTACTTGCTTGATTTAATTTTCTTGCATAATTAAAATGTTTTAATTCAACAAAAGTAATAAATATGGTGCATTTGATAGGCTCCATACAACAGTGTATGTTGACTTTTGACTACATGCAGGTCAAAGTTTAGAAAAATTAGGTATTTTTAAAATGTGATGCACATGTTACATTTGTTAGTCATACCTATTAAGTGTCATTTATTAGCAAAACATAAAGTTAAGTTTAAAAACTATATATTTCTATTTCGTGATGGTAGCTTGTGTTATTTTCTAAATGACCCTGAGAACACCTTATTGGCTCCCTGCAGGTTATCAAGTGCTCCACCGTGTTGGGTAGCCCTGATTTAGACTCGGCTCACACAGACGTGTTTAAATGTGAAGCTGGCAGCAGCTGCTTTGATACTTTGTTGAGGGATTCTCTGATTCTGATTGGTTAGTCAGTCAGAAAAACAAACTAAGGGCCAATTAGGTTAACTACAATGTTTTTGGTCCTGTCTGACCAGGGAGTTGATCCGGCAGCTTTCTTATGTGAGGCAGCAGCACCACTGTGGAGCCCTCAGTCTGCCTCCATGCATTCAAAATAACCTTCACTGTGGCCTATTACTAAAGTTTTCATAATGCAAATATTCATGTTTGTTGTGAAGAAAATTATTGTAATCTTTTGGGAGATCAAGCCTTCTGATATTCAAATTCTATATTTTCATTTGTTTAACTATCCTGGATACATGATTGACATTTGTGGGAAAAAAAAAGATTGAAAACAGTCTCACTTCGAGTTGGTTGCAACTGACTATGCAGGTGGTCCAGGTTCGACTTTGGCCCAATTGCTACCCTCCTCTCTCCCCCAAAAAACATCTAAAAAAGGAAACAAGTAGTCCCACTTCAGTGACTTATTGATTGTTGTTAATAATTGTTGATTGACCTTCCTCAGTCATATACCCATAATCATCGTGAGGTGCAACCACCATACTAAAATGTTTCTTTCTTGGATTCTTCAAAGCCTCAGAATAGGCAGACACATGTATACAGTCATGGTATTCGTTAACTATGCACTATGTCTCTGAAAATGTATGAAGAATCACCTTTAATGGGATTAATGGGAAAATACACAATTTCTCAAAATGTAAAAAAAAATAAAAATCAGAGGTTAAAAATAAGATGACATCAGAATCTTTTTTAGATGCTTCTGATGTCATTTATAGAAGATTTACCTGATTTATGAAACAATAGCGACTTTTAGCTACACAGAATCATTATGCAGCCTCACCTGGCCACTTTTGACCAACCGATGTATCTGAGGGTTATAACACCTTTAGAGGGAAAAAGCAGATTTTTCCAACTCTGTGCGCTCTGTTAACCTGTACTGTGAGTCATACAGTATCTGGGACAAGCAGAGACCCTGCTAATCAAAAGGCGAGGGAAGCTACTGCTCGGGGCCTGAGGCCGGTAGGGGGCCTCAGCTCAAAATGTGCAAAGTTTGCAGTGACAGTAGGAGGCTGCCCCAAGGGCCCTGTATGATAGCACTTTCTCCTGCTGCACTGTTAAGTGTTACACTGTGAAAACCTAAGTTTTTCAGCAAAAGTTACTGAAGGAAAATGTCGAGGCATAATCTGAAATGAAAGAAGATAAAAGAGAAGCAAAAGAAAGCAAGATGCCAGCAGGTGAATGAAGTTTATTGATGGCTTTATTTTAAACATGTAAATGACAAAAAACAATAACGATAAACAATGGAAATTAAGAAAAAAGAACTGTGATTAAATAAAACAGTGATCAATAAATGGTGCTCGTCCAGTCTTTCCTATGAGGGGAAAACACTTCAGTGATGTTCTTATTTAGCATTATTAAAAAGTATTTGTTCCTTTATGTTTAGCCTAAGTATACAGCTGATGATGCTGAAATATATGATACACAAATTATCATGAGTTATTGTATGACATAAAGATGCATGAACTCATGCTCATATTTTGAACCCTACTGCTTTGACTGAAGTTCTGATGTCATCTTTAGCAATGAGTTATTAAAATGTTCAAGAGCTTCAGCAGGGTTAGACAGTTTATTGCTCTTAATTTGATTAACTAATTAATTGGAGGGTCCTCAGAGTTGATGAAGTCTTGAAGACAGAATGCTTCACTTATAGTGATTACAACACTTTTTTTAGCATTGTGGGGGTTTTTTTTGTCTTGTCCCTCAAACTTGAGATAGAAAGACTTGAGATAGAAAGACATCATGAACATCGCTGACATTCTGAAGCCAATGAGCCGTGGGTACTTTAACACTTTCTTTAATAAATGATTTTATGTGAAAGGTCAGAAATGAGATGGTGTAAATACATGTGTGTTAACAATATGTCATATTAATACATGAATAAGTTATTTTTCAAGATGTCATTCATTTATAAACTCATGATGATTTTTAACCCCCCTAACAAAACATTAACACTTAGATAGCAAAGCATTGAAAGAATTTGCTGACTGGGGCTGGAGCTGTGACACTAACGTTTTAGTATGGCTCGTGGGCTTAAAGGTGTAGTCAGCGATGTGGGAGAAAATGAGTGGAGAGGTTGCTGATAAACTAATTTAGACCCGCCTCTCCCTTCATACCTCACCCCTGGCTCCACCCACGAAAGCTGATGGACATGCATCGTCATGGAAATGGCCGTAGAAACTGCGTAGCTGACCAACGTAGCTAAGGTAACCCCGACTCGTCAGATAATAGTAGCCACAACTCGACTGCCGTTATTGAAAACATCTCAACAACAGTACATTTTGGCAGATTAGACAATAAGATGAATGCCAGACGGCTGTTACTGTTATGTGAAGCACCACAAAGCTAATTGTTGCTTACCTGTCCAGCACGAAGACGGTGACGTCCGCGTCCGTTTTCAAGTATTTCAATTCGCGGAGTTCCCTCCACTGTCGGAAAACAACACCAATGTTGACCACGGTCTTCGGTCTGTCATGGTCATAGCCCGTCTTTTTCACTTTTCACCCCTCTGACCTTTTTCTTTTGGGTTTGTTTTTCAGCCATTGCTACTGCACCTATTGTATGTCTCTCTTACGCTAACTGCGCATGCTACGCAACCTACGACTCCCCCTCCCCCCTCTGTCTGATCTGCGCATGAGTATAATCGCCCTCTGGATGTGGGGGGGTGTACCCTGTTACGGTAACTCAGCCTGAGCCACAGTATTTACCTGCTGAAATTCAGAGCCAAGGCTGTGTATTGAAACCGGACTTTTTTTTCAACATGCTGTCAGTGGTGACCAGTGGCGGCTGCTGGTCAGTCAGGGAGGGGAAGCTCATTTTTTTTCTGGCCTACATCAAAAATTTATTTATTTATGTAAATGATCTGTGACCCTGTTGTACCAACTAGGTGTCTTTTCCAGGGATTTTATTCCCCAAAACCCACTTTTGACCAGACAACACATTTTATTTGTGACAGCACTTACAGTGAGCCAGCTCACCTTGTCATACCAGGAATGCTGAAAAGACCTGTCCCTTTTCCCCACCTTTTGAACTAAATCAATCTTAGGAGTTGACCTGCCCTGCTGTTTAACTCTAATTTTCTCTTCGTAAGGAAGACTATCAAATGGCCTCGCCAAAATCTGGTTGACAACATTCATACTATCTGCCATGATGTGCAGCATGCTAGCAGCTGGAGCAGCTACATGAGACTACTGTTTGACAGGCTGTGAGTGTGAGTGAGAGGGAGAGAAGCTCCCCAGCTACAGCTGCTCATTTGTGAAAAGAAAAAGTGACAGGAGAGAATCTTCAAACACAGCGCTAGTCGTTTTTAAGAAAGATAAAGTCGCTTGTGATCGATAAAGCCTCCTGATCAGTCCAGAACAACTGAATGTAAAACTCCGAAAATCCCCTGTTGAAGGGTGAGCCTTCAAGATCGCTGATTGGCTCATTTCACTGTCAATCAAAAAAGAATTCGCCTCAGACAGATCATCCAATCACCATGCAGAAGCTGAGCGTCCAGGCCAGCCCACTGCCTCATAGACCCCCAGAGACGCTGAGCGTCCGATGTGCGGGACAAAGCCCAGCGTTTATCCAATGACCGTCCAGTTTCCACCGTGGAACAACCCTCTCTACTGTTCCCTGTTGATGCCAGGAGACGCTCAGCGTCCGACTGTGTTAAAACGCTGAGACGCTGCGGGGATGAATGAGAAGGAAGTCGCGCCAGTTACCTGTGATAAGTAGCTGATTTGAACAAAAGACGAAGGTATTCATCATATTTAGTCAATGAAATGTACACACAGCAGGACATATCAACACTTTTTTGGGGGACATTTTAGGGGAAGCTGAGCTTCCCTTGCAGTCTTAGAGCAATCGCCACTGGTGGTGACATCTTGTGGATGGAGAGGAGAAATACAGTGATTTTGACAAATAGTGCTTTACATTAGAAGATTAGAAGATCCCTGACTACACCTTTAAAGACACTGAACAAGCAACTGCAACTTCTGATTCATAAAGTGTTACAGACTGCAGTGTTGGGAGTAATACATTACAAAAGTAATGTGATTACTGTCATGCATTCCTTTTTACTGTAATGTAGTAATGTAAGCATTACAGAAAAAAATACTAATATTTTATTTTATTTTTTACTCTGTACAAATGTCAGTAATGCAAGTTACAATGCATTTTTTATTTAACCTGAAATGAGGAGGGGTTTTTTTTGTTTAGCAGAGAAGAAAAGCCCTCCGCTTGGCCTAAAGTTATAATATGTCTTTCACAATGTACCAGAATTTTACCTTTTGTCTGTTTTTGCTTTGATCATTTCTTGTTTTGTGCCATGAGCTGTCAATGAGGCTATTATATTCTACTGTTTTTAGACTTAAGCTGAACTCGGTCAGCTGGCCACCACATCACCTTGTGTAATGAGCTTTTTGAGCGTTATGAGCTACATTTAGAATGCCAAATCCATATTTCCTGTTATTTTGACGAGAATAACTTAAAAATAATGTGATAATAGTGTAACACCTTACATTTCAAATGCAGTAATATTATAATATAACTAATTACTTTGAAATGACAGTAACAATTAAGAATTAACGCATTACTTTTTTGAAGTAACTTGCCCAACACTGGTTACAGAGCAGAAGTGATCCATTTGACACACTGTTCTGTTTTCGTGATCACGATGGTGGGACTGCAGGATAATTACACTAAAAGAATGATTCATAAAACATTGCCATTGGTATTGGCTTAATTGATGTTTGAAACATCCTTATCACTCCAGCTAGGGCTGAATAATTAATTGAATGTTGATAGCAATCAAGTAATTAGCTTAGCCAAAACATTGCCAGAAAACATTGTAGAGTGATCTTCTCCTGATATTAAGATTAATAGAAAGGCATATTTGGGTTATTTAAACGAGGATGAAAAGTGATATTGTGAAACAGTGGGTGATATTTGTCTTTAACCAAATACCAGGCTAATAAGAATGTAAGTGTAAACATGTCATCAATGTATCAGGGATCAACTCCAGGTCATATCCAAAACCCCTGACATGATCACAAAAATTGGCCACAACAGGACAACACTCTGCCCATGAGGGCAACATGTGAGGAATGGTGATGGAACAGATATGACAAAAATGACAAAATAACTCTAACATAGACTCTTATATAAGTGCCACGATGACCTTGAAAGGCATGAGCTCGACTAATGAGCTCAACTTTTTAAGAACTTTGGTGAAATTAACTTACAGTTAAGATGTGGGTCGAGGTCTTTGATCTGAATCCTATAAAGGGTTTTGTTAAAAATAGTTTTTTTCTAACGTGAGTGTGCTGAAATATGAGTTTCAATTAGTTTTTTATTAGTGGAAGAAGATGTAATGTGAGAGACTTGAATCAACCATGAAAATAAAGAGAAGTCAAAGAAAGAGATTCTCTCTTAAGTCAAAATTTTAACTGAGGAAACATTTGTACTTCTGTCTGGGACTTGTCAGAAACACTGGCATCAAACCTGTGCATCACTTCAAAACGTGTAACCTATCACACAGCTCTTTGAAAAGGCGTATACGTGCGGTGCATCACCTTAATCTGGCAGTGGAGGGATGATCATGATCTGCCGGCAGTGGCAGAGAGTGTGGGACAAATGAGCTGCCTCTTGTCAGGAAGAGACACCAAAGAGGAGTTCTTTCTTTCTTTCTGGAGCTGCCTTTAATGTTGGCAACAACTCGAGCACGCAGCACCAGTGTTTGACTCGGCTGCTTTTACTTATCACAGAGCCCCAACGGTTTGTAAATAAATCAAAGCCTCTCTCTCGAAGGGCTAAGGAGCTACGGCCTTTGTGCTCTGGCTTGTCACTCAAGCGCCGAGACGTTTGCTTTGGTCATTTACACCGCCCACTCCAGTCGGCTGAAATGTTAATCAGAATCTCACCGCTGACCGGCTGGACAGGCTAAGGGGGCTCTGAGCCTGTCTCATGAAGAGAGAAGAAAGGGGAACAGCTCTGCTCTTGAAGGCAAAAGCTGCGACAGGGGCTTTTCAGTTTATGTTGGAGGAAGTACAGGGTGCTGTCAGACCAAATTCCCAAGTACTTGTACAGGCTGTCCCAGGCACAAAGCAATTAACTGTTGTTGTGGTTGTGACGAAGCCAACTGGGATGTACTGCCTCTTTAATTATAGATAGATTTTCTTCTTTGTGGATATTATCAGAATTGATGTTGTAATTTTAAGCCTCTTTTCTGACAACTTCCTTTGTGAAACCTGTGTTTATCCTCACTATGTGTTGGATAACAAAAAGAAAGCTATTCTCTCCTGTAATAGTATTCATTACCTGTGTGCTCCAGGTAATTTATTTGACAACAGACGGCAGTGTAGCATTAATATTTGAAAGGCAGGGGGCTCAGGCTTGAAATGACACAAGATAGCCTAATGGTTTTTGCAGATTTAGTGTTTATTTTCCTTCTAATAAAGGCAGTGATAGCAGTTTTATCCCTCTGTCATCCTAAATAATACCAATAAACTCAGACAGGTTCACTCAGGAGGCACCTTCACGACTCCGGAACCCTCTCTTCGCCCATCGTTGAATTACCCAAACACAGCACAACAGATTGCCAAAGCCAGAAGCTGCCACAGTATCTCCTGAGGTGACTCCAAAACCTTAATTACCACAGAAACAGAGGCATAAATTGGGATCTAAGGCAGTGTTCCAGTGAGCACAGTGCTAATGCACAGCCCTGCAAGGCAATTACAACTTCTGTGAGGAATCAAGATGCAGTGGTGAAGAAAAATAAAACAAAATCAGGATAATGAAATGTAGTCAAAGCCTTGTGATGGAAGCTTTTCAGTCCTGGGGGCCTGTTAACCTGGCTGAAGTCCAGTCCGTAATCATAAGGCTTCTAAATGCTAAGTGTTGCTCCCAATGATGATCCACTTTAAAAATTCATAAAAATTGCATTTTCTAGAGATTTCTTTTTAAAATGGGGATGAGACCCTGGTTAAGCTATTCTTCTTTAGTTGTTCTTCAAGCATTTAAGTCCCAAAGAGAGTTCCGAAAGTGTAGAACAGCTCTGTAAACAGTAAACCGTTGTAAATCTTCTCAAACAGAGGATAAAAATTGCACCAAGACAGAGGGGTCAGAGAAATGTTTTCACCACTGAATCACAGCAGAGATGTGCTCTTATCTCCTGACACAACAACTACACCAACTAAGGCACAATTCAATGGGTAATGTTTGGGCCATAGACACAATGGTAAGTTAAGGAAAATTAATGCCGCAAATGAAATCGAAAGACGTCTAGCTGTGCTCAGAACTAGCAATATCCAGTAGGACATGGGTACACTGTTCTATCTGGGGATCTGGTCTGAAGATGTCTCTTAATAAAAAAAAAAATATATATATATATATATATATATATATATATATATAAAATATATATTAAAAAAAATATATATATATATTATATATATATATATATATATATATATATATATATATATATATATATATATATATATATATATATATATATATATATATATATATATATATAAATATATATATATATATATATATCTATATATCTATATATATATATCTATCTATAATATATATCTATCTATCTATCTATCTATATATATATATATATATATATATATATATATATATATATATATATATATATATATATATATATATATATATATATATCTACATATATGTATATATGGTAAATCTTGAAGTTGTTCTTCAAGCATTTAAGTCCCAAAGAGAGTTCGAAAGTGTAGAACAGCTCTGTAAACAGTATATCTATATACAGTATATATCTCTCTCTCTCTCTCTCTCTCTCTCTCTCTATATATATATATATATATATATATATATATATATATATATATATATATATATATATATATATATACACATACATATATATATCTATCTATATATATATATATAGATATATATATAGATATAGATATAGATATAGATATAGATATAGATATAGATATAGATATAGATATAGATATATATCACAGTGAGAATAAGTTTAAGTGACCCCACCATGCACAAAACCAGGATATTTGGTACAGAAAAGTTGAAGCAGTTTCTCTGGACTGATGAGTCAAATTCTTAATGGAAGGCAGTTTGTTCACACAAGGAGTTGAGAATGGCACAGTAATAGGTATCCGCAGACAACAGTGAAGTATTATGGAGGTTTGGGGCTGAATTTCTCTAAATGAAGTTGAGATTTGGTCAGGATTAATGGTGTCCTCAGTGCTGGGACACAGATAATTATCCATTAAACAATACCATCAGGGGCTTTCTGATTGATCACAAATGTATTCTGTAGCAGTCCAACAAACCAAATCAGACCCAAAGAAGAAGTCCTGGAAGTGGCTGAATGTCATATATTGATTTGATTCAATTTGTTAATTTTTAAAATTTAAATTATTATCTCTCATCTTAGTAAAAGTCGTACTTTCTAGCCTTTTTCACACCTTAACATAACACTGTTCACTGACAGTATTTTCCAGACTTGAAGTTGCTGCAGGGTATGAATCGCATCAGTCAAAAAATGCGTCATGAAGAGGAAAATAACATGTATCACTACTAGACTATAAGTCACATTTATATTCATATCCTTGGCAGCTACCAGGAAGTGGAGACATAACTTCACTTTTCCAAGCCTCTGCCGGCAGCACCCTGTCCAAGCACATACGTATCTGTGGAGTCATTCCTCCAGCTTTGTGCCCGAGATTAGCTTTCTAGCTTTCTCTATTTTCTTTGTTGCAGTAAATGTAACCTCTGCTTTTCGCCAGTTCCTCACAAGTTTCTCACTCACTCCAAACTTTATTTCTGCTCAATTACAGCTGAATAAATTACTACCTGCAATTTGTGATCTGCAGAATGGGATTTTCATTTTGGGGACATTTTGTTTATATCTAGCTCAGCCTAGAGTGCCCTCTCACAGCTGCGAACAGTGATGTTTATTCCTTGTTTCATGTCAGTATGAATTGACTTTTAAAAACATATTGTGAAACTATGTATATTTGAATATATAAGTTGCACCTGACAATAAGTTGCAGGACCAGCCAAACAATGAAAAAAGTGCTTTTTATTGTACGGAAAATACGGTAAACTCCAGAGCGTTGCAGTAATTACTCTAAAGTTAGCATGGATGGTACCCCCATCGACCTTACTAGCATGTTGTTAAGTAGCCAACTGGTTGTATGACAGAAATATAAACAATTTAATAATTTAAAATAAATTTGCTCAATTTCATACTGTCTATGCTTAACTTCTGTAAATGTGGAAGAGATGTTTTTCTTCCAGGTCACACTTGTACTTGAAAGCGGACAAAATGCTCCTTTTGCCAATACTTGGCATATATGCTAATATGCTAAGCTCCAGCATACTGTGTGAGTTAAAGGTAAATGCCTCCTATTTTACAAGTCATAGCCTAACACAGAGCCTCCATGTGCAGAAGACAAACTCATCTGGTCAGTGAAGAGTACTCATGTGAGCACAGGTGAAATGTTCTTGACCTTGATCCTGGTACAAATTGAAAATGTGGGCCTTCCCTTTACCACAAGCCGATGCCATTTGGCAGAAATGGGCACGGACACACAATAAACTTGTGCTGCAGCTCCCTCTCTCCCCTCCACACTTTAAAGTCAGGGTTAACTACAAAAGATGCTCTTTCTCTCTCTCCAGCTCTTCAGTGCTTGGTAAAGTACCATTAAGCGTAATCTTTCACCAATAACCCAAACATTTGTGACTTAAATGTGATGTGCATCAGTGTCACTGATGATGTCAGAATGTTAAGAATGGATCACAGCACTGCTGCTACAATGAAGCGGTGGAATGATGTGTAAGAACTCCATTTCTCCCACTAATTGTCAAGATATTCAGTCTGACCTCAAGAAAGCAAATGTAGGGTCATCTCAGCTGAAATAAGATGATTTCAGGAAACTTAAATGCCCATATTTTCCAGCTTGATAAAGAAAGTTGATTTTTTGGTTGTATCTAAAGCTTCTAAGTGATGACTTGGGTCTTGTGTATCTGTCATTTATCCGAATGTTAACTAATTCATAACTAAAACAAGCAGCATGGTTTATGAAAGTGAGCAAATAAATCTAACTTTCAGCAAGCAGAAGTGGACATGCGTCCTCAAGCTGCTTTTCTGCTCATTGCCAGAATTTTGATACAGAAATTTCTCATCAGCCTCCTCAGATGATATTAGTCAGTCATCTCATGTGTTTCTGATTCATATTTTAAGTTCATATCTTAAGCCCCTGCCTTCCCATAGTAATTGCTCTTCAATTTAATATCTGCTGGCGTGTTGTTCTGGAAGCCTCCAGGCAACGACTGTGAAGTTTATATGATCAAATTAAGTATATTCATATTTAAATTAGACTGAAAAAAACATATGTGTATGTCATTAATAAATGAATAAGTTTGTAAAGGAAATGTATTTTCAAGCATTGATATGTTTAGATGATGTCTACTATAAATTATTGGTTTGTTAATTCCTAGTATTCTGAGTAACATCACCTGCCATTAAATTAAAAGGTTAAACTGAAAACGTCCTGGGCTCATGTTCACAAAACATCTTATGGCTAAATGTAGCTCCTAACTTGCCGATTTCGAAGAAAACGTCAAAAATTATGGGCGTGTCAGTCCATAATCTGGCACTCGTAAATTTCTCTCCTAAAAGTATTTCACAAAGCATTTTAGCGCTAAAACAAGCTCCTAAACCTGTGAGAAGTTGGAAGTAGTGAAGAGGACTCCTAAGTCACTAAGACCAATTCAGAAAGAATCTCAACATGACTGCTGCTGGTAATCCACCTCATGATCGTGCGAACATTTTGGAAAGATACAGTAACACTGGTTGGGTGGCGGGGGCAGCAGCCTAAGCAGGGAAGCCCAGACATCGCTCTTCCCGGGGGATCCCGAGGTGTTCCCAGGCCAGCTGAGAGACATAGGGCCTTTTTCAAACCGCCCCCTACACACTTTCCCTACCCACTACCCCTCTGTTTGCGCGTCCTCGCGGTGGGTCCGCCATATTAAGGGCCATCCCAAACCGATTCACGGGGAGGGATAGCGGGCTGTAAAACCCTCCACAAGCGAGTGTGCACGGATGCCGACTCGCTGAACACGTGCAGCGCTAAATTGTGTCCAGTGACAGCCATGGAGGAAGCAACAAACAAATGTAACTGCCACGCAAGTGCCTGCACAGACTCTGTTAAACTAAGACAACTATTTCATGATTGCCATCCTGCATCAGGCCTGCCCTGCATTAGTCCAAAAAAGAGTTTATTTGATTAAATGTTTTATATTTACAATATATGTAACGACAACCAAATAATTCATAAAAGTGAGAGTGAAAAATGAAAGCTCTTCAGTAATAAAAAGAATAATAAAGAATAAGGGAAATAATTTGTATTGTCCTAGGATAAAAAAGTTTTTTAAATTACCTGGGACACGTTAATTAGGCTAATTTCAGCACTGAGATACATAAAGGCTGATCAAAATCGTGTTGCAGAAAGGTTCTCTGCTAATATTTAGGCCATTTCTTATTTTCATTATCTGCATGTGATTTTTTTTTCATAAACTCAAATCACAGGAAAAAATAGCCTATCTGCTTTTTGGTTCTCTGACATTAAAACATATTAAAAATTAAAACACAACATACCATCAGAGTTCAAGTTCAGTCTCAAAATATTAATAATAAATATTATTATGCCAGGGTCTAAAATATGTTGGGAAACTTTTGATAAATTGACCTTACATTAAATTATGCAATAAAGGACGATTTTTTGTATTCAATCTCATATAATTTAATAAAAATGAATAAAATCAATATTCAGAGAGATTTTTTTACAGACTGCCTTCGCAACAAAAGTACAGAGGCTCCCATTTCAGTGCTGCATAATCAAACGTAAACGGCGCCTTAAACCTCTGCTCCTTTTGGAGGATCTCATCTGCTCATGTTTTAGTCACTGGTGGATCAATGCAAAAACTGCCGCTCGTGCAAGATGCCGCTTCGAAACCATGGCAACATACACTTCCTGTTTCCGCCTGAGGGAGGGAAGTTTTATCCCAAAGTTTATTGCTGTAGTCCTACCCTTCACCATGATGAAGTGAACTACATTCAGCTGCGAGTGTGACTCCGTGACGGAGTGCACTCCATTATGGAGGGGGAGTGTGCAGGGGCCAGTTTGAAAAAGGCCCATAGTCTCTCCGATGTGTCCTGGGTCTTCCTCGAGGCCGCCTACTGGTGGGACGTGCCCGGAACACCTCACCAGGCGTCGAGGAGGCATCCTGACCAGATGCCTGAGCCACCTCATCTGGCTCCTCTCAACCCGAAGGAGCAGCGGTTCTACTCCGAGCTCCGACCCAACCACAGATAAGCGGGAGGGTAGAATGATGGTAATAGAATTAATCAAAGATGCAATCACTTCACCAACAAATAGAAACAACCCTGTGGCTTGGGTGCAGAGCCTCCTCCTAATAATTGAAATACAAATATAAAAGTTCACATTAATAAAATTTGTGTTGACACAATCAGCAAAGGTTAATTTAAGTGTATTATTTCTGTCAATTACTGAACACACTAAATAGACTGTTTGGTTTTCTTTTACAATAATTGGTCTTACCTGTTGCAGTGGTTTACCTTTTGAATTCTGCAATCTCTGACCTTGCCTGAGACTGTGAAGAGAACCAACGTTTCTCACAGTCATCAGTGGTTCTAGTCAAAAGTGAGAATGCTGCATTTATTTGTAAGAAAATTTGTTCCCATGTTTCTTTTTTCAATTGCGAGGTTTTCCCAGATCTAAATTTCCATCTGATAATGTTCTTTCTTTCATGGACTAGTTGGGCAAGGAGAAAAAGCTGCTCTGGCATCCAGTTTGGTTTACGCTTTCTTTCTGATGTTTTCTCTGCCATGGTTATTCCACAGTCCCAGTCATTAAGAGGCTGCTTATAAGTTTATCTGCTAATCGTTTAACCAGATACTGCTGCTTAAAATAAGCAGAACACATACAGTACTTGACTAATCAGTATTTTACTCTTGGTTTAATGTTTAATCAGTAGCCTTCATTAGTTTTATTTAAAGGTCTTTATTTGAATATGCCAACATGACACCTTTCTCTAAATTGAGTGATTTCTATGTCTACGGTTTCTAAGACTCACAAAAACACGTTTCCTGTCTGACAATCATTGTAGACATTGTAAGTCAAGTGGTTCCTGATACATGACATTATCCATAGCAACAGGGTCAGCTCCACCCCTTTCTTTTAGCTTAAGAGTTCTCTGAATTTCTTAGTCAGAGTTAGTCTCAGGTTTTAAGAGAAAACTCTTAGTAAGGAACTTTAAGTGTCATTTAGGAGTCCTCCAAGTGGTAAAATAAAATGCTTTGTGAGAATAGAATTATAATGAAATTAGGGGAAATAGATTAAAAGTCCTGAAACAGCAGAGTCACTGCTGTCTTAGCATTGTGTCTTGTTAGTACATTGTTGATCCGCATTTGCTTGACCTCTTGAGGAAGGATCAGAGTCCTGTTATTGACTCAGAAGGGGACCGTAGTACTGTGTGTTTTTGTCTGCCTTGGTGTGAATGTGAAACATGTGCCAAGCCACACTCTCTCAAAACCCCTCAAAAGCTGTTCCCTTGAACTTCACACAAATACAGCATCTTTGCAGAATTAATGCTGATGTTTTGAGGTGTAATATTAACAGAGTTTATAGATAAATGTACTGTGAAAACTGATAATGACAAAGGTTTAAAGGTCACTTCGTTGCGCAGAGGTGCTCTGAGAATCTTTCAAAGCTGATACCGCTCATACATTATGTTTGGAGCATAAAAGAAGCTCCTTCAGAATGTTTTCATTATGTTTGCCAACATGGGCCCATATTAAAAGAATTATTAGACTGATGTGTATCAAACTTACTGCCTGCCCCTGCCTGTATTTATGAGGGCATTACAATTTTCCAATCCTACTCCATGATAATCCATGGTAATCTATGCGGCCATCCTTTAACCCGTTGGCCTCATTCGTACTTGTCCACCACTTTGAGGTCAAAAAGCCAATTTTACTAATCAGTATTCATTCAAGATTGGTGCCATCCTCTCTGAATTGCTTTGCAGCAAATTGTAGCAGAGGACTTGGACTGCAACAAAACCTTCTCAGAAAATATTACATATTTCTGATAATGTTTCTCTTGTCATACAGCATAAAATGATTCTTTGTCAATAGGAACATTCGAAAACAGCTGAAAATGAAGAACTTGAGAGACTTATCAGTGTTTAAAAGTGACAAATTGTCAGAGATACAGCACTCCTTAAAGAGACTGTGAAGAGTTTCTAAGTTATTACAAAAAAGTTTCACTTTTAGATAGATGCCTGATCGAAATACACAATTTAAGATGAGTTTTATAGCATCAAAATAGGTTATCTATAAATGCTATTCCTAAGTCTTCCGGTCGGATCAGACAGGGCTGGACTGGCCTGGATACTCAACTTCAGGAACAAGACAATTAAAACTAGAGCAAATTTATATTATTTTATTATTTATATTACACCTCTTAGAGCACCGGGCTGTAAGTAGCGATATGTAGCTGGCTACAACTACGATAATAAGTTTTCCAAAAATTGTTTGTTGTCACATGTCAAAAACTACCGCTACGTAACTAGAAAGAGATACATTACCTCGTCGCTTTGCATCCTATAAGTTGTTGAAAAAATAAGTTGTAAAGCAATGCAGAGTTCTGAGGACGGTCCGAGCTGCATCACAACAAACACACGCTTTGGCTTCAGTCACGTCTTTGGTGCGTTCCAGTTGCAGTCAGAAGTAGGAATTTCCGGGTTCCAAGTAGGAAACTGCAACTGGAACGTTCACCGAAGTCAGAATTTCCTACTGGGAACTCGGTGAAACCTCGCCACCCCCGAGTTGGCAATCGAAGATTGATGCCCACAATGTGAACAGTTATTTAGCTCCTGTAATAATCAATTTATTTGCACTTCTGACTGGGGTGTGTCGCTCTAGATCAGCTGTATACATAGTATTGCTAGACTTATATTTACAAAAATGCTGCCATAGTGATAATCAAATTCTTCATGTGGTATTTGTGAACAAAAACGCAGGGTGTGCTAACAACAGCTAACAATAGCCTGGTAGATCAGCATGTTTTTTTCTGACTTCAACTGGAACGCCCATAAGTCAGAGATAATGTCACTCCCATTTCCGAGGTTACTGGAACGCAGCATTATAACAGTCGCAGCGCGTGCTCATGGGTAGCAGAGTCTTTATTTCGCCGGTAATAGATTCTCCTCACAGCACCTTTAACTAACTTTACCAGTACTCTATATGCTGGCTGACACCAGACTTTTACAGAAATCTAAAGGTGAATATTGTATGAAATATTCCAGAATATTTCATGACTTCCTAATTGTTCATAGAAATCTGGGATGAGATTTTTTGAGGTTTTGTGTGTTGGGGTGCGGCCTTAAAAAAATCAATCTAACATGTCAAGATTTTTTGGTAGATTTCTTCTGTAATTTCTGAAGAATTCATTTTGTTACAGTTTTGAATCTCCCTGACAGTTTTGGAGCTTGGCACTGACAGTCCCTGCATTCCATCTACATAATGAGCGCTAAAGTAGACAAGGCCATACATAATTAATGACTGTGAACAATCTGACTAGCCAACTGACACTTGACTGCTCTTAAAGAAACCATTACTCTATAACTCTATAAATCAAGTTTTTCTATTTTTCTCAAGGGTGGCTTTACTGTTGTATAGAATAAAATCAAAACATGGTTGTAATATGAGAAAACCACTTCATTTTGAAGGACACTTATTATTCTTTTACCTAATAGCTTCTACTGACCCTCAGAGGAAGAAAAAACTCAGTCTCAAACATAAACTTCAGAAACAGTTGTTCAAATCCATAATGACATCCAGGTTTATTATTTCCATGTCATGTAAGTGCAAGATGTTTTGGTAGAATCATATAATGGTAATCTTCTGGTGAGTTTAGTTTTGTCTTTTTCCCTTTTCACTCAAAGCTTCGGTGAGGAATATTCACAGACCTCTGCTGTTTTCATCACTCTGTTCATAAAACTATTCAATTTAGCCCTTAACTGATGTTACCTTGGAAATACAGCTTTCTATGAATCTGTATGGCTCTGTCTGAAAGTGCTTTAGAGCAGTAATAATTGTGAAGAAACTGGCACTTGCTGCTGATGGTATTATTCTTTTTTGGTCATCAGTTTTAGACTGTTTCATTTCATGCTGAATATTGTCTTGAGAGCCTTGAGTTGACTTTTTCTGGCAATATTTGTAGTGCAAGTTAAATCTTTTCCCATTACTCCTTCACCCCTGTCTCCAAAACTCTTAAGTGCTTCTGTCTTTACATTTTAAATCTGAAGACATTTCTAAATCTTACATTTGATTTCTTGATCTGTCAAGCATGCCTTTGGTGTCTGTTACCAAGGCCCCGTTTGTCTCAAATCCATGGTTATAGATAAAAAACCATCAACTGGCTAATCGTGGAAATCGCTCTGGAGCTCCACCAAGTTATAATCAATTGTTCCTTGGCTCCAGGCCTAGCTGTCAGCTAATATAATGTAAATCCTTTGGTACATTTAAAGAAATCAGGTAAGACTTTAAAACAGAGAGCCAAAGCTGCAACCTTGTTGTTGTGGGTAATGAGAGAGCAGATTTGACATTAATATTTTAAACCTTCTAAGAACTTTCTTTATTTTCTAGGTCAGTTCATGGTCCCTCCAATTGGGTTATGAAACATAATTATTTTTTGGTTATTTCAAGTAGAATAACAAGGGAGCATGTCATTAAAAGTTACTTTGGACGACTTTTAATGACTGAGACGATGATGTGGATGATCACTCCCTTGGGAGCAATAATACTTTGATATGCCATGTAAGTTTAGCGGTGAGAGTGATACAAAACTTTCTAATATAGAATGTTGAAGAGGGATTTAATATTCAGATGTGTTGAGCCGGTTTGTCTCGCAGACGGCTAAATTTATTACCTTTTTCATGTCCCCGGGGTGCTCAATTATTTGTTTGATCTTCCTGGGCTTTTCCAAAGGAACAAACACATTTCTGATCTGAAATACCACGCTGTGTTATTCATATCACACGTCTGGTCATTTGAATTCGTATCTGAGGGATCAGAAAGTTTTTGCAGAAAAGTTCTGCTGATACAAATGGGATATTTTAGACTTATTTGAAGCACAGTGTCCTCTGAACACCAAAGGATTGAATAAACACCTGTCTCATTCTTAGATTAGATGTTCCTGCTGTGGTGATTATTAGAAAACCTTCATGTTGTTCCAAAGTTATTTTTCCTCCAGGATCCTTGTAGAAAGCGTTCAGACTATTCAGCTTGAAGAGTGTATCCACAGCATACGTCCAACTTGCCCGTGAACTCGATCCCTAGGCGGCCCTTAAGTGATAATCACTGAATACTTGAGTTTTTTTTCTATATGCAGGAGACATAATGTAGCAGAGCCCTCCAGCTCTGAGCAGCATTAGGTGAAAGGAGAAGAGATCTTAGTGGTTTATCTAACCATAATGTAATACTGTCCTCTGTGGACTCTAATCAAGCTGATGCTTTATTGAAGGAGGTGTAGTTATGGCAACAGTTCCGTTTTTTGTTGGGTAAAGACAACAAATGTGATAGAAACAAGTTTTCCTGTCAATAGTTTCCTGCTTTATGTCTCTGATTTAACACGATCCACAACGTCCTTTTCTCATGGTTTATTGATGCACTGAAACGTTTACATGTTTTCAGCTCAAGCCCTGGACAGTGTGACTCTTAAGTTACTCAAAACTCAGTGACATTAATTTGTTATTATTCAGTACTGCTTAAAAAGTCATACATTTTATCATTACTTGCTTAGTATCAAGTTGGTTACGTTTACCTCTCAGAAAAGCTGACCTTTAACAGATTAACACAATGTTTACAAAAAACTACAATTTTTGTTTTTCTATTATGAACAAGAACTCAGAATAAAATCACAGGCCAGTTTATTAGGAACACCTTGCCACTACCAGGTGGGACCCAATTAGGGCTGAACAACTAATTGCAAATTAGATTAAATCGCAATATGGCTTGTTGCAATTTTCAAATCGCAGAAGGTTCAATATTTTTAGCCCAAAATGTGTTGAACATTTTGGCATTGTGATGTAGTTTTTTGCAATTTCATGCCTATTTTTTTTTTTTTTACCTCTGTTCATACACTTAATTCCTACTTTTGGACCAGTTTTACCTTTTTTTCAACCCAATTTTTACAACTTTATGCCTACTTTGCCCCCATTCATCTGTTTTTGGCCACCGTCAGTACCATTTTGGGATTTTTTTTTTTTTAATGTATTTTTTGGGCATTTCTTATGCCTTTTTTTAATGATAGTAGAGAGACAGTGGATAGGCTTGTGAAAGGGGTTGAGAGAGAAGGGGAAGACACTCTGCAAACTGGTCACAGGCAGGATTTGAACCTGGACCGGCAGAAGCAAGTACATGGGGTGCTAACCACTCCGCCAAACCAGCACCCCCATTTTGGGAATTTTGACATGGTTTTTGAAATTTAATTTCAAATTTAACTCCCAATTTTGCTGCCACAATCAATTTTCCTAAGCCACTTTTTTTTTTTTTTTTGCCAATTTTCCCCATTATTTTTGCAATTTCATACCTATTCTGCACCTATTTATTAACCTTTTTCCGCTTTCATACCATTTTTACCCAGTTTTTACAATTTCATACCTATTTTGCTTCTGTTCTTCAATTCTCCACTTTTTCTCAAATCTTTTATCCTTAGATTAATTTAATGTCATATTGGTTTTACGATAAAAAGATCTACTGCTTATGTTTGTTTAAGAATACATAAGATGAGGAACATTAAAACAATTGCAGAGTAAATCGCACTATTGGGGGAAAAAAATCGCAATTAGATTATTTTCTCAAATCGTTCAGCCCTAGACCCAATTTTACCTTCTGAACTGCCTTAATTATCTATGGTACTGATTCAACAAGGAGCTAAAAATATTCCTCAGAGATTTTTGTCCATATTGACATGAAGCATCACATTTTAGTCTGTTCATCATCCCAAAGACGCTCAATTGCTTTAATATCTAGTGATAATGGAAAACATCGGTCACAGATTCCTCTTTAACAGTTTTAAAAATCACCTGAATGATTCGAGCATGACTGGTGATCTGACACATGCCCATTCATTAAATATTTCCATTATTCACAGTGTGCAGTTTATGTCCTATTTATTTTGGCAGATAAAGATTCCATGATTCAAACATCAAAATGGGAAACGTATCCCCTGGTTTACGTTCCCCACTTCATGGTCAAAAAACATTTTGTGTCCAGCTTATCTCAACCTGAATAAAGCCAAAGGTTCACCTCCACACCTGTGTTGGCTGACCTATTTAACTAAAACTCCACCCATAGCCAAACATCTTCTGGACAGGTATGGATTTAATCTATGAATTAACATAAACACCACACTTACTTATATATAAATTAATACATTTAAATGAAATCGATCCTTATGATCAATAATCTAAACTAAAGCATATAATAATTATAATACAATAATTACATCCACGTTTTGATTCCTCAACTTAACGTCTTCATGAAAACAAACACAGACGTCTGGGTGTGCTTGGAGGAAAAACGACTGGACTCTAATTTCTGTGGCTTCCTGATGCGGTTTTGTTATTTATACAAAACCACAACCACTCGCAGGGTCGTAGCCTTCCACTTCGACCTGCTTCATGGGTAGCGTCCCTCCTTCCAATTGGCTGTGGGACGAAAACGACTGACCTCTGATTGAATGAAAACCTCTGATTGGCTGGGTGGACAAAGCTTCTCTCTGACTGGCCGTAAAATCTGTCAATCTCAGAGCAGGAACGCCTTTTGCTCATAGAATTTATGAACAGATCGTTTTGAAGTCTTGCACCAAATATCTCAGCGGAACCGGATGTACGATTTCTGATTTGCACTTGTAGGAAACAGAGAATGAGTGATTAGTGGGGAGGATTTGAGGGGTTTTAAGTGGCAATTTATGTTTGTGTGTTAAAGGACACAGCTATTTTCATGGTAAATTATTTCACATACTTATTGCACAAGTTCACATTCAGATTTACACATATTCAATTCTCACCGCAACTTTACTTCGTACGATACAGGTGCACAAGTATGTTTTGCACCTAGTGCGCTGCAACAATAGGTGCAAAATGTGAGCGTGTCAGTGTTGAAATATGTGACTTGTCGAAAAGGATTTGTGCACCTGGAATTACGATTTTGTGAATGTGTATTTTTGTGTTGCATTTTTGGGAAGAAAAAAATGGACACATACAAAAAATCATTTTACAAGTTCACAACTCATAGAGTGTGGGGAATCAGATTTACTGATACACATACAAATTCAATGTACACAACTACAAATTCAATGTTACAGGTGCTCAAACGTGTTGCACCTGAAATACCTCCATAAAAGTACCCTTTTTTTCCTGGTCTTAGCTGACACAAGTGAACTGTCCGTCATGTACTGCAAGATTCAAGTTGTTCAGGGTTCAGAAATGGTCTTCTACACACCTTGGTTGTACCTAGTCTTTTTTAGTTACTGTAACATTTAAGTTACCTAGAAGCACTTTGGTCTTTCTCGTATGACCACTGGAATGAACAGTGCATATTTTCACAGAAAACTGCCATTTATTGGATTTTTTTTCTTTTTTGGACCATTATCTAACTCTGGAGATGGCTAGGTGTGAAAATCCTAGCAGATCAGCAATTTTTGAAAGACGCAAAATAGGGATAGCATTATGTGCTTTCCTTAATTCAGAGTACTTACAGACTAAAAGAAATAGTATAAATAGTCTTCATAATCAGAATGGACAACATTAGCATAGGCTTACATGTCCAGGAGACATCCAAATACATAATGCCTCCAGTCCAGCTGTTGTGAGAGCAGAGCCATAAAAAGAAACACCTAATAAAATAAACACCTAATATTTATGGATGGAAGGGAAAATTTAAAGAAATTCAGCTAAAAGCCATCCACCGTGAAAGTCAATGATGGAATAATGGATTATTTAATGGCATTTTGTAAGTAAGTAAGGTTATTCATATAGCAGATTTCTAACAGACAACACCAAGTGCTCTGCTACAAACATATAAAAGACAGGACCAAAGATGATCTGAAAGGCTTTTTAAAAATGGCCACTCTTTTAACACACATTAGCTCGAGGGAGGGAACTCAGGAGTAGCTGTCTCAGTTGCACAGTCTCCTTTAGTTTAACATCTTGTTTGATGTAAATCCAGATGACTATTATCAGAAGGTCTTAGAGTCCTTCTGGTATTGTACAGTTTCAAAAGGTGCTCAAGCATGCAAGGCTCTGAAGACAACCACAAAGACTTTATACAGAATTCTGGAGTGAATTTTGAGCCTGTGCAAGAACAGTGGTATAACAAAAAATAAGACCTTAAAACTTGATTACACAATCCTTTCTGACGAAAGCATGCTCAAGTGCGTTGTCAATGCCTCAGTTGCACTTGAGTATGCTTACAGCATGCATACAGACTACAAGATACAAACACACACAAACAAGAGACACTCACAGCCTTGACAAAAGAGAGCAATACAATGAGATAATATTTTAGTCATTTTCATAAAAGTCAGTCCCCCAAGCAGTCCTCCGCCCCTTTGACATAAATTAAGATTATTATTTGGAGGAGAGGTAACTTACACCCTAAAAACTCCTGGGTTATTTCTTCAACCCATATTCTGGGTTATTTGGGTTGGGTTAAAATTATGGGTTGTTTTTTAGAGAATAACTTATTTTCTGGGTTACATGGCTAATATGTAACCCAATTCTTGGGTTGTTTTGGTTATTATACCATTTTATAACATTATTATACCAAGTATAACCCAAGTTCTGGGTTACTCTGACCCAGAAAATTGGGTTATTTTTTTGACCCAACTTTTGGGTTAAATATTTGACCCAGAAGTTGGGTTATATTGACTACAATGTCGGGTTATTTTAACCCAGAAGTTGGGTCAAGTATTCAACCCAGAAGTTGGGTCAAAAACAACAACCCAAATGTCTGGGTTGATATAACCCAGAAATTAGTTGGTCCCTTTTTAACCCAGCGGTTGGGTCAAAAATAACCCATTATGGGTTTTTTTTGACCCAGGAGTTTTTAGTGTGTAACAACAGTGTTCCACCTGTATAGATGCAGAGGGCTCTAATTTCATAGAAATTCACCTGCCCTGCACCACGTCTGCGCCGTGCCAACAGGGTGTGTCCAGCGCACTTTGCAAGTTTCCTGCAGCGCACTCCAGGCAAAGAAAGGCGCACTCAGGCCTCCGTCCCTGCCCCTCCACACATGTGCTAGAGAGGGAGGAGAAAAGGCTTGAGTGGGTTTAACACAGCTGAGTGTTGTCTTCACCAATCAAATGAACTTCTCTCCTTGCCTTTAAATGTGCTGCGGGCAAGGCGCAGGGACTGATTGGTCTGACCAATCCCGCCACCGCACAGTGTGCTGGAAAGACCCGGTAGCGGAGACAGTGAGAGCAGCTGTCACTGTTACAGCAACTAGAGGGCAGAGGGGCAGAGGGGCAGAGGGGTGCGCATCTGAGGCCACGATGCACGTCACCATGTGGGCTAGCTCCCAGGACAGATGTGATCTGTTTCTTTGTCATTAATAGGAGTACAAATTAAGAGACATTTACACAGTGGCAGGCTAATCAATTCATGCTTGTGATCCACCTGCACTCCTGGTCTGTCATCGCCAAATAGCAGAAACTTTGGTGACACAGTATATCCTCTCCCTGTATCTCCTCCTTCTCCTCCTAAGAATAAAGATTAAAACAGAGAAATATGGGCAATCACAGGTAAATCCTTAAGACACAGAGTGACATACATTTATTTTTTCTCTGTTTTTTTCTCCCTCTTTTCTTTGAATATCATGAAATGAGAGAAGATGGATATATACTCCATATCGGATGTTAAGGCTGTTTATTGTTGACTTGCAAGATGTGCTTCAAACTTCCAGCTTTTGTCACGTTAAGTTTCCATTATGACAAACGGCTTTGATCAAACATAAGATGTAACGGGACAATTAATATAGATACAAATGTATATGCTGGTTCAGATGGGTACATAAAATAGTGATTGCTGTGATTGTTTATTGCTTAAAATGTGCCTGACACTCTGGAGATCTGCCTCTGAGGGTTTGGAGATGTGTGCGCACATGTGTGCCTGTCACCAAATTACAGCTGCTCAGGGTGCGCTTCGCCTGCACTGAGAATAGACCAGGTTGGAGATGGCGAGCTTTCAGCGCAACTTCCGCACAGTTTTTTGCCACAAAATTGTCACTGCGCCAACCTGAATCTGTCTGCACCTCCCGGCGCCTATGTGTCGGCGCAGACGGTCTACCAAATTGTTAAATTGGCTGCGTACGGCGGTGCGCCAGGCGGTGTGCCAGGCTCTGTGCACCCTGCGCCATCCTGCGCTGCACCACAAAATTAGGGGCCAGAGAGTTTAACTGTTAGAAAGTACTGACACTGTTTTATTGGACATGAACCCCTAAAACAGTCTTATTTATACTTTTCTGCAACTGATGCTCTCAGAGTTGTTTGTCTCCCTCTCTCTTTTGTTCTGGATTACTGCATTTTTACACATCAATAATCATCCTCATTCTGTGGGATCAGCTGATGTAATAACTGAATAATGAGCGGAATACATTTCAAATCAGGAGTTGTAATTTTTGCGCGAGTAAAAAAATGTAAAGCCAAACAACTTTAAGAGTCGATCAGAGTCCAGTGAACAGTGAACGAAAAGGTAGTGGAGAACAATGTGCATAAAAACAAAGAGGCGGACCGTAAATTGTGAACAGATGCTAAGACATTAGGAAAAAAAACTGAAGTTGCCTTTATATATATTCAAATGCAACCACAGCTTTCTGGAACAAATAGCAGAAAAACTGTCCAAATTAAACAATAAAGATAACTATAGGACCGCTTTGGGGTGCTGGTTTGGCGGAGTGGTTGGCATCCCATGTACATGCTTCTGCCGGTTCAGGTTCGAATCCCGCCTGTGACCAATTTGCAGAGTGTCTCCCCCTACTCTCTCACCCCCTTTCACAAGCCTATCCACTGTCTCTCTCCTATCAATAAAGGCACAAAATGCCCAAAAAATACATTTAAAAAAAAAAAAAACTGCAGGAGCGCTTTGATTTTTTTAGAGAGATGTCTTAATTGCCCAGGATTTATTTCAAACATGGCCCAGTCACAAAGGATTAAAAACACAAGCATCCTCTGCAAAAAATTTCCAGAGCTCCACAGGTGAGGAGCTGTTACTGAGGATAGGGGCAGTGAACTTCCCGCTTCACTTAAGCACTGCGTGGAGCACTGACACTGCTCAAATGAGCCGGACATTAGGGGGATAAAGGCTCAGACACTGCATGGTTTGGCCAGTGGGAGTGCACACATACTGAGCAGCCTTACAGCAGCATTTTAGACCACATGAGGGCTGCTCAAAGATGAGTTGATATCACACATGCATAGAGAGCCACAACAGCAAACATCTGAAGATTGGTTCACCATAGGCTTAAATATGGTAAGATTTCTTCAGTGATGAAAAGTAGACTATAACCAAGTTGTTATTCCCTTGTCCCAGACTCAGTGCCTTGCCTATTAAACAAGTGCACATGACATTACTTTTTTTTTTTTTTTTTTTTTTTTTAAATATATATTTTTGGGCATTTTGTGCCTTTATTGATAGGAGAGAGACAGTGGATAGGCTTGTGAAAGGGGATGAGAGAGTAGGGGAAGACACTCTGCAAGCTGGTCACAGGCGGGATTCGAACCTGGACCGGCAGAAGCAAGTACATGGGGTGCTAACCACTACGCCAAACCAGCACCCCACACATGACATTACTTTAATTGTCAAAAATGACCCTTCATGCAACTCACTTGACATCTATTCTGAATAAATAAAAATGTCTAAGTGGTGAACTTTAGCCCACGTGTTTAAAGGGACTGTGAGGAGTTTCGGAGTAATTACAAAAAGTCTCACTTTTAGATGATGGAAATACACACTTTAAGATGAGTTTTATAGTATCAAAAAAGGATATCTATAAATGCTATTCCTTAGCTTCGCGGTTGGGTCAGACAGGGCTGGACTGGCCTGGATACTCAACTTTGGGAACAAGACAATTAAAACTAGAGCAAATTTATATTATTCGGACACGTCTTAGAGCACAGGGCTGTAAGTAGCGATATATAGCGGGCTACAAAACTACGATACTAAGTTTTCCAAAAATTGCTTGTTGTCACACATCAAAAACTACCGCTACGTAACTACAAAGAGACACATTACCTCGTTACTTTGAATCCTGTAAGTTGTTGAAAAAAGAAGTTGTAAAGCAATGCAGAGTTCTGAGGAAGGTCCAGGCTGCATTTATTAGCAACAAAACAACAAACACACGCATTGGCTTGGGTCACGTCATTTGGTGCGTTACAGTTGTAGTCAGAAGTCAGAATTTTCGAGTTCCGAGTAGGAAACTGCAACTGGAACGTCCCCCGAAGTCGGAATTTCCTACTTGGAATTCAGTGAAAACTCGCCACCCCCCAGTTGACAATCAAAGATGGATGCCCCCAGTGTGAACAGTTTTTTAGCTCCTGTAATAATCCATTTATTTGCACTTCTGACTGGGGTGTGTCGCTCTAGATCAGCTGTATAAATAGTATTGTTAGACTTATATTTACAAAAATGCTGCCATAGTGATAATCACATTCTTCATGTGATATTTGTGAACAATAACGCAGGGCATGCTAACAACAGCTAACAATAGCCTTGTAGATCGGCATGTTTTTTTCCGACTTCAACTGGAATGCCGATAAGTCAAGATGATGTCACTCCCAGTTCTCAGTTACTGGAACACAGCATAACGACAGTCGCCGCACATGCTCATGGGTAGCAGAGTCTCAATGTCACCGGTAGTAATAATGCCATTTACAACTGTAGCACTTTGTGGGCTTGGCCTGTCACAATGACAAAATTTGCTGGACCATAATTGTGCAAAAAATTATTGCCGATAAACGATATTATAGTCAGTGTTCTTTTGAAACATCATTTTTTCATTAATGTAAAATATATGTCGTGATAAAGTGAGCACACCATTTTAAAAGCAATGAACTTTAATTTCTTAATAGTATTTAACTGTAATTGGAAGGTCAAGAGCTTTTAATTAAAATAAATTAAGAATATAATAAATTAAACAAACAAAGAGAAAAAAATACCAATGAAAATTAAATGGACTCTCTTTTGGGAAGAACTGCATGTAAAAAAACATTATAATAATCAAAAACAATTAAAAAATAGACCCTGTCTCTGTAAAGAAAAAAACAAAACTCAAATAAAAACACACACAGCAATAAAAACAATAAATAAAATAAAATATAATTCATACAGTTCCTGAATTATTTGTGACATGTACTTTCTCCCAGTCAATTCGTACTTTTGCAATGTAGGAAACAACACTGTCTGTGAACGCACCATTTTGCGCTGTTTTATTTATATTTACGTTGCCTCAGTAAGCACTGAATGTCAGGACAAAGGCTCCACTGCACCTCCCGTTCTTTGTCGCCACTACTTTTAAACAAATACGACCTATCGGCTCGTCAGTGTTCATGAGCTCACACCTTGTTCATTCTGATTAAAACCAAAATATTCCCGCACTTGGACTGTGGCATTCAGCTTAGGAACCGTTGCTTTCATGCCTTCATTCATATTAGTGTTTGCTTCCTGTTACTCCTCACGATGCTAACTTCAGCTCTGTGTGTGTGTGTACGCACGAGCAGCACCGCCTCCCCCTCAAAAACTGAATGATTGACAGATGGATCACTAACCCTAACCTTGCTCATTGAGAACCAATGTGCCCTGGCGTTGAGAAAGATGGACGGAGTGAACCATCTCCTCATCCAGCCTGTTTGTTAAAAAGCGAGGAGGGAAACAAACATGCATGCACGCCAATTTATTGAGGCCGGCAGACTTATACTGACTATCATGACAGGCCTATTGTGGGCTAACGCTACTGCTAGTAATCTTCAGTGAGACCATTTCAACCAAAAAGGCTGTGATAAACAGAGATAAGCCATTTTGCTGAGTAAACTAATATATTTCTATCCAAATAAAAAGATGATTTGAATTTACAAATGTTTCAGTGTGGACCAACAGAGCTAGTACAATAATGTTGATAAAGGCAGTGATACTAGCTGAAGCAGTTTTTCCTTCAAGTAAACTTGTTAAAACATGGCTGTATCTTTATCCAATGAACAATAAGTGTTAGCCAAATACTTACTCTGATGATAACCTTTCATTCTGTTCTTCTGCTTTGTCTTTTGAGTTTGAAAAACTTCGATTTGGGTCCATACAAGTGAAAATATTTATCAAAGAGGAGAGGATCTGCATGATGTGAGCTGCTGACTGCAGATTTACACACATTATCCTCATGTATCCTCTGATCCTGAAACCTCTTGAAGTGTTTTTATCAAGTCACACACTGGTATTTCACCAAGTTTGGCAACATAAGCTCACAGTTAATGCACCAACATCAGCAGGTAGCTGGAATGTTTTCATGTCCTTCAGCTCCCATTGAGGTCTCCCCAATTTGTCATTCAAACCCACTAAATCTCCTTGCTGTGTGTACAGTGCATGCAAGTATCCTCATGTATCCAAAAGAAATGGTGGTCATAATCCCTGAAAAACTGCAAAATGGTCTTGTTGGGCAGTGGTTGTTTTTCTTCTTTCTGAAGCATGCAGAGCCTCCCTGTAAACTACCGACTGACACGCTGTCTGCACTGAAAAGCAGCTATTTCAGCCCAGTCTAAGCTTGTTTTTGGGTTTGTGAGTCTTTGTAAGGTGACCAAATTCATTTGATAGACTTAGTGATATTTTTGTTACATATTATTGATACTGTGCTGCTTTAGTTGATTTTAAGAGAGTAGTAATTAACAGCTAAAATGCACTATTCTCTATCGATTATTGCAGTACATCCACAATTGTTGCGTCATGTCAGTCACATATCTGCAACCTACAAGTATGAATTTTTCACCAAATCTGACATCATACGTACATGAGGGAGCAGAATTACAGATCAGTTTCATTCGTGTCCAAAATATTGCCTACAATCCACAGCCTTATACAGTCAACACGATCAAGTCAAGCAGACAAATTCAAAATATCATCTGCATATCAATGATAAGAGACTAGAGACTTGTGTCAAAGGTAAATTTCCTAAAGAAACGTTGTTTTGAGAGTTTTTGTGCATACATTTGGCTACCGAGAGTATCTTTTGACACATTAAATGCAAAATAAGTCAACAAACCAATTTTTCATGCTATGCCCTTTTCAAAGGACATGGGACATTTTAATCTATTCAGAATCTTTTTTTGGGGGAACCAGCCAGAGCAGATTTCAATAAAAGGGAGGTCTGCATTTCAAACCAACATTTATTCAAAACAAAAGACCAAACTTGTGCCACTAGATGAGGCCAGATTGCTCAGACCTTAAACAATGGTCCAAAAATACAAGGATAGCATAACTACCCGGGGCAGCTACTCAGACATTCCAAAATTACGACCTGTAATCTTTTTTCTCTCCCTGTAGATGGAGAGCAAAAAAGAAGAACCCTAATGTCTTCAGACATATCCACAGTACTGCTTCAAATCAGTCAAAATATCCACACTTCTGTGATATTTTACCTCCACTTACAACTGTCAGATAGTGAATTTCCTGGTGCAGCGCAGGGTGGTGGAGGCTGGCGCTCCACGCGCAGTGGTAATTTCTTCCGTCTCTCCATCGTGCGCAGCAAATTTGGCAGTTTTGTAGACCGGCTGCGCCGAGATGGGTGTAGCGGCGCACCAGGGGGAGGTGTCGAGAGATGCAGCTTGGCGCAGTGACAATTTCGTGTTGGTGCGCAGAAAGATCACCAACCTGGTGCAGGCGATAAGGGAGCACTTCGAGCCATTGGGGTACCACAGAAATGTGTGCTTGACCCTGTGCTGTACTGTGTTGTACTACTGGAAAGCTCACTGTCTCACCATCAGAGACTGTGAGAGCTTCTCTGTTCTTCAAGTTGTTGTTTTCCTGTGAAAAGTCTATTTAAGTGCTTATTGGTACTTGTGGGGGACATTAGAGAAGTATTCTCGTGCCATAAAGAAAGTTTGTGGAACAAGAAAAGAAAAGAAAAACTGAAAGTTATAATCCACCCTCTTTGTTTTCATGTTAAGTCACCTACCAGGTTAATTAAGGATTCCTAAGAAGGAGTGCAGTTTAATTGAAAGTCAGCTGCAAGGCAGCATTGGTTTAGTTTTGTGTTTTGAAATTAAAATTAAACAAGAGCCTCACACCCCTGTCCATGTGTCTTAAGATGTGTTCACACCGAATGCCAATTTGGGACCAAGATCACTTTGCAAACCCAAGTCCTGTCACCTGTCACCTGTACTCAGCTCATTTTGTCACCCTTTTGAGTTTCACCTTGCAGTCCTATCATATCTGATACTAGGATGTATTAGCTGACATTATTCCAACTGTATGCTTTTCACTGTATCCTTTTCTGTCGTCATCAGAAATATCACTAATACACAGAACTAGTATAAATGTGTTGATATATTTTATGGTAAATAAATACTCTGTTTATTTCATTGCATACAAATCTCGAAGTGTCTTTAACTTGGTGTCAATCCCACTAAAATATTGATTATCTAATTTTTGGCATTAGAGTGAAAACATTTAAATGCTCCCAGTGTTTTGATAGTATTACTAAGTGCTTTAATTTGAGTCTTTTGATAGGTAAATGGTGACTGCAACAGTCTTATTTGCGGTATCCCACAATTTTGAATCGGGAAGTGAGAACAAAATTTATGTGTTATCACATAAATTAAATAAATTCCTGATAAGTTGCCTGTAAGGGCTAAAGCTGCCTCTTTTAGTTTACAGTACATAAAAGAGGATTGTCCATAAAATAATAAAACAAATAAACTAAACTAAAACTAAACATAAAGCAGAGACACTCATAGTTTCCCGGTCCCCACTGAGCTTTCACCCTCTCTCTCCATTATTTTACTAACTCTTGTGATAGAACAAACATGGGTCAACTTGTCTCTCGCAAATTCTGTCACCATAATGCCCATAGTGGAGTTGAAGCATCACATGTGCACAATCACCATGTCTTGAAATGTCAGTGGGAATAGGACTACTGACGCCCACCGTCTGATTCTCTGAGAGTCAGAACTGTCAGTGTCAAATTGTGGAGCACTTGAGGTCCAGACAGATGCACTTAAAAGTCCAGAGGACCAAAACTTAGCTCTTGTTACAATCAGCTTCACCAGATCGTCTGTGATCCTGTGGAGAACAGTTTACTCTGAAGGACACTGACAGAAACCAAACAATGTCATGACAACCTCATCGATTGTCCTTGAGATATTTCATTCTGAACTAAGTGGCACAAGAAATTACAGATTTTCCATTCCCAGAGATCAGCCATTAGCATTACCAAAAGGAAAAAAGATTACAGTCTTTGCAGAGCCTCTATCAAACTCAAAGTGGAAGTAAAGGTTAGTCGTTTTAAGAAGAGTTGCCTTCCTCTTCTTTTCTCTTCTGCAGGGTGCTCATGTTGTGATCAAAAAGAGATCAACTGGTAGAGAGGAGGTGCAGGCAGGCCTATGCAATTCCAATCCACTCTGACTTCTGCTCTGCCGTTGCCTATGCAACTTTAAAGATGAAAGCAAGAGAGGGAGTCACATACTTTTAGTGTAGAAGTAAAAGGACAGCCGATGCACAATGCAGCAAAAAGTCTCCTGAGTTCAAACTTCACTTAACTTTGGCTGCAGCTGACACTTTAGATTCCCAGATACAATTCATCTTTGGCAACACGGGGCTTCACACACTCCAGAGGAAATGAAAGAAAAGGCTTAATGATTTTCTTCTTTCGTTGACAGGGTTGTTAAACCAAGCGTGAAAACATTCAATGCCAATATTCTGAAGGGTTTTCATTATTTATGAGCAAGTGCTGATGCTGCAAAATTGTCTACAATGTAAAATAACTGATAGACGGACAACAAAGGGCTGGACATGAGGTTATTTTCTTCCCTGACTGAGGTATTTTTCCTCCAACATAAAGAGTGTGTAAAGATGCATTATGAACAGCTTACTACGATGCATTATCAGACAATTTTCAATCATCTTTAAGAGAACTCTGTCTGCCCTCTGGGATATTAACAACGTATTTGGCACATCAGTGTTTAGAAATTGTATATCAAGACGACAACAGCATAATAAGATGTTATTTTTAAACTGCTGGGATCAGGCTCCTAAGCTTCCCTTTCCCCCCATAAACTGATAAGATTCTTGATATATATGCTATCATTTTTCAGCATTTCAGAATATAATGAAATCCTTTCACAGCTGTATGCACTGCTGGCAGAGTCAGGTCATATGTTCATGACTGTCATAGATATTTGTTATCTGTATTTTGACAGCTTAGACGCTGTCTTTAAATACATATAGCTGTACATTTCATCTTTTATATATATCATTGTACGGTCCACAAGAACCTCAGACTGTACATCATACAGCTTTAAAAGACACTGAGGCTCAGTACAAGGCCCTCAAGTCTCCTCAAAAACTAACAGACGGTGTCGGCTTGTTGGAAAGCTCTTTTTTTGAAGTCTGGGAGTCTTTGCTCTGTCAGGGAATTGATTTTAAAATGCTGTTCTGTTTTTTTCCATAGCATTGGATGGTTTAGGGCAAAACCACATGTCTTATTTGCTGCTGTTTTATTAAACTTCCAGACCTCTGAAACAGTCTGGGGCATATTTGCTGTCTTGCCCCGGAGTGAAATCAGAACATGGAGGAGCAGCGTTGAAGTTTTATGCATCACAAAATCCTAGAAAAGGAGAGCTCAGCTCAAAGCAAGAGTCATGCTGATTCTGAAAATTCTTCAAGTGCTTTAATGTGTTGTGTTGTTGGAGAATAATATCAACCAATCTTTAATCCTCATCAATCAATCTTTATTTCTATAGCTCCAGTTTACATAAAAACATATCCCAATGCACATTCCACAAAGGAACAAGTCTAAAAAGTACTCTGTTACTTTATTTACAAAGACCCACGATTAATCAACCATGATGATAGCACTTGGCAACACTAAGCAAAGTTTCAGTGACAATGAAAAACATTATTTATATAGGTCGAAACTTTGAGGAGAGACAGTCATGCTGATCTCCAGCTGTGACTTAGAGACAGATAAAGACGGAACAAAAACAATAACAACAACAATAGATAAAACAGGATTAAGGTTACTGTGCCTATCATCATCGTAATAGGGTAATGAGTGGTATTTGCAGACTCAGTATAATCTTCAGATTGTAATAAATTGTCATGTGTGAGGGACTTGTTTGTAGTGATAATTTAAGCCACATGAGATGATGCTTTGGTGGACACTGACTGTTGTGACTGTATAGAAGCAAGAGAATAATTTATTAGGTTTCTGGATGCTGAAAACAAGCGCATTGGCAGAGAAGTTATTAACAGCTTTGTTGCCTTTAAATGTCAGTAATAAAACACTTGATGAATCACAAGTAAAGAGTCAGGGGTTTTGTAGGATGATAATCAGTCATAATCATATATCAAACAGGTGCTAATGGTCATTCTTTTCAGGTTGAAACGGAGTTGGGGATTTGGCCAGGATTTGTAATTCACACAAGCAGATACTGTGGGGAGTTCAGACTGGCCCCAAATTTATTCTGCAGCCAAACAGCAACACAAACTTACAACCATTGTCCCTAATATCTACCTTCATTGTAAAGAAGAGCAAGTATTATTAAAAGGGGATTAAATGAAGGCACAGAAAGACATGAGCCAGCCTGCACTGAGTTCCTTTAAATGTTGTGTGAAAGTGTACCTACATGAACTGATGCTGTTTTGAAGACAAAGATTGAAGGGAATGGTTGTCTTGTTTCAATTTCATCTGGGATAGGCTCCTGACCCCCCCCCCCATACACACACACACTTTGTAAGTCCCCCCCCTACCCTCCAACAAAACATTCTTTCTTTCATTTTCTAAAAGCATCTTTCCATAAAACATTAACAGCTGACATAACAATAGATTAAATCTTGTCCTTAAAAGTAAAGAGAATATGGGTTTTGATCCCATGCAAAGGATTCAACTTGTATTTGAGGCTGAGCCCAAAAAAGATCTAATCCCTAAATTGACCCTTTTATTCACCAAAAAAATGTTGATTTTAAAGGGACTGTGAGGAGAATCTGTTTCCGCCGACATTGAGACTCTGCTACCCATGAGAACGCGCAGCGACTGTCGTAATGCTGCGTTCCACTAACCTCGGAACTGGGAGTGACATCATCTTGACTTATCGGCGTTCCAGTTGAAGTTGGAAAAAACATGCCGATCTACAAGGCTATTGTTAGCTGTTGTTAGCACGCCCTGCGTTGTTGTTCACAAATATCACATGAAGAATGTGATCATCACTATGGCAGCATTTTTGTAAATATAAGTCTAGCAATACTATGTATACAGCTGATCTAGAGTGACACACCCCAGTCAGAAGTGCAAATAAATAGATTATTACAGGAGCTAAATAACTGTTCACACTGGGGTCATCCATCTTTGATTGTCAACTCGGGGGTGGCGAGGTTTCACCGAGTTCCCAGTAGGAAATTCTGACTTCGGGGGACGTTCCAGTTGCAGTTTCCTACTCGGAACTCGGAAATTCCTACTTCAGACTACAACCTGAACACACCACAAGCCAAAGCGTGCATTTGTTGTGATGCTAATGAATGCAGCCCGGACCTTCTTCAGAACTCTGCATTGCTTTACAGCTTCTTTTTTCAACAACTTACAGGATGCAAAGCGACGAGGTAATGTATCTCTTTGTAGTTACGTAGCGGTAGTTTTTGATATGTGACAACAAGCAATTTTTGGAAAACTTAGTAGTTTTGTAGCCGGCTATATATCGCTACTTAAGCCTGGTGCTCTAAGATGTCTGAATAATATAAATTTGCTCTAGTTTTAGTTGTCTTGTTCCTGAAGTTGAGTATCCAGGCCAGTCCAGCCCTGTCCGACCCGACCGGACGGCTAAGGAATAGCATTTATAGATAACCTATTTTGATGCTATAAAACTCATCTTAAAGTGTGTATTTCAATCAGGCATCTATCTAAAAGTGAGACTTTTTTTGTAATTACTTAGAAACTCCTCACAGTCCCTTGAACATAAATATTTTTAATTATTTAATGTTTATGTTAATTTGTCAATATAATCAACCATTTGATAATTATTTTTGGTTTGTTTTTCTCTTAAAATCAGCTAAATGACAAAGTGTTCACTTCCCTGTCTGCACTGATGTATAGCCGAGCTTCTATTACTGCCGCATGGGACTGTTTCTCCCCCAGGAGGACATGTTGACCATCATCTCATGAGGCTAATAAACTATTGACGAGAGCTTCATACAACCCCAATTCCAAAACACTAACTACAGTACAGCAGAACTATTACTACTAATTTAAGCATTTAAGATGAAAAGTTCTTTGATTCACATTAATATTTCTGACCATGATAATAGATATAAGATTCATATCAATGGTTGTAGCAGTCCATCATAGCCTCAGCAGCAGAACAGCAATGAGCCAGAGGAACCTCTGAGACAAATGAGCTCTAAAACTCCTGACAACATTTTGTCTCAGATGCCCTATAATTGACCACAGATATCTGACAATTAAAATGATGTATTTGTTTACAGATAGACTTTAGTTTTCCTGAATTTTCTTTTCTTCCACAATAAAAATGCATTTTTTTTGCCTTTTAAGGGGAGCATCTCTTCTCTTTGCTATAAAAGTTAGAGATCACAGTCCCAGAGGATAAAAAGTGCATTGTTATTTCTGACTTAGCGACATCAGCAGGTCAGAACTTATTTTAGAGTGAATTTTTATTGTTTTATAACCAATTCATGCAAAATTAATGACAGAGCCACCTCCCTTGATGATGCTAATGAGGGAGTATAACCTGACTAGCAGCTTAACTCAGTTGCTCAGAACATCAAACCTTCACATTTTCTTTTTAAAGTTTTGTTATTTAAAAAAAGAAAATTACAAAGACAGACATGTGAATTGTTGCTAGAAGCAAAAAATTCATAGAGCTTATTCAAATCCTTCATATAAATAATGCAAACATGTCACTAAACAGAGACGGGACTGACATTCACCAACACCTAAATTTGATAAATTCGTAAATAAGAATTTACACACAATTCAAGCAGCAACAGAAAATCTTAACAGAAACTGTGAACACTATCAGCACCAGCATGAACAGCTGAACAGACCCACCTTTTATTTTTTCAATATACACATGCTTTTTTATTCTTTTCAACTTTTATTTCCCAAATTAGGTCTTTTTAAGCCCTTTGAAATGTTATGTGCTACACAAATTGGCTGACCTTTCCCTGCTTTAGTATTTTATCAAGGGAAATACTTTCAGGTCTTCATTCAAGAGCTGTCTGTTGAAATGTGAGTCATGCAACACATCCACTGTATACTTGCATGTCGTTTTTCCTTCTTTATATTTTATAATCAAGTTGCCTCATATTCATATCCATATTGTACTTATGATCTATCACTGTTTATTTAAACATTTCTCTTTTTAGATGGTATCAGCATTTACATACTTTTATGTTCCAACCTTCACAAAAGGTCTGGAGCATTTGGGTAGTTTCAGGGAGGAAAAGCCCTTCACACAGTGCAGTGACTCAAAAGTGCCACAATGACACTGCGTCATCATTACATCTCAAAACATTTACATTAACTCCATGAGGATGCAATAGCTCTGTTTATTCCTGCACATGCATATACACACAAAGTCAAAGACACTCACGCACAGCGCTTTTAAGCCTCGTTTCCACCAAGTGGTCTGGTATAGATCGGGTTTGGCTCAGGCCAGATTGGTATCGACCTGATCCACAACCAACCGAACCCTACATGGTGGGCGCTGTCTAAGCCGGATGCCGATAGCATGATGTAATAGCAGCGCAACACGGTGTACACGGCTCTCAAATACAACAAAGAAGAAAACGGGACACAGTAAACAAAAAGCAACGATGGAAGACATCCAGCAATTCTTCTTTTTGTGATCAGCATGTGGCTTTTTGTTACGAAGTGCAACCAAGCTTTGTTTCAGAGAAGGCTGTGTGCCACGAGAGTTATCTTCACGAAGATGCGTGGGGATTTAAACATGGTGAGGTTATGTGTTGTTCCGCTGTCACACGGAAAGTGACGTCTCCTTTGACCAATCAACGGACTGCAGTGTTTCTAGCTCCACCCTCTGGGGTTGGATCGGTTGCTTGGCACCCTAACAGAAGGGTCCCAAATAGTAGGACGCTACGGTTCACTTATAAGGGGTCCTGTCCCAGTTTTAGGCTATGGAAGCACCACAAAATGCTAGCTGTACTGAGACGAACCGAACTGAACCCTCTGGTGGAGACGGGGCTTTTGTCTCCCACTGAATTTGCATGGCCCTTTCTCTGGAGACAGAGTGATGTTGTAGTTTTCTTTTGATATATTGCATCTTATTTATGTCATAAATTTTCAGCCATTTATTAACTTCTTTCTTATTCTGGTCTTTTAGGCTTTCACCCATGTATGTCTGTTCCTGTCTGTGAAAAATGCCATACAGAAAAAAAACTCTTTCCAGCAGTTCTTGGACCTTTAGAAAGTTCTTCCCCACTTATAATTTTTATATGGAAACCATTTTAGACTCTGATTTCTGAAATCAAAACAAGAGGTCCTCAAAAAGTCCCCTGCTCTAGGGCAAAGTTTCTGCGATCGACTAGGGCCTTTTGTTTTCTTGAGATTGTTCAGATTTGTCATTGGCAGCTAACATCTGATGTTTGTCTGGGCTGCAGACCAAACTGCCTTCAAATATAGTCAAACATAGAATTTCCCAGTCCAAGGTCTCCTTTTCATATTGATCAGGTCAGCGGGGCCTCTTTCTGTTTTACATCTGCAGTCCTGCTGCTATAGACGGATCTGTCATTGACACTCTGTACGGCTCTGCTTGTTGTCAGCCTGCTTTTCTTTTTATAGACTCATGTAAACCTCGACCCAGAATGATATTAAAGAGATGGATTAGAACTTTATTTACCTCCCTTTAATACGCCCTCCCTGTAAGCGCTCTCTTTTGTTAATACTGAAAAAAGACAAGGCTTACAGAAGATGTATCTATAGAAACCAACGGGATCTTCACTTATAATTCTCAGTAATGGATGTAATAAAAGGAAATGAAAGCAATTTTGTCTCATGAAATATAGCGCAGGGTTGCGTGCTGTACCTGATGCTCCTGGATTTCATCATTATTACCAAAGCGAAACATGGCTAAATGAAAGAATTAAGGTCAGGACTTGGAGATCTTGGCTGTGATTCATGTTCTGTAGCTGTCCAGGGACTTGAACTGTGGCTGTTTGAGGACCGACTTCAATCATTTTAATGAGTCCATCATATCGCTGCTGACTGAGATGTCCCCGGTGTCACTGCAGACTCCGCACTAAATATGTTCCATTGTTGTAACCATTGATTTTTTCCCCTCTCTGATGCATTCATCTTTAATGAGTTGGGTCTCCTCCTCACTCCTCAGGGGCAATCAGAGAGTGACACGCATACAGTAGGATCCCTAGTGGTGCTCAAAGTCCACACAGCCCTATAGATTAAAAGAGAAATAGGCCTAAAGTAGGCCAAAAAGACAGCGATGCACACTTCACAGTATACTCTTAAATCACAAGAGCAGATCCTTGTTCTTCATGGAAATTCTCATCCTATGAATTCTAAAAGAAACTTCTATTAAATGTCAGCAGCAGTGTAGTTTGTTTTGCTGAACAGAATTGGGTGAAGAACTTAGGCTGGCTAATTGCACCATGTAAAATCTTTAAATACCATGTTTACAGAAAAGAATGTGGGTTTTTATAACCTTTGAAAGGAACGTGTTTTTGTGGATGCTTGAATGAGAAAGAGCAGGACCATGAGCATAAAGTCTAGGCTTCACATCCTGAGTTTTCTTTGTCAGGTTCCAGCAATAAAAACAGAGTTTCACTTAAATTTTTGATGATTCAAAGATTCCTGTCCCAAGCTCCAAGTCACTGTCACATTTATTCAAAGGCCACAATTTTTACTTCACCATGAGCAACTTTTCTGCATCGCTAAATATAGCCACAACAAGATCAAGAGTCTGCAAGGGGCTTTTTTAGCCTGTGTAGCAGTGTTCTGAGCTTAATGCTAATATGTGTCCACAGTATTTCAAAACAGCTATAATATTTATCATGTTTACCAAATAACTGAGCATTTATAGTGCTAACACATACCCTCTAAACAGTAATGCATTATTCATGCATTTGTAGGTTAAGATGAATAAATGGTCTGTACTCATTTCCACAAAAAACTTCAAGACTAATTGTTGACAGTCATGCTAATGCCTTCGGGAAGCTGCCTGCTAAAATACAACTATGTTTCATCTAACTAAGAAGTAACTATTTTACACTTATAAAATTTTACCATGCCTGTCAACAAAGAATGTTTTTATGCTATGCTTTATCAACTCTGCCAAGGAGATAATATTTTTACAGGCTACGTGTTTGTCAGTTTGTTGGTTTTTCTGTGAGCAAGATGACTCAAAAAGTTCTCTTTGGATTTTGATGTTATTTTTAGGGATGTGTTGATCTTGGCACAAGAAAGAAGTGATTGGATTTTGGCGGTGATGTGAACACAGATACTGATTCAAGAATCTTATAGGACTTTTGAACATGGTGAGATATAGCTCTTTTCCACATTTTCACCAGACACTCTTCGTTAACTCTGTTTACAACGATTGTCAGGAATATTAGTCATCGCACAAGGGAGAAGTTTATAGACCTTTAAAAATTCCTGGATCCATGTTTGGGTCACTACCAAAATCTCTTTACTTATCTCTTGTGCCATGACCAACAATCTCTGAAAATTTGAAAATTTGAGAAAGATAATGTAAGGATAATCAAAACCATACCACATAACTGTTAGCATGATGAATCAAGTACAGTGCATTGCAGGTATGAAAGGACCATGAACTCTGAGATTGTGATTGTAACTACTCATCCATCAGATTGTTAACTAGCTAACACTAGAGATATGTAACATGGGCGTAGCTTAACTGAGCTATTATACAAACAGTGTTAAATAGCATTGATTTATGGGGGTTCAGAATCAAAAACATCAATGTTCAATGACATAGAAGTTATACGACAAGTAAAGGTACCAAAGTAAATTTAAATTCAGCAGCTTGCTCAAAATTGGTGTTTAGTCAATGCAGTTGCGGTAGTGTCATGGTGCTTACACACTGGACACTACTTGTACTACCTCGCCAATAACTCTCCATGCAAAGTCAATGTATAGCTGCGATGGGGCAGGGCTAACCCTCCCGCGATGCGTTTGCTGCGTACAAGATGGTCACTTCACTTGTCGCGCAATGCCAAAGAAAAAAAAAAGTTGAAAAAGTTCAGGCAATGTCGTGGGTGGCTGTGCAGCAACAGCCAATCAGCAGTGTGAGCGTGTGTGACGGTACCCTAGACAGACAGTTATTCATCCGGACTACAGAGTAACAATCCATGTCCATGTGGGAAACATTAGTCAGTGAGGACATTAGTTCCGCCCAGACGGACCGCGGGAAACTCACAGAAAATGCTGCTGCAGGACATCAGCTCCAGTGTTTTGTGTTTGATAAGTGAGTGAAAAGGATACAGTTGGAATAATGTCCGCTTATACATCCTATTATATGATGTATGATATGATCGCGTGACGTCACCAAGCGATGGCCGACGGCAACGGTGACCAAAATGAGGTATTTATGGACACGCTACGATACTTAAGTGGCCGACAAGTTCCTTGCGGTGTGAACGCAACTTTAGTGAAAAATGACACATTTTGCTTAAGTGTTGGATCTTAATATTAATGTGAATGTACAGTCCACAGTCACATGGAAGTGTCTTGCTGATAATTATTTAGATGGTGGGGTCTCATTGATGTTACCTATGGAAAAGCTCACACACAAAACCGTTCCCACCATGACTTTGTCATTTGGCTTTTAAATGGCACAGAATTAGCATTGTGTTGGCCTCGTTATTGTCCATCATGACTTACAGAGTGTGACAGCTGCTCAATCTGATACCTTAATGAGCAGGATTAATGGAAAAGCCATCAGTAAATGGCTTTGTCTTAACAACCACAAGCCTGGAATCTCACAAATAAATGGATCAATTTAGCCTGCACTCCAATGCAATTAAACCATAGTTAGAGCTCTCATATACAAAAATAATGAGATCAGAACCCTGAGAAACCTCGGTTTTGATTGATTTCTCCATTAGAGGGCAATTACTCACTGAAGCTTTGATCGTGGAGAAAAAATGCTGTGAATTATGCGATGCCTTTGATTTTGTCTCCTTTTTTTGTTTCTGCACAAAAGATCCATATGAAATCATTGTAGAACATCCCAGACAGCACTTCTTCTTTGTCGCTTAAGCAGACCCATGTGAACATCATATTTTATTTACAAAGTCTGAAAACTGTGCCACGGAGAAGGCTCAGCTTCCTGCGTCAAGCTAAAAAAAATGAGAAAAAAATGGATGGTGCTCATAAAAGTTTCAGCTCCTTTTAGAATGCAGGGGTCTGGACATGTTTTCTTTAATTATTTTATTTCAGATTAAAAGTTTCAAAACAGCCATACCAGCATCCTTAAAATGGCAATGTGTCTCGCTGCATTCAGATGGTGAATCCTACAGGACCTTTTGGCTCCATTCATAAAACATATGACAAAGGTCTCCAATAACCATAACTGACTGGAAATTCACTTACATTCTCTTCTTGTTTGTAACAAATGTTAGCTGAGGCCATGACCTGTGTTTGCAGGCAGCAGAATGCCCTGAGAGACACACTGGCCTCTTAGAGGAAGAAAACAATTTTAAGAATACAGCTTGTTTTTTTGTGGATGGGGGCGAGGACGAGTGAGATGGGTAGGAGCAAGGGGGTTGCCTTTATTTGGACAGGATCAGCATCAAGAAGTAACAACACTTGAGCAGAAGTAAAGTAACTACTGCTCAAATATTTCTCCAATTCAAGTGAGTCAGATTATTGATTAAATTAAAGTGATCAAGAACTCACTTCAAAAAGACTTATGTACTTATGACAGCTCGCCCCTCGTTCATTCTCTGCAACATTCAAAGTGGAGGCTCTTGTTCCAAGTGTGTAAATATTGATATTGATACAACAGTGTAAATAGGAGTGAAAGCAAATTTAATTCTTACTTACATGTTACATGTTCACTATTGGTCCCTCAAATGTACTCGAGTAAATTGTAAAGTAAAGTAAATGTTTCCTGAAAAGTCTAGTAAGTACAGAAACTTGAGTGAAGTTCTCAAGTAAATTTTACTTTGTCATAGTCCACTCCTGGATAGGATTGAGTGGTAGGGTGATTTGGAAACACTGGAGAGAGTGGGGAATGGCATGTTGGAAAGGAGCCACAGGAACCTTCACTGAGGGTTAGGGGTGTAAGCTGAAAGATGAAGGTTGCATTAGCTATATCTAACCTACTCGGAGCTTCCTTCTATCCAAAAATGACAAGGAAGCACATTCTTTATTACAAAAGTAGCAGAAACGCCACTCACAGGTGACTAATGCTGTGTTCACACCGCAAGCGACCCAGCTACCAAAATCGCGTCGCCCACTGACGTAGCGTCGCGCGTCCATAAATACCCCATTTTGGTCACAGTTGCCATCGCTCAGTGATGTCACGTCCGCTTGAGTTTCACCACGATCATTTCATATATCACATCATAGGATGTATAAGCGGACATTATTCCAGCTGTATCCTTTTCATTCACTTAACAACAAAATACTGCAGCTGATGTCCTGCAGCAGCGTTTTCTGTGAGTTTCCCGCGGTCCGTCAGGGCGGAACTAATGTCCTCACTGACTAATGTTTCCCACATGGACATGGATTGTTACTCTGTAGTCCGGATAAATAACTGTCTGTCTAGGGTACCGTCACACATGCACACACCTGCTGATTGATCAACCTTTTTTACTTTCACGTCACGCGACACACTATGTGGTAGTGTGAAAAGCGAGAAGGGTTTGTCTGCGGCCTGCAAGACGGAGGCGTGTCATGTAGTGGGCATGTCGCGTAATGACTACACGACGCGCCCACAAATAAAACCTAACGTCACCCATCTGCTAACCCTTAACCTAACCATCACTCTTTTAGTGCCTAAATCTAAGTTTCCCCTTTTAATGTTATAATAACTAACACAAATAAAACCTAACGTCACCCATCTGCTAACCCTTAACCTACACGACACGCCCACTACGTGACAGAACCCACTACTGAACACGGCCACTACAGGACACGCCTCCGTCTTGCAAGCCGCAGACAGATACACTTGTGAAAGCGGCTGTCGCATCGCGGGAAGGTTAGCCCCACCCCATCGCGGCTGTACATTGACTTTGCATGGAGAGTGATCGCTGAGGTAGTACAAGTAGCGTGCGGTGTGAATGCAGCATTACGGAGGTGATTTACAAATGAAATGAATCGAAACTATATATATATTTTATTCATTTTAGCTGCTGTTGCACGGGAAGTGACGATTCTTGCAACCACTCAACAGACTTGAATTTTTCAGCGGCTCAGTGTGCTCAGCACCTCAACAGACAAGTTCTAAATTTGATAGGTTTTTTTGGATACTGTTGCCTAAATTTGATGGTGGAAACACACACAGCATGATTGTGTACCTTACTGAGCCAAACTGTAGCCGACTGATTGGTGGAAATGCAGATTTCGAAGACAACCTTTAAACATGGGGCATGCATGTGTCTTATGCTGCAAATATGACAGCCGTGTACTTTTGACACTTGGGAATACTTGCATGCACTGGGTTATACAGAATAGACTACCACAGAGGGACAGATCTGAATGAAAATGAAGGGAAATGCTGTGGGAACTGGAGTGTGAGTACAAAAAATATTTTTGGGTGTCTCAGGATCACGAGATACTTGTGGCTTTTATGCCTGCCTCTGCAGTCTGCAGCTCTCATCATGTAGAACCTCCTATGGTTAAAACATTAATATTCAATTAAATTAATATGGATCAGATTCATAGTTTCATAATCTCCAGAGGACACAAAATGAGCGGATTCATTGTTTATCTTTAGAAAGTAAGTATCCAGTTCATACTGATTGTTTATTCGGTAAAGAAAGAAGCTAAATGATAAGCTAGCTTGATGAATACATACCGTATGGTTGTTCCTGGGGAGATAACATTCTGTCAAAATCACTGCCCTTGGTCAGCATAATCTTTCAGAATTTGTAAATTTAGCTAACCGGTATTTGAAATATAGGGATATTTGTTAACTCGTTATTGTAGATTGTGCTACGACTAAAACATTACCTGAACAAACAAAGTGGTTTGCAAGTGGAAAAGTCAGTTGTTGTAAATATTCTTAATAAACCTGTTCACTTGCCTTGTTTTTTCTCAAAATTCTTAAAATTACACAAAGATTGTGGCGCTATCTGCAGCAAAATATATAGATTTAGCTTCTGTGACAAAGACTTACAGAGGCATAGCTGACTTCTGTCACAGTGGCTTATGTTCGGGCTAATTCAGTATACCACATACTACCCCAATTAGTAATCCCAAACTATCCATTTAACAGTGATCAAAACTAAATTAAAAGCCTTACATAGAAAATAACTTATTAATATGCAGTGATTTTCAAAAGTGTAATTCATTGAGACATTATTGCCAACAGTTAATCAGTTGATTCCAGTCTTTCTGCCATATCCTCCCTACTGCGACCTGGAGACTCATTTGGAGTCAGAGTCCCCACTTTGTAAACTGCTGCTCCAGCCTGCAGTGCTCCATAGTATCTTCTTTTTTGTTATCTCTTTGCATCCAACCTGTCCGCAGCCTAACCGCCCCTTCATTGTTAACTTTTTATTTAAGATCTCTACCTCTTTGCTTTAATTGGACAATAGGGAAAAACACAAATCATACAAGTACTTCTTTGTTTTAACATTCCCTTTTTTTCTCTGTTAAACTTGCAGAATACCTCGAAAAACACAGGCTGTCGCAGCGCATGATATGAACGCAGAGCACACTCTCTGTGAAAAAGCATGCATGTCTCTACAGATCCCTGACTTATTACATGGGAACGTCTCAGACTTCTTTTATTTCCTCGCAGAAATTGCTCGTGTTTTCACTGCCGAGAAAAAGACTGCTTCAAGGTCAGGATCTTGCATTGCTAAAACTACAAAAACATCAGCTAACAGGTGTCTGAGAATCCAAAATGGATCACCGAGGATTAGAGATCTCTCAATTAAGAATTAGCTAAAAAATGTGATATTACCTCCAAAATAGATGTGCTTTTATGTTGCATAGGCGTGAGTTGATTTTAGGTAATACTAATGCTTTGACCATGAGCTCTATTGAAACATAGATCTCTGAATTCATTCATCATTAGGAGGATTTTGCCCCCAAATTTGAAGCTTTGATAGCAGCAGTATGTCTGAGGCTGTCACATCAAAAATGTTCAGAGGAGCCACTGAACTCTAACAGTTTCCCATGTGAGATGCTTGTACCTCATTTGACATGTCTCTTATTTCACTCTTCACTACAAAGTATGGCAGTGAAGATGGTTGGCGATGATGAGGTCATGCTGTTAAATAAAGTATCTGTGCCATCACCCCAACACTGAATACTGATGCTTCCATAAATAGACGGGTGTGCTGACGTCACGCTACCTCTCCTCACTTGGATTAATTTGAACCTCTGTTAGCTTTGTGAATTCCTTTCTGATGGCCTTGACAACTCTCTTCTCTCACACCTTCGATAAAACTCGAGCGTGGAGTCTGTAAGCCTTTGTGTGTGCTTTTCACAGAGGCAAATCTCAGAGGAGCCGCGGCACGTTGTTCTATGACAGCCGAGCCTGGGACGTCGTATAGTTGTCTCGCACTTTTCTTCTAGTCTTTGTCTTCCTTCCTTTTTTTCTTTCCTTGGCTACTGAGAATAGGCTGAGTCTTCCCAATTAGCAGCTTTGTGAAGAGGTGTTGTGACAGCCAGGGAATACAATTTACAGTTGTTAAAGCACATCTGAATGCATTCTGAGCTACTAACGAAGATAATATTTAGCTGGACGAGAATGCAGAAGACTATGATAAACAAAGGGATGTAATAATTGATGAGACATGTCTGTATCAAAGGTGGCCTGATCCTTATAGCACATCTGCCCAAGATGCTTATGCATCTTGAAATTGAAGTTTTCTGCTAGAAAATAAATAAAACGTCTCAAGATGGTGACAGACCTGCACGGCTCGGAGGGAAATGAAGTGCTAGATTAGTGCCGTTGTTTCCTAGAAATGCCGTGGCCCCATTTATAATAATCTGAAGGAGATGATGAGAAATGTATGGATAAAATGGAATCAAGTAATTACATTGATCCCATAAGCTTATGTAGTGCCATCTCAAAAATTATGCTCAACATACTCCCACACAGAAAACTTGGCTCCACTGTGGCTAAAATATGTTTGCATGCTACTAAATGTTTTGTACAACAGGAAGAATACTACAAATACAGACATTAATTAATTTTATCTACTCTAGTTTGTTCAGAAACAATTAAAAATTGATTTTTAATTGTTTTCGTAAGGACAGGTTTCCTGTAATCTGACAAAACATAAGGCTGGTCATGGCCAGAGCGTGCAAGGTTGCAAATGCCCCACACATACAAGGTCAGTTAGACCAGTTTATATATTTGTCTTTGACTTTTACAATTTGAAAAGTGTGTCAAAAAGGAGAAATGATCTCATGAAATAATAGAAAATGATATAAAGCACAGAAATGGTCCTAAACAGTAAAAATATATTTATGTCAACAGAGGGCTTTCATTGAGTTTAAAGTAATATTAAAGAGCCATATCCGGGGGCGGACATTAGCTCAGTTGGTAGAGCGTCCGCCCCATGTACGGGTGTTGCCAACACCCAGCAGCGGCTGCTGGTTCGAATCCCGACCACAGCCCTTTGCTGCATGTCATCCCCCCTCTCTTCACCCGCTTTCCTGTCTCTCTCAGCTGTCCTATCAAATAAAGGCCATAAAAGCCCCAAAAAATAACTTGAAAAAAAGAGCCATATCCGACTTTGTGAGTTTATGCTCCTTTGTGTATTTGTCATGTCTCCTGATGGCGGACTTCTATACACAAGACAAAGTATTCTAGACTCCTCCCTCTTCCTCTCCTTAGGCACCAGTTGCTGCCTTAAACTGCTCATTCCCCTTGCTTCCCAGAAAATACACCTACCTTCATGACATTATTGTTTCTTTAGCTGTTTAAGCCCATTGGTTTGGGCTGAAATGCCTGGTGCAGAGCAAAGATGGCAGAATGAATGCAGTCATTGACAACATGGTGCCCATCAGAGCTGAAACACTGTAGATGGGTCGAACAAACAGAAAAGACTTTGGACTTAAAAGTGACTGAAGCTCTTACAAAGTGTCTCAGACAGATTGAGAATGAACCCTCTGGAGACTTCACTTTTTTGAACATACAGTACTCTAGCAGCCATCAGAACAGAAAGTTATGTGAACACGAGTTAAGACAGAATATGGGCTCTGAAAGATTACTCTACTTTTTGGAGAGGTTTGCTGTTCAGTCCCCCAATAAAAGCAGCACTTTGCCCCCCTTATTCTGTTTTACTTTTTTTTTTCTTCACAAAATTCAGGAAATATTTTGGTTGCATGTGTGAAAAAGGCTTTCGAGCAGTGATGTTCAGTACTGGATTTTTGTTGAGATCCAGTATAATAATTACAACTCATGTTACTGATGCAGATACCAGTGGTTTTTATAAAGAGCAAAATGGCTTCACTTTGCTAAGACTGACCTGGTCCTTTTGTGGTGTCAGTCTATTTGTGTTAGAAACAGAAGAGAAAGATCATTGTATTCTTTGATAAATGAAGCTTCTGAGTAATAAAATTGGCCATACTGTGGGGATGAAGCTTCATTTGCACATGATGTCTGATGGAGGGTGAAGACCAGAAACGTCACTTCTGTGGTGATCATCTTTATTAAATTGACTTTTATGCGGCTTCTGGTGTGCAGACGTTTTCTCTCTTTTTGCATATTTTTTTGCAGCCAGTATTCCGCTTTTTAGCTCATTATATTTGTACATTATGCAAGTATTATACTGTATATGATCAGTTCAACATATTGTCTGTAACTATTGGCAAAAATATTCATTCCTGCAAATGCCAATAATCAACTTTCTTTGCAGTTATCTACTGATAGGTATATTTTTCCATCAGTATCCCACATCCCTACTTCTGACACCATATTCACCACACACAATCATGTACACAAAAGTACATGATGTACTTAATGATTCTTGAACACAAGTGTAAATATTAGAATTCTTGTTCTCGCCTTTTTATCCTTTTTCTGAACTTTGCCTCATACTTTTGGTGACTTCATCTCCAGTGTTAAAAAGTACTTACACATTGACAAAGCATTGCAATATATATGTATGCCTCTGTTATATCTCTTCTGCAGGTTAAAAAAAAAAGTTATTTCACAGAGGTGAAATGGTGGCCAGGTTGTCCCATGGTGGTGCAGAGGTGTGATGGAGGGGACACATGGACATTGTATAGAGCCAGAGCCTGCAAAACAGTGTGACAAGCAGCTCCTGCTGTGTCCCCCACTTCAGCAGCACTGTATTGCAATGTTTAATGAGTCACAAGGACATTGCTGTTGTACTGTTGTGGATGCGTGGAGTACAATGGCCCTGTGACAGCAGAACTTCATTAAACTGTCATTGTGTAATAGTAATCTGCAAAGTACTTAAGTTAGAAGATCACTTCCAAATGTCATTATGGTAACCGCCGGTCAATCAACACATCCTGTTCTGTGATGCTGTTACAAAGTGACTTTTAAAGAGGCAGTGATTGAGAACAAAAAGAGCTTATTGGGCTTCCAGGGTTTTTTTAGTGTTAGTCTTTCTCAGTGTGCAGTCTTTTTGCTGATCCAGCTGCAGGAAGTCAAACTGAGTTTTGTGGGTTTAATCTCTAATGCTTAAATATCACACATCAGAGCCAACCAATTTTCTGGTTTATAATAATAAAAAATGCTCCATTGAAGATGCCCTTCTTCCCCTATGCAAGAGTTTTCTTGAATCTTGTATCTAATTGACTCCTGGTCTGACCTCTGTGTACCTTGAGCATTGATTAGGGAGTCAAAGAAATGGAGGATTGCAGCTGTTATTACAAGTCTCTCAATTTAATCTCATTGTCCCTCTGCGGCACCTTCTGCTTCTGTTGGTAGCATAGGTCACCCTAGGAATGGAATGGACACAAATTTTTAGTTCACCATTGTTGTCAAATGAATAAATCAATCACGATAATCAGGATTAATTTTGCATTATTCTACCCTGGCTTTAAATACTTTTCATGATTTATTTTTTTTTGTCTTTGTCTTTGAAATTACAATGTTTCATTTTTGTTTTTAAGGAAATATAACTGGAAAACGATATTATTTCCAATGAATTTTGTAATACTACTATTATTAAATCACAATGGCATACTTTAAAACTTTTTCAGTTAAATATTGCAGATTTTGTTACTGAAACAGAGTGAAAAACTGTTCAATAATAGATCAGAAAAAATAATGGATAAATGTTTAAGACTCACTGACAGTCAGTATGGATACAGATCAAATCTGGGATGTTCATTGACCTGGAAAAGCTTGTTATGAATTGGCGCTATTCATAAAATGACTAATTGATTGCTCAAAATTGATAATCATTCTTGATTATGCAAGTATGCCTTACTGCTTTCAAAGTAAATTTGTACAAAGTGCTTTACAGTATTTATTTACAGGGTTGTAGTAAGACTTTTGTTGATGAAAACTGGCTTGAAAATTGAGAGGTAGGATTACATGAGTTTATACTGCCTTCTACTCCTTTTCACTAATATAATAAATGGGTTGTGTTTTAGATGAAAGTTCTATCTTCTAAAAAAATCATTTTAGATTGAACTCTTAGAGTAACTTTGTAGCTGAAGTAATATAACCATTTTTGACATGCATATTTGATTTTAGCTTTCCATATTTTACCATAAATTGACTCCTACATGTTTCATGAGAAAATCCTCTTTTTTTCTGTGCTGAACTGATTGAGTGAATTTCAAAAGATCTTCGGTTTGGTCTTATTTGTGACTAAGTTAAAATGTATAGTGGTGTAAGTCTGCAAGCTCCAGATGTTTTATGAGTGCTTTCATCTTTTAATCAGTATTGTTGAGTGTTTGCTCACAGACTGACACTGAAAATATGACATTTGATGATCATTGCCTGAGGCCTTACTTTTATTTCAGGCTTTTTGCTTTTATTGATAGTGTAGCGAGACAGTGGATAGAGCTGGAGGGGGGATCAGAGAGCAGGGGAGACACACAGCAGACTGGCCTTGAGCTGGAATAGAACCGAGGCCAGCCGCACATGGCATGATGCTCAGCATACATGGGTCTGTGCACGGACATCAGCACACTCCTAAGGCCCTATTTTGTATCTTTTATATTCCATCAAGGACACAAAGTGTTACTGCTGTTCGAATACACCATACTGGAGACCAACTTTTATTGTCCAACTGTTGAGACCACTTTTATATGCAACCCTGAAGAGCTTAATATTGAAGATCCCGTGTCCAAAATCAGTTTTCTTTGCTTTTAATGTTGCTTGAAGGGGCTTGCTGAGCAGAAGAACATGACAGCTTTTACTAAACTCTCAGTTCAAAGAGAAATGCCTGATGCCTCTTTAAAGAAAATGCCCCTTGAAATGTTCTGTTTTTTATTTCCTGCATTGATTATTTCGTAGCTGTACAGCCTCTACCTCTGTGTCACTGGCAGACTCCATAAATGTTCTGAAATTCTGCTTCTTAGCCCGTCACCCCTCCTCCCCCTCCCATCAGGCATAGTGTGGGCAGACAATCAGGGCAGGGTTCATCTTAGCCTCCTGTATCCTCCCAACACCTCTGATCCAAGCGTTTCGAAAGGGAACGTAAAATGATTTGATCTTCTTGAAATCTTTGCTTAAAAGACACAGAAGAATGATGTAAACAGTCAAACTCACCAAGACATGGGACTCTTAAATCAAGTGATTCATCATTAATGTGATAACACCACCATCATCTGTTACTTTTACCTTGTCCCGCAGTCCTGGGTGGCTAGATTGGAAAGCTTTTTAATGTTTGATGTGTTAGCATATTACCCACAAATTGTTCCTGTTCAGTTTTGCAGAGGAGTTGTATGTCGACTCATGATCACTGTTGCTGTGCCTGTATTATCGATCACTTGTTTCGTCTCATGTGTCCCTTGGCACTGGCAGAGGTAAAGCTAGCACACCTGTCTGCTGTTAAGACGGTATGAAGTCGGGGATTCGGTTTTGCTGTGTTTATGATCAATGCAGGTGCTGAAAATATGGTTTCTGTATATTATTTAATATTGGGGGAAAAAGCCTTACAGATTAATTATCCAAGACTTTTTAAATGGTGGATCAACAAGAAAGCCTTTAGTTGTCCCATCCCTAGCTTAAACACATACAGTTGTATAAGGAGGCTAACTGGGCTAATTTTTTAAATAACATTAATACCAAACGTACTACGCAAGGAAGAGAAAGTCCATGTTGTCCTATGTACAGATGACTCAAGAATTATTTTTCCCTTACTAATACAGCATGTTGCCTTTGTAATGCCTCATTTCCTCTTGTGTGTGTAACCGGTGTCTAAATGTTTTTAAAGATGGAGAATGACCTCTACTGACCAGGGCAAGGGAGGGCAATTCTTTCCATATGGGTGAAGCCGAACAAACTATAACTCTTAATATTTGTTGCCCTGTTTTTTCTTATAACATTTATTTAAAAAAAAATCAGAAAAAAAATTAAACTAATTTTGTATGATAAATGATAAATTAAAGCGTTAGCCAGCCAAAAACATAGCATGTTATGTGAAATATTTCATTAAAAAGATCAGAATGGCATCCCAGCAGTGTTGCTTGTTGTAAGTGTATCTGCCCTTGGGATAAAGGCAATATAATTCTCTTTAATGTATTAAAATATTTTATGTATGTAGTGTATAACTGCATTTCAAACTGATTAGTCTGCATTTAAAATTCGAAAACATACCCTTTTTATCATGGAATATTTCTAGGTAGATCCAAAATCACTGAAAAAACAACATCATCCATTCAACTGAATAAAATAACACTGTAGCTTGGTTAGCACATATTCATACAGTGAATTTTAAATCACTGTAAAATTGAACATTTTTCAATGTACAGAAGGCATATTCAACACAATAATACCAAGAGGGGAGGGATCTCACAAGCACAAAGGGAATCGGCTGAAATGATTGGACTTCAGGAAGCCACGCTTCAGTAACTTTATAAAATGGAGGCATAAATAAACTAAACAATCACATGATTTACTCCTGCCATCAACTGCATGGTTTATGCAAGTCCTTAAAGATTTTGAAAAGGTCCTAACTTGATGTTACAATTCAAGACCACAAAATCCTAAAAATCTTTTTACACCATGGAAGGTCTGAACTTTGACATGATATTATAACTACTAAGAAGGCATGTTTACAACCAAAACTATTTTTGGCTCTTTTAAGGGCTGTTTTTGAAAACATGGAAAAAATATGAATGTGACATTAGTGCAGTAAGCATTGAAACATTTTCTTCGTGAGTATAAGCATTACCTAATGTCTGCTTCACTTTCCCTCTCTTGGAAGAACAATGGGGCTTTATGTCTTGTAAAATCAAAATCCAGCATCCTGGCTTGCTGTGTTTTTGTAAAATAATGATCCTACTTACAAATCAGCGTATCAGCACATTTAAGAATAACTAGAATCATACACTGCAATTGTGTTAATTGTTGATTGATCTGCAATGCAAAAATGGTATAATGTTTCCAGATTGGGGTGTTAAAAGTCTTGAATTAGATTCAGTTTAAATAACTTTGTGCTTGGGGTCTCACGTAACTCAGACATGAATTTTGTGAAGACATTTAATTAAACTTTTTGAAAAGAAGTAACAAAATGCATTACCAAAAGGTCTAACTTTTTTTCTTGCAAATCTCAAAATCCATTGAGATCATAGTGTTCCCTCAGCTTTCATTTGCACCACGTCAGATTCATTACGTGACCTCATTGCATCCTCTTGAGCTATACTGATTGGTCGTCAACGTTTGTATCTTGCCAATGGCATCGGAAGCAAAGACTCTAAAGTATTGATTTGAAATGGGGGGTTTAATCTTAAATGACAGCTCGCTGTGAGCACCATTATGAGAGAGCTGCTCCACTGAACTCCATTGATTAATTTTGTCTTTTGAAATGGCAGCCATGGGTCCAGTAAATACATTTCTTTTATACAGACACAGAGACTCAATATGCGGTCTACTGCACTATTGTCCCCGGATTTCTTGGGCAACTTTTTCCTTCACTCACCGCTCAGCATGTCTTGGAAATTACGTAGCCAGATAAAACGGGTCTGTCAATGGAATTCACTGTGACATATTCTCAATAGAGGCATGCCCTCTCTCTTGCTGAGGAATAGATTTACTTCAATTTCTCTTTATTCATGTGTCATTCATGACAGTCACCTGCATGCCGATGATGTCCTACTGATCCTCAGCAGGCTGAGTTTGGAAAGGCTTTGCTGCACTGCAGACCACCTCCTAATATGACTGAGGAAAGGGAGTAGGAGCAAAGAGACTTGCCTATAAGAAAGGAGCTGTGCATTTAAGACCTCCAAGCCTCTATATTAAAACCTTCATAAGCAGAGATTGACAGCTCAGCCTTCTGGGCTGGGGGATTCTTTGCCAAGTGCTGCCAAGTGCTGTACCTGCGGCCCTGAGCTGCAGTGCAGGGTCAGCGCTGGAGGTGGCCACCTCAGCTTGGTGTAAAATGGCCATTAAATCGCAGGTCTTGTGTGGAAGTGTGTGTGTTTTGGAGAATTCATCTAAAATCTTTTGCATTTCAGTCTTCAAAGGACATCTATCCACTCAATGCATGCGTGAACCTCCCTGAGATTATGGGCACAGGTTTTCAGGTATGCTTTTGTGGATGTTTATGTTGTCTTCCATGCCAAAATTTGCATGTGTATGTGTGTGCATGTGCATGCAGGTCACCCTGAAGCTGACAGACCAGATGTGCGAGTGTCTGGATTGTGCAGAGTGATGAGTGGCTCCCTCGCTGACTCTGCAGACTTGGAACAATGCACACAGGTCTCTCCAACTAATGAGCTCTCTATATAGAGAGCACACACACAGGGAGCCCCCAGTTTCAATCAGGCCCTCTATATCTAGGGAGCAGAGCTTTTTATGCCTATGCTGGCATTGGCCCAAGGAACTTGATACAAAATGCAAATGAGCATTGAGTACCTGAGGTGGTTCCAGTTTGTTTCTGTCACAAGGTGGAGACTGACAGGTTCTTTGCATCAGGATGGAGAAGGCCTTGGGAATGCAGCTGTAGAGAGGCTATTTTTGTGTTCGACTTGCAAACAGACGCAAACTCGTAGGCTTTGCTTCTCTCAGGTTTAGTTACAAAGCTCTTTCTATATTTGTGACAGCAGCCAAAACCCCATAAAAATATATTTGAAATAAACAAGTTTTGTGAGTAAACTTACTGCACTACATTTCTGCATGGCAGCACAAGGACAAAGATGAATCATCTGTTTTAACGTCTCAGGCTTGTTGTATTGGAAAGCTGCTCTCCCTGATGGGCTGTTAAAATCAACTCACACAAATATAGGTTATGGGGCTCAGAGAGTGACGCAGCCCCCCTTGGGGCAAGTGTCCGAACTTCTTACTGAGAAATGACTCTACATTATTCATTTCACCTCTAATGCCTTTGTCTGGCAACAGTCCTCAAAACAGAGCAGGGCCACTAACTCATGCTGCCCGGAAGATTGCAAAAAATAGATACTACTTTTTTGTACAAACCCTGATTCCAAAAAAAAGTTTGACCGCTGTGTTGAATTTAAAGAAATACAGAGAACAGTGATTTAGGGCTTGTTCTGCTACTTGATGCTGTTGACAAATGGATTTTGCTTTGCATGAGAGTCTTAAGGGGATATTTCGGTATCTTTGAGATAGGGTTGTGTGAAGTACATGTCAGCAGTAAATACAATAGACATAGCTTTGGTGGTCTGGTCTCCCCTTGTAACGAGAGAATGACCACAGTGAATGTGGGTGAGAGCAAGCAAAAACATCACTGCAGTGACAGACACATTCACAATGCTTCACTGTTTCACTAGCAAATTGGGGTTGGGCCTGGTATACCATGGTATTGCGGTATTTGGTATGGCAAGTATCACTATTTTTAATGTCTTTATTTCCAATATTTGATAAAGTGTGTCGTTCTATAGAAGTAAATCAATTACTTTTTAAATCCATATGATATGTTGCCGGTTAGAGATGACATTAATTGTGCAGGAGAGAGTTAGTAATAAAACATGGCAGCACAGGACAGAAGCAAATGGAATGCAATGTTGGCAGTTAATTCTGTTATGTGGATTTATTTCGGGTTTTAAAGGGGCATATGAGATTAATATAGCACACAGGTTTCTAAGGAGTAATGTGTGAATATAATACTGCAGAAATACAGCTCACCTCACTTGGCGGCACCCACCTAAAGCGAAAGTCCTTTTTTTCCGTTGGCTGTGTGCTGTGGGTCATTGTCCTGCTCCTGCTGCATGATGAACTTCATCCTGATAAGTTTGGATGCATTTCTCTGTAAGTTGCCAGACAAAATGTTCCTGTACACTTCTGAATTCATTCTGCTGCTACCATCATCAGTTACATAATCAGTGAATGTTAATGAGCCTGTTCCAGAAGAGGCCATGCAAACCCAAGTCATGACATTACCTCCAACACGCTTCACAGATGAGGTTGTATGCTTTGGTTCATAAACAGCAGATTAAACTTGGTCTCAACGGTCCGTAAGGTTATGTTCCAGAACTTATGTGGCTCATCTCTGTAATCTGGCCTTCTGATTCTTGCTGCTTTGCAGTGGTTTGCATCTAGTAGTGTGGCCTCTATTTTTCTGCTCTTGGGGTCTTCTTTGAACAGTGGATTATGATACCTTCACCCCTGCACCGTGGAGGTTGTTGGTGATGTCACTTACTGATGGTTTGTTGTTTTCTTCACAGCTCTCACAATATTTCTGTCAACAGCTGCTGTTGTTTTCCTTGGCTGACCTGTTCGATGTCTATTCGTCAGTACAACAGTAGTTTATTTCTTATCCAGGACATTCCAAATTGTTGTGCTGGCTATGCCCAATGTGTATCCAATGGCACTGATTGATTTTTCATTTTTTTTCAGCTTCAGAATGTCTTACTTTTCTCCCATAGACAGCTCTCTGGTCTTCATATTGATTTATCCTCTTTAAAAAGAAATGCAGTCTTTAAAGGTTAAGCATAGAGCTAAAACCTAGAGCTATTTAACATTTGAAAATCTACCTAAAAGGCAACACTTGGGCTGTAAAAAACACTTGTCAGTCAAATGTTCCAATAGTTTTGCTCACTTGGAAACTGTGTGGGTTCAAACAAAAGGTGATATGTTCTGGGTTGTTTAACAAATCTAGATGTAAATACCAGAAAATAAAAACGAAAGTTCTGATTTCTTGTCGCATATTCATCTTTTGATCTCAAGCCCAACTGTCTTCAGTGAACAACAAAAACAAATTGTGTGGCATTGCTGTTCCAATACTTTTGGAGGGGACTGTGTGTGCCTCTATCTTTGTAATACTTCACAACTTCATCAGTATCAAAGCTCTGCAAAGCAGTGAGGCTCTAAGCTGAAGAAATGCTGAGCACAGCAAAGCTGGTTGCATCATTCTACAATGTGTGGACGTCAGTCTTTAAGCTTACTCTTGTTTTTCATTAAAACTAATTAAAGTGACTGTGAATATACTGTGTATATTCATTCATTCATTCATTTTCTATACCCGGCTATCCCTTTCGGGGTTGCGGGGGGCTGGAGCCTATCCCAGCTATCATCGGGCGAGAGGCGGGGTACACCCTGAATCGGTCGCCTGTCGATCGCAGGGCCACAGACAACCATTCACGCTCACACTCATACCTAAGGACAATTTAGAGTTAACAGTTAACCTAATGAGCATGTTTTTTGGTCTGTGGGAGGAAGCCGGAGTACCCGGAGAGAACCCACGCATGCACGGGAAGAACATGCAAACTTCACACAGAAAGGCCCTCCCGATCCGGAATTGAACTGGGAACCTTCTTGCTGTGAGGTACGCGCTCTACCAGCTGCGCCACCGTGCCGCCCTACTGTGTATATTGTTCTTTGTATATAAAGTGAATATACTGAGGTGTGTTTCTTTTAAAATTAAATAGAATTTTGTTTTTTGTGTGTGATGGGTAGATGCAGTCAAGAATAGGTTATAAATCACAATATATTGAAACAATGTGAAATATCGCAATCCTCAGCATATCTTTAAATAAATCTGACTCAAGAAATGTGATGATATTGTATCATAGGCCACTAATGATTCCCACCCCTGATAGTGAGCCCATTTTTTTGTTCTTCTTGAAACTCACTCTGCCGTCATTTTTCCTCAAGTCATTCAAGTATGTGTGAATATTCAGTAAAGTATGGCTTTAGGGAACACAGGATAGCACAGCGCAGCACATGTTTCACATATACTCATAGTGTTGTACTGGCTCTGTGTGCTCCCTTTTCACCTTTTATTACACTTCTTTTACCAATTCTAAAAATGCCATAAAGACTCAGTCAGTTTGCTCTCATTTTCTACTTCAGCATTTTCACAATCAAGGCTTTGTGTCAGGCTTGCAATGTCTCTGTTAACAACATTAGATAGGGTTTCTAGCAGGAAAGTAAAGTTGAAAATGTGTCTATTACAGTGTGCAGTCACTCCAACACAGTTTGGCTTGTGAGCATGTTTTAAATTAAATTTACTAACTTATGTAGCATTATTGGCCCCTTCTGCAGCAATGCACTGCTTAGCCTCCAAGTTCTCTCCTCACAGGGCAGAGCTGACTGGAGGCTCTGTGGCTAATGTATTGACCTTGAAAGGGATCATTCAGTTTTTTTCTTAAGTTGGGCTGTATGAGCTCCATATGGCCACTAAGTACATTAGATGCAGTAGAAAATTCACTCCTCTCAGTAAGCCACAGTCTATAAGTGTCTGTTACACAGAACCAGCTGCAAACAGGGGAAATTGTACCAAGTACAAAGGGTATTTTCTCTGCCTACAAGAACTCCCATTAAAAAATAACACCACAGAAGTGCATTAACCTTTTGGAAATATGGGGTTTTTCTGGACCCAACTGACTCACGTCATGTATTCCTCCATGCAGTGCTGCTGTGCGCTGCTGAATCACTCCGCCTCACTCTCAGCTGTTGTAAACATAACAGGCTAGCGGCTTTAGATGTCTGTTGTAGACTGATTGAAAGCAGATTATAAGACAGATATTTCTGAGATGGGGTTTTTGTGATGCTTCCGTTGATGCAGAAACAGATGTGCATCATGGAGCACTCTTAGCTTTCACCTTAACAAGGGCATGCTGCAACATCATATACAGCAAATGCCTACATCTCTTGTTACCTGTTACCTGACAGATTGTGTGTACATATCTATCTCTATACAATTTATTTAAATTCATAGTACAATATTAATATATTCCTGCATTTGGAGGTGGTGTATTTATATTATTACGTCAAAAAGAACTATGATTCTGTTGTAGCAGAAGTTCGAGGCTGATACACGATAATGGTTGCGTGTGTGTGAGAGAGAGACACACACACACACACAAGTAGTCTGTAGTTTTGGTATACAGCCTCCTCTGCTCTGCTTGTTTGTCTCTGACAGATCATTATTACTTACTTTGAGGAGAAACTGTCATTGGGTCCTTCGGGTTTGGGATGTTTTTTCCAGTTCATCTTAAGGAAATGGAAGAATGTCCACAAAACTCAACTCTGGGATTCAGAAGAGCAGGAAAGTCTGTTTGATGAGTGATACAGACAGTGTGACAGTCAACAGTATCCTCTGACTTAGTCCTGGAGTTGGTCTGTAACCAGGATCCATCCTAACAGCAGTAAAACTCGAGGTCCGTGGGCACTGAGTCACAGTTCATACACTCGCAACACTATATTTTTCGGACTCTTTCTTGACCTCCAGTTTCCACAGATTACTCCTCTCTATTCCTTTTGGTCTGTCAGGTGTCCATCTGCAGCAGCTCTTATTCTGTGAACTCCGGCTCATAAAGATATCCTCTTTACTCCAAAGTGAATGGAACTTTTTTGTCGCTGTCATAATCACTCCTTTTTTAATTTCCTGCATTATCTCTTCCTCACGCCGCTAATAGTCAGAACAAAAGGACTTACGATACTTGATAAAAGATTCACAAGGCTACAACCGGTGTCTGAAGCCGCTAGCTTGTTATGTTTACAACAGCTGGGAGGGAGGCAGAGTGATTCAGCTGCTCACGGCAGCGCTGCCCGGAGGGATATGTGACATGAGTCAGTTAGGTCCAGATAAGCTTTATATTTCTGAAAAGTTTATGCACTTAAAAAAATGTATAGCTAGCGTACTCTTAAGCTGTGGCATTAATTTTTGATGGGAGTTCTTGAAGGCAGACAAAATACCCTTTGGTCTTGGTACGATACTTCCCTGTTTGCGGATTCTAGCATCACAAACTCTTACAGACTGTGACTTACTGAGGGAGAGGAGAGAACTTTCTACTGCATCTAATGTACTTAGTGGCCATATGGAGCTCATAAAACCCCACTCAAAAAACTGAACTCTCCCTTTAACAAGTACCACATGTGTTCACTGATAGTTTTCTGAAGTGTTCCTGAACCCACCTTGTAATCAATCAGAGGATGATGCAGTTTTCTATTGCTGTGCCACCTGAGCAATCAGAGGTCATGGGCATTCAGTGTTGTTTAGCTTTGCCCATTATGTGCAGAGATACAGTATCTCCAGATACTCAGAAACTTTTGATGATTGTTATGGCCACAGCTGCACCTCCTGGACCTGATGTGCTCACCTGTGCTGCTGCTGATTTGCTTGCACTTGTGTTAGTGAGGCTTCACTGTGTACAGCTGCAGTTCAGACCAGTCAGCCAACCAGGACAGCACCGAAGGGCTCCCTTCAGAGGCTTGGCTGCCTCATCATTGAGGGCACAGCTTCAGTGATTTCTGTGTGTGTCTAAATATGTTGAAATGTTCCGACCAAAACTAGTTGTAACTTTCACACCAAGATCGTTTGGAAGAGTTGCCATGATGCAAGTGGGTGTACCTGTTTGGCATGGTTTCTTTGAATAAATATGATCATATCAGTCAAACCCTGTTTTTGGGCCAAGGTTGCAAGAAAGAGGTGGTTTAGGCTCACTTCCAGTGCTGGGAATGCTTTTGTGAGAGGCAGTCAGCATGAATGACTAATAAGGAGTTGAGAAATTGATCACGACAAACACATGTCAGAGGCAGAGTCATGAATGTGGCTCACTATTTAAGTGATTAAATGAGACTACAGTGAAAAAAAGGGTGTGTAATTGTGCGATTTCAAGCAGGAGTGGAAACACCAACAAAATTTGAAGCATTTGTCAGCACAACACAGCCCTAAATTCCAGAAGTGTCATGAGTCTGATGTTGTCAAAGAAAATCTGTGCAGATCACCTTTTTTAGCATACAGAAAAATGAACTGAAACAGCATGGGTATTGATTAAGAATTGGATTGATATGTAGAATCAGAAATAGAAGACCTGATATCAATGAAATTTTACAAAGAACCACCCCAGTGCTTTCCTCCCTGCTGTAAGTTTTTGTTCCATTAGATGACCTAAAATAGTATCACAAAGTGCGAAAGTCAGATATTTTGGCTTTTTAACTTGCCTGCAAGTTATTCCTCAAGTTTTATGAGCATTTCACCATTTTACCGAGCCTTTTTTACCCCTGTCATGAATGTTTTGAGACATGTTGTAGGCATCAAACTCAGAATGTGCCTCTATGCCTCGGTAAAAAATAGTTTATTCATCTGAATGTTAAATATCTTGTATGTCAGCTGTGTTCACAGTAACCTAATAGAGATTGAAATGATTTGCAAACTTTTTGCAAAATGTCCGGCATTGGGATCCGTATGAAAAGAAAAAACTCTTAAAAAGATTATTTTGACAAATGAATGTATGGAAATGGCATAAAAGGCAATGGCAACAGGATTTCATTATTATTAAAGGCAGCCACAAGGATAAAAAGGTCCTTTCATCACCATTAGTCACAGAATGAGGCAGGCATGAGCTGATATCTCTTCTTCCAAGTACTAAACGTGTCTCTAATGAGTCATGGAATTATCTGCTTTTAACCCAGGGTAAATATTTTTACCTGCCTCGCTGCTTTAACCTCAGGGGATTTTTAACAAAGCACAACACCACAGGTTCCTGGGCTGCTGGATACGTTAAGACTTATCTAAGGCTGGTAATGATGAATGTTTTTTCTGCACAACAGGCAGTTTGGAATGCAAATCTACTCTTATGCTACCAATCATAGCCTGGTAGCAGTATCATAAAATATTCATTCTCACAGGAACCCTATTCTGTGGTGGTGCAAAATACTCTGCCTCTGATGGAGAAGTACAAAGATAGACTCACATACCCTACAGTGTTCCTGTGCCATGTCGTGTACCTGTCAGGGAAATTACAAAGGCTCGTGAGCTCGCGTCAGATTTCAAACACCTAACCTTTCTGTGTAAGGGTTGTGTTTCTCTGGAAGCGCTAAATATATGAGATGCCCTCTAGTACCGTACAAGCTTGCTGTTTTTGATCTGAGAGGTTGTGATATAAGCTTTGGTTAATAATTGATGTCTAGTAGGATGTCTCTCTCTAGCTCCTTCGTATGACTCAAAAATGACATTCCTGAAAATAAGAAGGGGTCCTCTGCAGGATGAAAATTTTCACTTTGTGAATTACTGATGGACCGTGTGGGAGTTCCCACCCCCTCTGTGCTCCCTCGTTATTGTGCAAAGTTCAGTGTTTCAAGTGCGCTCTGGCCTTTAGACTGTAGGGAAAAGGCTGTGCTGACCTCATTAGTGCTGACTTGCTAGCATATGAAGCTAGTGATCTGTGTCCGGAAGTTTCTATCTGTATGCTAAACAACAAAAATGACCTTCTCCCTTTTTCCTGATGTCTCTCTCTAAGACTAATTAAGTTTGAAGGAGGACATGAAGACAACTGCTTTGCTGGAGGAGACGTGGATATTATGTTGCTGGCAAGACAAAAAACTGCGGCACAATCAAATGCAGAGGAATCACTTTTAGAAAACATGCTGATTTGCTTTCTAGATAAAAGCTACAAGAGGAGCAATAATTATCCCTTTTCTGGTCCAGGAATGTGAAGCTACCGCCAGCAGCCTGTTAGCCAAGGTTGGCAAAAGGAATAAAGACACATAATTAATAACTATTATGACCTACAGTATTATGTGCTGGACGACTAGCAGCATATGAGCATAGCTACTAGTGTGAGGCCTTTTTTATACCTCACAGTATGCACCTTCTCAAAATTGTAAATACCTAAACATGACCCACAAGCCTTGTAATTGGTCTGCTGGATAGTGTTACTGCTGGAGCCTCTAAATACTGTTGCAAGGCATCATGGGTGCTCTTGTGTGGTTGAATGGCTGCAGTGGAGAAACCAAATCCTGGCAGAGATATTTAAGATTTACTTCTCCATGCCTCTCAGCAGCCGAAGAAGAAATCATACATCCAGCTGCTTTGCAAAATTTATTGGACCGAACTGACTTCACACCCATCAGTTTTTCATAAATTCAGTATCAAGATATTCAGGCAGACTAAGATGTGTAGCACAAATGTGACTTTAAGTCAACAGATTCTATATTTTATTCCTACACTTTATTAATAGATAAATTGAAGATTCTATCTACTAACTTTTAAGGTGGTAAAATAAATAGTGATAATTGTTATTCCTCTGGTTTTTAGTGAATTGAAGCAGTTACTAGCTTTCTCCATTAGCGAAATGGAGGCTCTTCAGTTAAAAAGGGTGGGTGACCAGTGCTGTAAATAAACAAACATAGAGTGGAGCAGGACTGGAGTAGAAATTGTTCTGGCAACTCACTGTTTTTCAAAGTAGACAGAGCTACACAGACACACACATACTCAAGCTCAAGACAATTCAGGGCAACTAAACTACAGCCAAGGTTTTGTCCTAAAGAGGTCATAATGTGCTTGTCCTGGTTTATATGATCATGAGTGTGTTTTACATGTCTCTTTAACATGACAAAGTAATGTAGCAGAATTCCCTGACAATCACTACACCTCTTCCTGATCCTAGTTATGAACTGTAAAGTTACTATGTTGCTAACAACAGCTAGCTAACTGTGCATGTACTTACCCTCTTAATCATGGTAATAAATCAAAGGTAGATTTTAAACGCCTGTCCTGTTGCTCTTTAGAGCAGGGAACAGTCATCAACAACATGGTTTATGTATGTTTTGTTTTGGTAATAATAATACATTTAATAATACATTTTATTTAAAAGCGCCTTTCAAAACACTCAAGGATGCTGTTCAGGATAAAAGCAACAACAATAAAACCAACAAAGCAATACAACTATAAAATCAGCAAAATACAACAGACAAAGATGAATAAGTGGATGAGAGAGGAAATTCATGGTGAACAGTAAGCAGTTCTTCACAGGTGGGTTTTGAGTCTGGATTCAAAAAGGAACAAAGAGTTCCGGTTTCGGATGTCAGGTGGGAGAGAGTTCCAGAGCTGGGGAGCAATACACCTGAAGGCCCTGCTCCCCATGGTGCTGAGGCGGGCAGAGGGCACAGTGAGGTGGGTGGAGGAGGAGGATCTGAGGGAGCAGGCTTGAGTGGCGATGTGGAGGAAGTAATATATGTAGGCACACTGACAAATTAGCCATTCTTAAGTAAATGGAAATGGACATGGACATGCACAGGAATCTGGTGTGTACAGATTCCTGGTGTGAAACTGAGATCCACATTCAAGATTTCCTGCTGCTTAACAGAAGGTTTTTTCTTGCCGCCATGATGGAGGGATTCATGATTGGCTATATGGATTCATGTTGGGTGTTGGATGTATATATTTGTATGTATATGTATATGTGTATCTTTATATGTATATATGTATCTATGCATATATGTGTATCCACAAAATGAAGAGCTCTTGCTCTATTGTAAAGTGTCTTGAGATAACACTTGTTATGAATTGGCGCTATACAAATAAAGATTGATTGATTGATTGATACATATTTGACGCAACCAGAAGCGCATTTTTAATCTTGTGCAAAGAGGCTTGTTAGAGCCCAATATGTAACAATGACCCAAAATGTTATGTAAAGAAAACACAATAAATCCCAAAATGTAATAACTTTTTGTAACAACTTGATACATTTTGGGTCAGGTATTACATTACAAAGCAGGCAAAATAATTTTCTCCAAATAGTGTAATAATTTTTATTACATCATAGAGTGATTCAGCTCAACACTTTTGTTACATTCTTGTCCAATTATTTGACCAATTTTGGCTTTTGCTACTTTTGCTTAAAAAACATTTTGGGTCATTTTTACCTTTACATTGGGCTCTAACAAGACTATTGAAAATGTGTCGAAACAATTTGCAAATCATTGCACTATGTGTGTTTTTTTATGTTTTCCACAGAGCACCACTACATTGGAATTGGGGTTTGTTGCAGAGTGAAGTAACAAAATGCTGGTAAAAGAGTAGCTTCAAAGCTAAGCTAACACACTGCTAACCAAAGCTTCACATTTCACATTCAGTGAATGCTAGTGTTTCTCTATCTCTGTCTATCTCTGTGCAAGGAAAGCAAATTAGTTACGCTCCCCTCTAGATGAACAACAGCATCTGTCATCTCAACCAGGACTCAAAATGACACATTTTAATTTCAGAGACAAAACTCTGTGGTAGCTGAAATAACTATGGAGACAGAAAAAAAGGCGAATCTGAAAACTCCTTCTGGGTTGCCAGGAGTGAGGATGTGCTCTGCATGTCATCCAATTTTGTCCATCTAAAAACAGGACAATTTTTCTATAATCTGAACCATTTAGTCAGGGTGAAAACTGAAGTTTTTAATTCCGCATTCAGAGTGCTGAATCAAAGACTTCAGTTTTCACACCAACTAAATGGTTTGATACTTAGGCCCAAAGAAAGGGTGGATTTGAGGAGAGAAAGTAGTTAGCAAAATCTAAGTTACCAAAGTTAAAAAGTTCAGTCAAGGCTAAAGCTCATTTATTATTAGCTAGATAGACTCAGAGTTTCCTTGGAATGAGATCCTGATTTTGGCGGAAGCTGAATGTGGTTACTAATTTATCAGGGTAAGAAAAGCAAAGACAGCCTGTAAAAATGCATCTGAATCCGCTAATCGCACTCATCTTTGGTGGGAGACTGAGAGTAGATATTTCCTCTCTACAGCTCGTTGTCTTCTTGTCTGGTAGGAGCCAACAACAATCTGGACTCCAAGACACTGTCAATTACAAATATGCTAATCAGAGTGGAAGGAGGAACACTGAGCTAACTAACAAGCCAGGTATGAGCGTACACACAAACATCTCCGCTAAATACTTAACCTCAGCTAGAATGCCACTCATCAAATGAGCTTAAACACAAACTTCTGGGAAAGTCTGACTGTGCAATTAACACGACAACAAGCCTGTTTATTTAACAAACATTTCTCTTCAGAAGGCAAACTGAGAGGCTGCCAAGGTGTCGTGTTCTGAATAAGCTTAATTGACACTTAGCAGACTCTTGGTGGCACCCACCTAGTGACAACACCCATAGTTAAGCCGAGCTTGAGTTAAAATTTATGTAGTTTTATGAAAAAGAAATCTGAAGACATGTGCTCTGTGGGCCTTTCTTACTAGTGTGAAGCTTGTTTTTTTGAAGTACATGGCACAGTAATTTGAGGGCTGTCCATCTACATTTTGCTAGCTTGACGCCGTACAGTTCAGGCACAATCTAGCAGCAGAGAAGAAAAAAAGAAGGCCCTGATTACACATAGCTGAGTTTTACTGAAAGGTGAAGCAAACCAAAGCATCTGCTCTCACTGCTTTTAAGAGCTGTCTTTGCCTCACAGCTGATACTCAGGTATTTGTAGGGCAGATTTAGTTTTATTTTTACAGAAACATCTCTTGCTGGGTCCTTATTCTGTCACTGAGTGTCAGGGATGGGCAACTTTGGTCACCATTAGTGCCACATTAATGTTATCATCAGATTTAGAGGACCAAAACTTTTCATTCAGAGGGATACTATCAATAAGACAAACACAAATAATGTAATTTTACAAAATAATAGGAATTCAACTTTAATCAGAATGAATATTTGGACTTGCAGGATCAAAACCAAACAGTACAGCAACAGTTTTTCAAGTTTTTCAGTGCAATAAACTGGTTTGCAGTCAGTTTATGTAATTTACCTTTATTTAGCTAAAAAAAGAACAGCTAAATTTGATGGACTAAATATGAAATTAAAATCATTTAAAGTTACTTTTAATGCAATAATGCAATAATGCAATTTAACTGATTTATTTTCCCCCTTTATTTAACTACTAAGTCCTGTTGGAATAAAACATTTCCTGCATAAAAAGGTATCCTAGTAAAGGTCTTGGTCATGGACAGGTCTTTAAGTTCATTGTCCTTACTTTATTTCTGAATGCATGAACAATGCTTCATAAAAGACCTTTAAATAAACCATTAAAGCAAATCAATTTTTACCTCAGCCAAGGAGGTTATGTTATTGCCGGTGACTGTTTTTTTTAATTTTTGTTTCTCTGTTAGCAACATAACCCAAAAAGTTATGGACAGATTTTGATGAAATTTTCAGGAAATGTCTGGATTGGGACAAGGAACAAATGATTAGATATTGTGAGTGATCTGGATCACCGTCTGGATCCAGGAATTTTTTAAAGGATTCTTTAACATTGCGGGATAGGACCATTATCAGCATTTGTTAATATTTGTATGTTTTCATGGTCAAAGAATCTAAATATTTAAATGAAATAAAGGTAGGACTAATATTTATGGTGAAAATCACAGTATGGGGTAGGACTTTGGTGCTGGCAGATGTCTTTTCTAGGCTTAATTACTTGAAAATAGTAGAATTAAATCAATGTCAAATATTATTATAATTTCCATTGTATGTATTGTTGTGCATTTTGCTTATTAACATGGTGTCATAATGGCAAATGGACTTAAACCATTCATGGCAGATTTTCATCTCAATAGTTGCAATTATTTTCAATATTAGATTAAATGGTGTGCTGCATTAAGTAAGGAAGTATAGAACAGACATAGTGCAGTCTGTGAAATATACAGAATTAGAGATTTAAGTCATAATTTGAATAGGCTTTCCTCCAATACCACAACCAATTGGAGTAGAAGTGCCACACACTTATAAACCACACACAAAACTGTGCCCTGAATAATTATTAATATCTCCTGGCACACTCACAAGATCATTGAGGATCTATTTAATTAACAGACTTTTATCTCAGCATCTAATAAAGGAAGGCTGTAAACATTTGTTCACTTAATTCATCTGCTGGGATCCTGGCAGTATTTTGAAAAATAAATAAATAAAGTACTGGGCCATCAGTACCAATATATTTGGGTCATATGGTGGCACTCAAAGTAACAAACAGGAATTATGACAAATTAATGTCTCTCTTGCTTGTGAGTATGCGAGTATGCATACTTCCATGCTTCTGTGTTTATCAGATACAAGCATGCTGGAGAAAGTGAGCACAATGTGGGGCTTTAAAACAATCTGAAACAGCCTTATTGATATTCTTTTTCCAATGTATTTACCCTCCTGTGACACACCTGTCACTCAGTCATTAAGCTGTGATTCTATTTTTTTAGCACAAAAACAGAAACATTAACAAATACTTTACAACTCTTAGCCTTCTGTCCCAAACATATCAACAAATGCACCGTTATTAAACTTTTTTGAAAGTTACACTGCAACAACTCAGATCTAGACTAGTTGTCCTCTTTCTAGTGCAAAAATTTCTCCACTTATTCTAAGGCACGACTCCCTGAAATGTCTGGATTAACATGTTATTTGCAGATTTCAGAGATAAATATAAGGCCTGAGCTGCTTGTAATAATGAGCCAAATTGACCTCGAAGGGTGTCTCAAAATGTAATTTCAAAAGTGTTATAAAAGCTGAATTTAAAGACCCTCATTCAGAAAAACTTTACTAGTTTCATTGGCAGATATTTACTTATCACTACAAGTAATTCAATACCTGATGCTTTGCCCTTATTCCTCGTTGTACACATTTATGAGGACTTGTTGAGTGAGTATGAATTTAAATAAGTGCTTTAGATTTTGGCCTGAAGTTAGACAAACACACTTGCCAAGATCTGAGTTTTTGCAGTGCATACTTCATCAGAGTCTTTTGTCTGTAGAATTGGTTTTAGGTTTCTATCCTCAAGATGATACAAACACCTGACTTTGCATCAGACTATCCTTCATTAAAAAACAAACAAACACCCTGTCCACTGAAATTTAAGCAGCACGAGAGCTGAGCATCAAAACAATTTCTGCATCAGATGGAAAATACTTCTCTATGCACTAAGAGGTCTGACAACTCGACTGCCATTATTGATAACATCACGACAACAGTACATTCTGGCAGATTAGACAACAAGATGAATGCCTGACGGCTGTTACTGTTATGTGAAGCACCACAAAGCTAATGTTACTTACCTATCCAGCAGACAGACGGCGACATCCACGTCCGTTTTCAGGCCTTTCAATTGGCGGAGTTCCCTCCACCGTCAGAAGGCAACACCTATGTTGACCCGGGTCTTTGCTCTTTCATGGTCATAGCCCTTCTTTTTCACTTTTCACTCCTCTGTCCTTTTTCTTTTGGGCTGCTTTTCAGCCATTGCCACTGCACATATTGTATCTCTCTCTTACGCTAACAGCGCACGCTACGCAACCTACGACTTCCCCTCCCCCCTCTGTCTGATCTGCGCATGAGTAGGATCACCCCCTGGATGTGGGGGGGTGTACCCTGATTTGGTAACTCAGCCCGAGCCACAGTATTTACCTGCTGAAATTCAGAGCCAAGGCTGTGTATTGAAACCGGACTTTTTTTTCAACATGCTGTCAGTGGGGACATCTTGTGGATGGAGAGGAGAAATACGGTGAATTTGACAAATACTGCATTAGATTAGAAGATTAGAAGATCGCTGACTACACCTTTAAGAGGATCTAGGGAATTGGATTCCCAGTCATAAAATTAACAAGACTCCAAGGAACTATCTTTAACAATTACCATCCCTTTATTTTATGTGGACCTCATGAAGCACAGCTCAGTGTAAACAAGCCTTCATCAAGAAGCCAAGGGAAATACCTCTGATGAAGGCTTTATGCCGAAGCACATTAAAGTTTGTTAAGGTCTACAAGGCATTTTGATTCTTTGAAGGACGTGGCTCAGGGTCTTTTCTTGGTAATGTCATGTAAGGCTATAATGCTGTTTCAATCAATCAAAGCTAAAAGAAAATGTTAATGAGTGATGTAACAGAGACTGATGCCCTCCAGCGATCTGCCTCTAGTGGCATCCAAAGGCTCTGCAATTTTTAATGACTTCCCACGTTTGTACCTTAAAAGTGTTCTTTAACCAAACAAGCTGTTTTTTGGCTTAGTTGCATTTAGCTGTTACCCAGTCGGAAGTTAAATTTTACTAATGATTTCTCAACATTTTAAATGGAAAGAACAATAACATCAGCTTACCTCAAGCTGTAGCTAGTGGTTAAGTGTCTCAATAATAGTAAGAGGAACTTCAAATAATGCACTGCTGCTAAATTTGGAGACCTTGTTATATAAAATGTTTCTTAAACTTTGAGCGGATTCCTTTAAGATAACTTCAAGGACCCTCAGGTAACATGATGAATATACCGAAAGACAAACTGTAAGGCACAAGAGAGAGGAGCTGATAAATTTACATCTAATGAATATTTTAAACACATTTCCACTGTATTACTTGCACTAATTGTTATTCAACAATCAATTTTATAGCAAACTCTGTGTTTGACTGCAATTGTCATTTGCAGAATGAGGAAACAGTTTGAATGGGGACATTTATAATTGGTAATTACAAGTCTGTGCGTCATGCTTGTGACTCTGCTGCTGTGGGCTAATGACTAGTCGATACAAACTGCAGGTCCTGCTGTGCTGCAAATTTGATTTGTCAAGTTGAAGTAGGATCAGAGGCTCGTGTCTTTTACACACACACACCAAGAAAACACTTAGGAAGTTGTTCCTCAGTTTAATTGTATTATGCACTATGTTTATAACTGTTAAGATTTCAAGGATTTATCTTCTTAGTTGAAAACTACTTTAATAATCTCTACAGTGAGCAGGCAAGGACAAAAACAGTGGAGAAAATCCTCTGAAGGTAAGAACAGATGTATGCCACCAGTACACAGTCATGAGGTGGACTTGTTGGACTTCTTAAACTTTAATTAGAAGCTACTTCAGAAAATTTCAAGGCCACGGTACCTACATTTCAATAATTTCTCAGATATTAATGTTTACAGACAATGTGCCTGCCTCTACTGGTTCAGGTTCATATATTTCTTTCTCCCAGTTTTCATGTTGGCCTCTAAGCAACTTGAACTATACCTGAGGACTCATATTTATCTAATAAAGCAGTGAATCACTTCACTCTCATTTCTCCTGTCATTTTTGTGAGAGAAAACCATGCAACAAGAGATCATAGAAAGCTAACTTTTGTGCATTTATTACCCTAATGTTATATTTATGGTACTCTGAGTGGGGAAGCGTTTTTTTCTAACCGTTTCTCCCATGAGTGTTAGCTTTTGAGCTTATGAATTAGTTCCAGTCTTTGGAAAAATGCACCTAATTTTAGTCACATTTATGTCATTAATGTTTATTCATTTGTGTAAGTTGTCAAAGTAGGTAACATCTGGATGATGTTGCTTAATTAGTTGTGGGTATTATACCATAGGCAGTCTTACCTTTCGCTGTGTTTTGAGACCAGAGAGGCTTGGACAGGATTAGGAGCAGTAAGGTTATTGACATTGGGTCAGAGGTGGTGGAGGGGAGAGTTGACGTACTCGAACTGGCCAGTTTAGTAGGTACGCCTTGCTCACTGGTTCGACCCACTTTTGCCTTCAAAACTGCCTTAAATCTACATGTTTGCTTTGTCATGATAGTATCATGCAGTTGCTGCAGATTTGTCAGGTGCACATCTATGATGCAAATCTCCTGTTTTACTATATCCCAAAAATGCACTGTTGAATTGAGATCTGATGACTGTGGAGGCCACTAGAGTCCATTGATCTCATTGTCATGATTGAGATGATCTTGGCTTTGTGACATGTTGTGTAACCCCTTCAGTTGTGGCAACCAGGAGATGGGTACACTGGGGTTATAAAGACATGGACATCTTCAGTAATGATTCTCAGGTGGGCTGTAGCATTTAAACACTGCTTCACTGTTGCTAAGGGGCCCAAAGTGCACCAAGAAAATATCAATCACATCACCACCAGCCTACACCCTTTGCACAAGGCGGGACGTGTCAATGCTTTCATGTTCTTTTTGCCCAATTCTGAACATACCATCTTATTGTCACAGCAGACCCAGGTAATTTATTATTCTAGTGATCAATTTTGGTGGGCCTGTGTGAGTTTTAGCCTCCTATCCTCAGCTGAGAAGAGTGTGGTCTTCTGCCTCTTCAGCCTGTATTTCCTTCAAGATAAATGCGCTGTACACATTTCTTTCTGGCACAGACATGCTCTGTGTATGATACCCACAGTCTTGTTAGCAAAGCCAAAGTCTAGGGTAATAACGTCAGTAGCTATGCTGTTTGGGAACAGCAGGTCTCCCAGAGGGAAAAGATTAGGTTAAAGGAAGTACTTTGCTGCTCCACTGGTCAGGAAGAGGGACAGACTGGAAGTGAATTGAATGGATTATGTGTTTATTTGACATACTCTACCATTGTGGACCCATATTCCTTGATCAAGGTAAATATGGCTTTCTATTTTTTTATTTTAACATCTGTTTTGGATAACAGACCTGTGGCTTGCAGAAAACATTTAGCCCGACATGCCAGACAGACAGTTCCATTTATCTGCCATGGAAATATTTCACCAATCCATCTGGGAAAGAGCCATTTGAAAAGGTTTTTAGGGGCAAAACCTTCAAACACACTGGCAGCTTGTGATTTGACAATCGTCACACTCATCACAGACCAATCCATATCAAGCTAGCTGCTACGTATGATGTAGCAGCTCGCTGTTGTTAGCTGTTAGCTTGAACCACCTTAGACTATTGTTTTACAATTAATCATACATCACAGATGTATCTTAATCATGTGACATTAACCTCATCAAAGACAATCCCTACCAAGTATTAAAGTACATCTTTATGAACCGAAGTACACCGAAGAAGAACTGCTGTCAGATTAAGTCAAAGCTAGAAGGAGGCATTTGAGAAACTGTTGTTGAAACTGAGGAGTTGGACATATTGCCAACACACCAAACAAGTTAACTGGTTGTGAAGATGCATGAATTGTGAGCCCATGTCGATGAACCTGCAGGTCTAACACTGCCTTAAAAGGAACTTAGTAACATCTTTTTTCCTGGACCTTTTAGTAAAGCTCCTTAAACTGCTGTCATGTGTCGCATTGTCCTGATTCATGACTTGGGCATGACAAACATGATATTCTGTTTGCAGTGGAACCCTGATGTCCATGTGTCTATAGGCTATTTAAAACAACAAAACGAAGTTAATGAAGCCCATATCATACCATATCATCATATGTGACAGAATACAGTGACATTTTGGCCATTTCTTTTGCTTTTTTATACATCTGGGAGCAACCCACCATAATATCTAGGGAGTTAGTGTTCTATCAGTTTTTGCTCTTATAATTGCTACCTGTCAACAATGCAGCACTTGGATCTATACAGGAGATGCTGGCAGATGGACAAGTAGCTCCAACATTAGAGCACAAAATAGGTCCAAACACAGAGACTTTATTGAGGAAAAGTGAATGGCTGTTATTTTTTTTTTTAACAGTAGCATCCAGTTGAGCCAATGTAGCTGTTTGTGTTGTTTGAATAATGTTTTTGGTGGTACTATTGACTTTGACCAAGCAACTATCTCAACTCAGTGACAAAGCTGGCTGGATGCTTTAACAGAAATCATACTTACCTGTGCAGTGAGCCCCGAGCAGCCCCATTTCAAAAAAATTCTAACTATCCCTATACATAAATTAAAATGATATTTTATGTCATGTTTCCCCCACTGTTGTTATCAGTGTTTACCTTTTTTTATCATAAACCAACCTAACACAAAGATTAAGAGCCATTACCATGGCTGTTTTTTGTTATGACGAGGATTACTGCTCTGCAGCAGGAGGTTTATTAGTTGCACGTATCACATTTTAATTATAATTAAAGGACAATATTGCTTTGCTTGTTTGATGGATAACAGGGCTTTTAGAATAATTCTGCATTCATGATAAAAAACTAGGCATGGTTATATTGTATAATTAACTGGTTCCTATTTGGGGGCAGTAATACTTTTTAGATTTGCAGCCGCCTTCCATTAAATAGTAACCTGGCAGAGCAGATGGACCTGCCTGATTCATTGTCTGAAATCACACGGATCCATCTTGTCAAGTTCCAAAACCTACAACTTCTCTCAGCTAAAAGCTGCACGATCCAATCAGGGGAAAGAGGTGGGAGCGTGTGAAGCGGTCTCCATGGGTGTGGCAATATCTGCGGTTTTATCAGAAAGGGACTCAATTTAAAAGAAGAGCAAAGATCATCATTTAAATCTTTTTCTACAGGAAACAATGTTTTCGCTTCACCTGACTGGTTTTGGTAAGAGTTTGATCCTCCAACTAACTCCTCTGGTCATGAATGAGATCAGGGGGACTCCAAAACCCATTGTGATCGTTGCGTCTGTGGTAGTTTCCCTCATGAAGCAGGGAAGCTGGGAAGCTGGGCATCACTGCTAGGAAACTGGCAGAGAATGTGAAAATATGTGGATGATGCCTGTTAGTCTATGGTAGTAATGGTTTTACAGCAATACCTAGCAAAATTTGCTCTCCCAGAATTACTGGGAGAACTTTGTTGAGATTGTCATTGACAAGGTTCATGTCATATAGAAATGTTAAATGAAACATCTGTGTGGTTTAATTTAAAGTTAGACAATAGTCTAAGGACTGAAACGCAGAATAAGCTAACGGCTAACAAGAAGATCTAGCTGCTACACCATACCTGGCTTGATATGATTGGTCTGTGATGAGTGTGACCAGCAGACCGATCGTCCAATCACCAGCTGCAGTTGTTTTTTAAGGGGTCTGCCCCTGAAAACATTTTCGACCAGATCTTTCCCAGATGGACTATTGCAATATTTCAGAGACTCATATATGGAACTGTCCGTCTGCTGTGTCAGGTTAATGAAGTACAAGGAATAGGAAGAAACAGCAGGAGCTGCATGAGACAATGGCTTAGTAACCCACCAGCTGGTCAGCCTTTTACTGTAGTGTGTTGTTAATACAGAAAATTACAGCAGATAGAATGAAGGACAAACAGGTGGTACTCTTTCAGCACCAACTATTCAATGCAGAGGGGTTTTTGTCATCAGCAGCTTATTTTGCTGATTTTAACCTTGTCATTAAAAAGAGGTACTACACAAACATTTTCCTTCATATTTTGTGTTTGTTATTAACCAGTTACCTCTCACAGCATTAGGGTAACATTCAGAACATGATAATAGAATCTGACAGATAAAATCATTGTGCCTGATCTAAATCTGGAAGTCCTAAAATACACACAATGTTCTGAATTTATTTCTAAGTATTGATGTACTTCCTGTGAGAACAAAATGTCAGGCTGGAACATCATGCAAGGACGGATCAGTCCTGTTTCAGAGCAGTGGAATATTCATTAAAAAGAGGTTTTCATTTTAGTTGAAGATGTCGGAGGGGCTCGGACATCTATGGTGAATATATTTGACCTTTGATACTGTATGGTCGCAAGGCTAGACACTGCTGAAAGACCTTTTTTAAATGAAAGTGCACGGGCACTTGTTGAAAGAGACATGTGACAGCATTGAGAATTTAATAAAAGAAGCAATTTTACAGTCAATGGGGACTTGAAAGTACTAAATTTACTCCAAAGCTGTTTATTTAAATGCATCCCTTTTTTTGTTATATTTCCTTCTAATATGTAGTTATCATTAAAATACTCATTTCCGTCAATAAATTAAAGGGACTGTGAGGAGTTTCTAAGTAATTACAAAAAAGTGTCACTTTTAGATATATCCCTGATCGAAACACACACTTTAAGATGAGTTTTATAGTATCAAAATAGGTTATCTATAAATGCTATTCCTTAGCTTTGCGGTCTGGTTGGACAGGGCTGGACTGGCCTGGATACTCAACTTAGGGAACAAGACAATTAAAACTAGAGCAAATTTATATTATTCAAACACGTCTTAGAGCACCGGGCTGTAAGTAGCGATATATACCGGCTACAAAACTACGATACTAAGTTTTTCAAAAATTGCTTGTTGTCACACATCAAAAACTACCGCTACGTCACTAGAAAGAGATACATTACCTTGTTGCTTTGCATCCTGTAAGTTGTTGAAAAAAGAAGTTGTAAAGCAATGCAGAGTTTTGAGGAAGGTCCGAGCTGCATTCATTAGCAACAAAACAACAAGCACATGCTTTGGCTCGGGTCACGTTTTTTGGTGCGTTCCACTGTAGTCAGAAGTAGGAATTTCCTAGTTCCGAGTAGGAAACTGTAACTGGAATGTCCCCCAAAGTCAGAATTTCCTACTGGGAACTCGGTGAAACCTCGACACCCCCGAGTTGACAATCGAAGATGGATGCCCCCAGTGTGAACAGTTATTTAGCTCCTGTAATAATCAATTTATTTGCACTTCTGACTGGGGTGTGTCGCTCTTGATCAGCTGTACACATAGTATTGTTAGACTTAAAAAAATGCTGTCATAGTGATAATCTCATTCTTCATGTGATATTTGTGAACAACAACGCAAGGCGTGCTAACAACAGCTAACAATAGCCTGGTAGATCTGCATGTTTCTTTTCCGACTTCAACTGGAACGCCGATAAGTCGGAGATGATGTCACTCCCAGTTCCGAGGTTACTGGAACGTAGCATTACGACAGTCGCCGTGCGTGCTCATGGATAGCAGAGTCTTTTTGTCACCGGTAATAGATTCTCCTCACAGTCCCATTAAACTACTTTTCCACAGGCAATCAAGGCATCACTATGTCTTCCCTGCTAAGCAATAGTTGCCAGTGTAAAGAACTTTAGCATTTGGCCAAACAGAATTCAAGATAATTCAGCGATCTGAATCAATCTGTGATGTACATCTATGGACTATGTCTTATTTTATCTTTGGCTGTAAAACCAGCCTTTTTTTGCAGGATTTTATGTCAAAGCATCAAAACATAATCCATTTTTTGATGGTCTGTCATTATTGTTCTTTTACTTTATGAGTGGTTTGGACATAAAAGTCTTAATTTTTGCTGAAAGAAACTGGTTGAAACAACAGGGAAAATATAGTAGGGTTCAGATTTCATGCAGATTACGTGAAGCATAAAAACTCAGTGGTGGACAAATTTAATCACCTCAGTGCTTGATTCAAAGTTTAGATCCAACTGGTCAAATATTTCTCCAGTAAGTGAGGGAAGGCAAGCCACGCAAACATTTCTGTGCCTTTCCAAAAAGAAAATTCTTCAGCTGATTTAAAGCTATGCAAAACTAAAACATTTATTGAAATGCAATGGAATAAAAAGTATGTTTTTTCCCTTAAAGTTAATGGAGAAAAAAGAAAATGGGTATTTCATTATTTTTGAAATTGGTTGCATCAGGGGAAAATATTTAGAGCTCTCTTTGTGTTTGGTATTACTTTTGTATTTTATGATGCAGCAAATGGCTTTGTGTTCGTCTGACTGTGGGCATTGATTCTGCCAATTTGCTGTTCCACTGTGTGGACTCCAGAAGACACAACCATGGTGGAAACTAACACTGAGCTAAATATGAGTGATGAGATGCATGGGGTTACCCTTATGAACCAAAATCTGCAGAAGAAGAAATCCTTCAGAAGAGGGTAATCATGCAGAATCAGTGTGCACAGGTGGAAGAACACACTGTTGTTTGCTTTGCCGCTCAGGAAATGGTTGAGGAAACATACACACTTGTTTCTACTGTAAAGCAAAAGTAAACATCAGAGCACAGCACTGGAGAGCCAAAGGATATCCACCCCTGAGAGCGGCTTGTTTGGAAACTAAAATTTCAAATATGGGTTTGGGGACATCTGGGACCAGTGTAGACGTGTTAAAAAGGAATATCACAAGACACTGCAAATATAACTTTGTAGCCCAAATTGTTTCTATAAACACGCTTGCTCAGCTGAAAATCTACTCTGCTGCTGAGCGTCTGGCAATAATGACTGCAAAGACAGCGCTTGACAGAACCGAGTTAAAGAAGATTACTGCTTCCTTCTTGCTGATTCCTACTGATTTCATCTGCAGTGACTCCTGCTTATTGTGACTTCACATGCATACCCTCTGTCATTTTTAACCAAAGATATCAACTTCAGCCTACCTGGAGGTGATATCTCAGCATGTTTGAACAGAAACACATTTTAAATTGACAGCCTCTGCAGGTGTGAATAATAAATACCATGCGTAAAAACTGCAATGTGTGTCTAAAGTGCAGAGCACACATGAGGATTTGCATCACCTTTTGACAGCTGCTGTTCTCTCAGTTCTCCTCTTTGAGTGGATGTGAAGGATAGTATACTAAAGAAATATATCCCTACATGAATAGTACAGTTCTGAGCAAATTAGAAGAAAATGTGATATCTAACAGAGATCAGTGGGTTTGTGTGAATTTCTTGCAGTCCTGTTGACCTACAAAACAAATCCAAGCAATTTTGTGTGATTGACAGTCCATTACACAAGGCATCAAAAAATATGATGAACAGAACCAGAAAAACATTAGGAGGAAATATTTAAAAAGGCTACAAAATCCACAGAGAAAGAGAAGGAAAAAAGCTACAAAGAAAGAGAAGGAAATTTGCTTTTTTGATTACATTTTTAGGGAACGTTAATCATGGCACATGGAGGAAGTCATTAGAGTTTGACAACAACTCATCAAGAGATACTGATTGTTCATAAATTATAATGAATCCAAGAAATGCAAAGAATAAACAGGACAGTAAAAACAGTCTACATCAAAGTCACCTACTGACAGGCAAAATTCAAAAAGCAGAATTTTACAATGTTAAATCTCAAATACAGGTCACAACAATAAATCAGCTGCAGTCAGTTTCGAGGAGTCCCTGGAGGATAAAGAGGTTGAACTTTTTCTTGATTGATGATTTTTTGGTGTTCATTCAAGTTCAAAACATGTAGTTTTTTGTGCAACTGTGACACCCTTTTGGTATGGTTAGCAACTCAAGCTGAAGCATACACTTCTTTGAGTATGCTCCAGTACAGTAGTCAAGCTCTTCGAGACGAGTACAGACAGTCTAACAGAGCTGTGCTGCCCACTGCCAATAGAATTTTTTGATTGACAAAATAAAAGAAACATACACATGGTTGGTGTGCTTACAAAGTTATTTTGTGCTTTAAAATTGTAGATTTAGTGTATTAGGAAGACCATATTTACATTGACTTGGATTCATATGCTTGATTTTGATAGCAGCTAGAGTACATTCATAATTACTAATGATTTAATTCTAGTATTCACTGACTGTGTACCCCTGGTCCACCTCTATTCTCACTATGTCTGTGATGCTCTGTTTGAGCTCCTGTCATTTTGGAGGCCCTTATCACTGATGGCTCACTCTGTGGTTGGTTTAACTCGTCTGCTCTGTGATAATTTGTCAGTTTAGCACAATCAGTACCATGTTTTCAATGGCTCTGCACACTTTCATACTTTCCATGGTCTGTACTTTGAGCTGAGCTTGCGACCCCAAGCTTTTGGGTTCAAACTGCTGATGAAACAATGGTAGGATGTCACAGTGATAGGTCTATTAAGGGAGGCAAGGAAAAAAAGCCTGCTGCCATAGAGATCCAGATCCTGTCTACTTTGTTCTCTTGTGCAGTACTCTTGTGGCGTAGTCTATCACACACATGAGAACAAAGTAACTGAAGTGTGTATAAAACTTGAGAAATCATTATATGACCTCCTCCAGACAAAACTATCCATCATTTAACTGTCAGTATTTGCACCATGTGCACACTGAAGTCTGAGGAACCAAGAATAAAAGTAATAGTCTGCTCTCATGTAAAAAGATACGCCTATTCTACAAAAGTTTACAGAAATTACACAAACAATTGTCTGTCAGTTGAATTTGTCACAGATGCATCATTTTATTCTTTAGACTCTTAACATTTCATCCGAAAGTCATCATAAAGATCATATTTTATTTCACCCAGTGCACCCTGGCCCAGTTGAAATTTCTTGCTTACTGGTGCATCATGGTCAACTTGACAGCCAACTTCTTTGTCAGAGAGTTGTAAATATTTAAGCATGGTCTGGCAACACATCCGGACAGTCAACCCACTTGCTGCTCTGCCTGCTCTCTGAATGTTGTGAGTACTTGAAAATTCAGAAGTCTGCTGAGCCCACCCATAAAGTCTTTGTACATCTGGAGTTGGGTTAAAAAAAAAACCCTCCAGGACTATATTTTTATTCATGGGGCCTGCTGCTGAACTAGACTGAGTACCGTTATTTCTCAAATTTAACCCGCCCTCGTTTGTAAACCCCCCCCCATTTTTCAGGATAAAACGCTGTTTTCAAATATAACACTCACCCACCCACATTTTGCCCAAACCTTACTCTCTCAAGCCTCTCAAAACGTACCTTTATTCAAAGTTTTAATCAATGAAATTTCAGTGTTTTCACAACAAATACCGTACATAATTTCCTCTCCCAATCAGATGAGGATAGCCTTTTGCTTCCCACATGCGCAGTTATTCAATTTCTGCCCAAGCATGCTCAGTCATCGTGTCCCGACCAATCAGAGAGCAGCTATCAACATGTCAATGTCTTCATCGAATCACAGCACAGCTATTCTTGTCCCCTTGCTTACGAGATGGCAGCGCCCTGTGTTTACATGTGAGTGGTACCATAACACTTGAGAATTACACAATCATTACACAAAGGTAAACTAATTAAGACCCCAAATACTGGATTAGAACAGTTTAACAGTTTTATAAGAATTACTCAAGTTTGGTGGTAATGTTTTGAAGAGAGAGAGAATATTTCATCTTTTGTATCAGATGTCTTGTAATCATGATGTTGGGAGATGAAATATTTTAAATATTTTGCTTCTGCTTGTGTATAATCCACACCAGAAAATTTGACCTTATTTGAGAGCAAAAAATTGCATGTTATAGACGAGAAATTAGGGTAGCTTTTTGTACTGCAAATGAATTGATGAATATTTTGTTATGTTTAGTAATCAAATCAACCCATCACTCATAAAACCATTCAGACACAATGAGGCAAAAATATGTTACTTTCCAATCCAAAAACTGTAGTTTACAAACAGGTATAATAGTACAGTAGCTTTAAGCAGGGAAAATGGAGTCAGTCTCATCTCCACAGTAAGCCTCAGGTGGTGTTTTCAGGGCTCCATTTAAGCTTTAAACTGACAGTTTTCATTGCCATTCGCCTCCCATTTACATGAGAGTGGTGCCTTGAGTGCTTGAATCTGCAAACTTTTGAAACCAGGGTCCAGAGTGGAAAGTTTTGAGAAAAAGACGAAATATGGAGCGTTTCAGGGTGAAACGCCGACGTCCCTGAATGCGCAGTACTCTGTCATATGAAGGCACATACCAGGAACAGCTTTGGCTGTCTACTGAGTAACATGTGTGCTTCTTACCGTGCGCGGTTTGTTATCCAGACAAAACTATCCAGACAGATTTGTTATCTAGACAAGAACTGCTGCTTCTTTGTTCGTCCACTTGCCATTGTTATTTGTGAAAAGTTTTTCTTCTTTGTGCGTGTATTGTGGCAGTGCTGTTTCTTTGTAAACCTACATCGCCATCCACTGGACTGGCATGCACACAACAGCATTTTAATTAGTTTGTAGTAGCTCCGTCTGAACGCAGATTGAGTTTGAATATGCAAAGGAAAAACTTTTGCGTTTCAGGTGACAGTGTCTCCGTGTAGACAGGGCCTCAGTTAAAGGAAAGATATATAGATCTGAATCCACAGTCCATGCCCAAAAGGTGAAATGCATGTAAATTGCTCACAATTTGAGCCACTGAGTTAAGTGTATCCTAAATTGGCTACTGTCATGTGCATAGATGTCAAGGAAAAGGCAAAAGTTCATGCAAATAGATACATTACTGTACCTTATTCACAAAGACCAGGACTAATGACCACAGGCCTGATCAACAGCTCAACGTGATTTAATTTAATTGAATAACACTTTTGTTTGCAAGTTAAAAATGTATAAAAATGTGACACATAAGTGCTAGCATTCAGTGAAATATATTATCCACTACTATTAGAGCTGTGCATCTTTAAAACTCTCACAATTCCATTTGATTACAAATATTTAGTTAATGGTTCCCATCTGATTCGTATTACACTTCATGATGCCACACAGTGAGTAGTATGTGATGTCCCATATTACTACACCAGACAATTAGATAGAAAATTCAACCAGTCAGAAAGATTGGGACAAATGGCTTTTGAGATCAGCTTCAGCAAAAATGTATTTTCATTGTAAAGCAAAATGAATACACTTGATAGGTCTCATCTTCTTATACTTGTTTTCTTCTGCCTCAGAAACAAAACTAATATCTGCATCCATTAAAGGATTAGTTCTGACATCCCCAGTTTCTACCCTATCTCCTATCAGGAATACATTTACTTTGCTGTCCAAAGATAGAATTGACCACTTTAGTCATGTGTCAGAAGTAAAATATCTCACTCCAACAAATTAAAAACAAAGATCAAGTTTTTCACAGTGATGCCAGTGGGATTGTGGGTGTCTGCTTACAGGAGTAGGAGCAAGTGTTTACTCAATTTTGTGGTTTTAATTGATTTTCTTTAAACAGCTTTGAACAAGTTAACAAAGAGAGAGAGATGGGGAGAGAGAGAGAGGGAGAATGCCCAGTTCAAGAACACCTTTATGCATAGAAGAGCATTTACACACAGTAGTGGAGTGAAAATTAACAGACTGATATTATCTCATACAAGCAGCTCTGATGTGTTTCATGCATACACGTCCACACATAACTATCCTCTTATTACATCCATACTGTTATCAAAAATTCAAATAGGGCCAGTATGGTGGATTGGGTTGCAGCTGTGCACTTACCATATGTTGAGGCTCTCGCCTTGTTCGGGAGTTTGTGTTTGAATCTGACCAGTTTGCCCTTTCTTTCCAAATCCATCCACTGTCTCTCCACTGTCAATAAAGCCCAAAGCTCAAAAGTTTGCTCAACAGAAAAGTACAAAAAGCTCTGAAGGAGCAATGCAGCAAGTATCCTCCAGTAAAGAAAATTGAGTCACACAACGTAGTTAATTATTTATTACTTTAGTTTATTTGTATGAAGTAACAAAACTATTGTCAGACAGACACAAACTTACATTAATTCTGTTCAACTGGATAAACAGTGAAAACGGTTACTAAAAGGCCATATGTAAAAGGTAAATCAATCATTATTTGTATAGCACTAATTTGTAACAAGTGTTATCTCCAAATACTAAACAACAGAGCAGACTGAAGATCATTCAACACTCTTTCCAAATCAAAATTTCCATTTGTTGAAATTACATTTATAAACATAATGTTCTTACTTTTTTCGAACAGCCATTTTACTGCATCAACATTAATTGTTTTTCTTTAACTAGAACTAAATGTCCTTCAAAGCACCAAGCTGGTTGTATAGCTTTGTTTGGCTCAGTTGATAAGATTTTGTCCTGCCAGTCCTAGCATGGTTTCCAACACAGACTTCAACTCTCAATAAATATTTTCTGACTATAGGGACTGAAAACAAAGTTTGGAGGATCCTACCACAGTTCATTTAAGAGGATGAGGGAGAAGCAGCAGAGGCAGACGAATAGATGGGTGATTTGTTGGCATCTCAAAGCTGAGCATGGAGTATAACCAAAGATAATTGCAGGCATCCATTTTGATCAGCCAGTCGTGTATTTAAAAAAAAAATATTGGCCAGCATTGCTTGGGTTTTTATCTAAACACTCTTGGTGCCCACTTATGGTGTAAAATTTGTTCTTTTTTGAGTACAGACTGCTTTCATTTCTTTAAAAAGAATAATCACGATCGTTTAAATCATTTAATCAGTAAGATATTAGACTATTTTGCAGTACAAAGGTAAACATCCCTCAGAGTGACCTCCCTTAAATATAGCTGACCTATACCTGACACCAAAATACATTCAGAGAATAAGCTCTCTGTAATGTTTGACCAAAATGGTGTGAGATTTTCTATTTTTCTCTTCAGTCTTTGGCAGGATGTTGAGTCTGCATGTATTCCATGTTTCAAACTTCATCCGTCTCATTAAAATGTAACTGACAATAGAATCAATCCCACATTTTAATATCAGGTGATTCATGAAGAAGCACATCAGACCCAGTATCAGTTTAATGTCTCTAGGTTTACAGACAGCTCTCATTTACAGCAGCTTTATTGTTCCATTGTATTAAATTCAGTCTGTGATGTTTTGGTCGTCATTTATTTATTCAAGTCTTTTGAAAATAGGTAATTTATAGTTATAATTACTTTCCATGTTTGTGCATGTGTGTATGTGTGCTTATGTTGGCCTCTGCTGTTACATTATTTTTGGAATATGAGATTAACTGTGTCAAGAAAATAGAAAAAGACCAGGTTATTATATATTTCAAGCACAGACCAAGATTAAACAGCTCCTCCATTTCTATAGGTGTTCTTTAATTTGGAGTTTGGATGCATGTCTGCACAATTCTCATTTTCTGAACCTGTCTTGTGGCGTCTTCTGTGATCTCTGCGCAAAGCCTGTGTTAATAGGCCCAAGTAGAGCTCTGCGGCCAAACTTTGTATTTGCGCCTGCACATCATTAGAGCAAATTGTTTTGAGGCTACTTAAACGATGCACTTTGCGGATGCTATCTTGGCAGATGTAAAGGCGCTATTTTCAGGCACAATCCATTCTCAGTGGATTTGGCCCTAAGCAACTTTTGCAATAGACTGCTGTTCTTTCGCATGAAGTGTGAACTGTTTTATGGCACTAGATCACACATCACCCTTTAGCTTCTGCCTCAGCTGTTTGATACAATGGTTCAGGCTCAGAGACAGCCACAGTGGAGCACAATGATGGATGAAGCTCAGAGGAAAAAAAGTGACTGAGCAAGAAGCCGGACACAAAGCAATATCCTGAGAGAGGAGTAGAGTAGACGTTGCTGCAGATATTACACATAGCAGATAGTCAAAGAATGACAGGCTGTATTGTTATCAGTGCCATCATCGTCTCATGTTTAGCAAGTACAGTATCTTACAAAAGTGAGCACACCCCTTACAATTCTGCTAATATTTTATCATATCTTTTCATGAGACAACACTGAAGCAGCAACAATTTGATGCGATGTAAAGTAGTGTGTGTACAGCTTGTATAACAGTGAAAATTTACTGTCCCCTCAATTTAACTATAACGACAGAGCCTGAAACCTCTAAACAGCTGGCAAGCTGACATGCTTGGCCAGTCCATCACCTTTACCAGATCCTTGAGCAAGGCAGTGGTCATCTTGTTTGGGGTTTTGACAGGACAGGTTCCACTCCCTTGTCATAATCTACCAAAGAAGTTGAATGCACATGCTCAGCATCATATCCAGAGGCTGTCTTTGGGAAATATGCATATGAGTGCTGTGAATATAGCTGCAGAGGTTGAAGTGGTGGGGGTCAGCCTGTCAGTGCTCAGACCATACGCAGCACACTGCATCGAATTGGTCTGCATGGCTGTTGTCCCAGAAGGTCTTTTCTAAAAACAATGCTCAAGAAAGTCTGCAAACAGTTTACTGAAGACAAGCTGACTATAGGTATGGATTACTCCTGTGTTCTGATGAGACCAAGATAAACTTATTTGGATCAGATGGTGTCAAGCTTGTGAGGTGACAACCAGGTGAGGAGTAGAAAATCAATTATCTTGCCTACGGTGAAGCATGGGGGGTGGGAGTGTTATGGTCTGGGGCTGCATGAGTGCTGCCAACACTTGGGAGCTACATTTCATTGAGGGAACCACAAATGCCAACATGGACTGTGATGTCCAGAAGCAAAGCATGTTCCTCTCCTTTCAGAGACTGGGCTGCAGGGCAGTATTCTAACATGATAACAGCCCCAAACACACCTCCAAGACGACCACTGCCTCCCTAAAGAAGCTGAGGGGAGAAGTGATGGACTGGCCAAGCATGTCTCCAGACCTGGGCCCGTATTCACAAAACATCTAAAAGTAGCCCCTAACTTGCTGATTTAGGAGAAACGCTCAAAAATAATGGGCGTGTCAGCCCTAAATTTAGTACTTCTAAATTCCTCTCCTAAAAGTATTCCACAAAGCATTTTAGCGCTAAAACAAGCTCCTAAACCCGTGAGAAGTTAGAAGTAGTGAAGAAGACTCCTAAGTCACTGAGACCAATTCAGAAAGAATCTCAGCATGGCTTCTGCTGGCAATCCACCTCATGATTGGTACAATGCAAAAGAAAAATGCAATAACAATGAGGTTCTACAAAGGTACCGCCTCAATCGTGAGGGTAGAATGATGGTAATAGAATTAGTCAAAGATGCAGTCACTTCACCAACAAATAGAAATAACCCAGTGGCTTGGGTGCAGAGCCTCCTCCTACTAGTTGAAACACAAATATAAAAGTTCACATGTTAATAGAATTTGTGATGACAGATTTAGCAAGGTTAATTTATGTGTAACACTTCTGTTAATTACTGAACACACTAAATAGATTGTTTGGTTTTCTTTGACAATAATTGGTCTTACCTGTTGCTGTCGTCTATGTTTTGAATTCTGAAATCTCTGATCTTGAGGCTGTAAAGAGAACCAAAGTTTTTCACAGTCATCACTGGTTCTGGTCAAAAGTGGGAACGCTGCATCTATTTGTGAAAAAAAATGTTCCCATGCTTCTTTTCTCAAATGTGAGGTAATTTACATAATGTTCTGTCTTTCATGGACAAGCTGGGCAAGGAGGAAAAGCTGGTCTTGCACCCAGTTTGGTTTGTGTTTTCTTTTGCCTGATGTTTTCTCTGCCATGGTTATTCTCAGTTATGTCTCAGGTTTGAAGACAAAGAATTGGTGCACTGACATCATATTTTTTAAGGGCAGATACAGACCAGGTACAAGTTCAAGAGCAAATATTTGAGTTCCCATTGATACCACGTACAAGTGTAAGTATCAGTTCTCAATAAGGACATTACATTTCATAAGTCTACTGTGGGAGTTTGTTTTATTTCCATCAGATGCTCTCTTCCCCACCCTTGACAGTTAATCGATGCAACATTTTTGTCTGCTCCAACTTTAGTGCCACTTTGTCAGGAACAGCTGGGGTTGGAGGCATTATGTGTCAGGCTGTCTATCTGTCCATCAATCCTTCTGTACGGGTCAATCTTGTGAACATGATAACTCATTTTTTCTATAAACTTGGACTACATGCCTCCTTGAACTCAAAGAATAACTAATAGATTTTGGAGGTCGTAGGAAAGGTAATTGGCTCTTGTGGTCATCCTTTGCAGTGAATGTGAAAATTGAGGTCACATACTCAAAGGGGTTTTTAATCAAGCTTCACCCAGATGTAAAGTATTCTCTGACACATGGTTTAATGAAGAGATTTCTAAGGTCACGGGTCTAAGGTCCCAGAAATTCAGGTTTATCAAATGTTTGGGAAACCAAATTTGTGAAATCATTATTACATTAGTGCATTATGGGATTTTCTTCAGAATTTGCTCAAATATCCACCATAAGACATGGATGAACTTATAAGATTTGATAGGTCAAAGTCACGGAGCTTCTTACACCTTTGCTTGTAAACAAGGTCTCTTAAGAATGTTTCATGTTATTTTCATCAAACTTTGCACAATATTCATTTTGAAGAATCAACTTGGTCAATTTTTATGGTCACTAGTCAAGGATCAAGGTCATAAGTATAATTATCATTCTTTACCTGTGAATGCAATTCTGTGCTCACAGGATCATTAGATTGCTTAAGAGGGTTTTCTTCAGACTGTAAAAATGCTCACCATGACAAAAGAATAAACTAGAGGTCATAAAGCCAAGGTCAAAGCTCCCCTCGGTCAGTCTTTCTTTTTGAATGTTATACTGTGAAAACTGAAAAATTTACTAGAACAACTTAAAATGAGAAACTTTTCACAGGTGTCAAATAAGGCTTGTGGAGAAGTATATTAAAATAAAGAACTTCCATCAACCTATGCTTCAATGTCCACTCTAGGGTAAAAACCATTAAGCTTCATGATCACACTTTGCTTGTAAATGCCAGCTTAAGAAAAAAGAGATTATATAGATTTTAAAGTTTATAACATCTGCTCGTGAGCCCATCCTATTAAACAAATGCCCATTTGAATTTAAGAAAAAACCTGGATGGATTTTGAAGAGACAAAATAAATCTCCATAATGATCATGCCTTGCTTGTGAACTCAAAAATTCTTCAGTGTGTTTGTGTCTTAGACTTGCAGAAGTAGAGACTATAATTTTATAATTAACTGATTACTTGTGAGAAGTAATAGAGCCAGAGACTGAGTGACCCACCACTGTACCCCTACCTTCCCAAATCTCGATTAAATGCTGCATGGCATTGACTTGTACAATGTTGTTAATTTGTTGTGAGTAGTAGCACAATAATTGGATCGATATCAGCACTCACACCCATCAGTGGTCTTGGTGTTTGTATTTCTCTGCTACAAAGAAACATAATACATCCTTTGTTGAGTTTTGACGCTTCTTAACCTTAAAGTCAGCTGATTCTGGAACCTTATCTTAACCCTATCTTAACAAGCACATAATAAATTACCCTCTTTGCTTCAGCCATTTAGTCACAGACTATTGATGGATTTACTAATGGAGCTGAACCTTGGAGGGCAAGAAGCATTGCTCTCTGCTGTACACTGAGCACAGGTGTAAAGTCTTGATTGCCATTCTAACATTCAAAGTTTGTTTCAACTTATTTAATTTCTATTATGTTGTAAAAATAAAGTTGTTTTTCAGTTAGATACTCTACTTGCTAAGGAGAGAGGCTGAATTATGTTTACAGTGTCCCATCCCCGATAGAAAACTCTGAGAGAAGGAAATAGCAATTCAGTGCTTTCAGCCTTATGATGCAAATGAGGAGAGAGAAGCACACGGAGACAGCGGGGAGTGCAGTACTTTGAGTGCATGCGCTTGCCTTTGTGTGCGAAACATGCACAGTGTTATGCTCTCTTGTGCTTCCTTAGGCCATGGTGCCACTGTAAATTGACACATAACAGGACTTTTTCCCCAGTTTAAATTTTTTAGAGTCAATAATTTGTATGTTATTATTTTTCAGACCTTTTAGACATAGTTGTGAGCTTTAATGCAAGTATTTAAAAGAAAATCCATATCTGATAAATGAGAGGCATGTATGTCACAATTTAACAATGCTGGACCACTTGATTATATGTTTGTGTCACTATAGCCTGTTTATTTATTACAAAAGGCAGAAAGATAAGAAGAAGATCGAAGTAGTGGATTGTCTGTGTGGTCGCAGAGACTTTGACGCGCACCCGACTAACCAATCGTAGCACATAACACACAGTGCATGGTGGGATCTCCTGTTTGGTTATGTAGCGTGAAGCCATGGCAGAAAGAGAAAAGGAGATAAAAGCTTCAAGATGTCTGAACAAAAATCTGTTCTATAGCAGCTGCATTATTCATTCAGATAATAGACATTGCAGTTAGATAACATTTGTTCTAAATTGTTGCACTTTAAGAGATAACCAGTTACTTAAGTTTGCATTTATATTTGACCCTTTTCAATAAGCTATTTGGTGTGTTTAGTTTTTATGTTACAAAAGTGCACTTTATTGTTGTTTGTTACCTTTTACGTCTACATTTATTGCACATTTTTATAAAAACTGCACTATTGAAATTAAAACCTGTTCAGAAAGTTTATTTGGCTTAAATTGTCTTTTTTTTCTTTTAGGGTTTTACATGTTTTATTATGTTAAACATAGGGAAAAAATGGTCAAACATGCAAATTAGTCTAGAAAAATCAGCTTAAAAAAGAATTGTGATAAAATCGTGATCGTGATTTTATTTTTTAAAAGTTGTGCTATGATATCTTTGCCATATTGTCCACCCCTAGAACAAAGTCAATGTTAATTTATGGAGTTAGACAGCGTGAATGTAGAATAAATTGCCTTCAATAGTGACAGCTCCCCTCCTGAGCTCTTTTTCCCTTCCAAGCTCCTGCACTGGTCACATGACAGAAAGTTAACATGCACATGCTCCACATGACAGTTTTTGAAAACCTGTCTGCGGGACTCAACACTAGACTCATGCTGTTTCATTTTCTAGTCAATACCCCAGACTCGCTGACCATACAGTGGTCAAAAGGGTCTTTACATCACATTTAGCCTCGGCTCAGCTCACTTTGAGCCCTGCTGGAGGTGATTCGAAAAGCTGTGCGTGTGTAATAGGCACGAGTCCTAATGGTGAACCAAAATTACCAAGTAAAGTCTTGCAGAGTTATCATGCTGAAATACCACATTTGTAAATGAACTAAGGTAAATGGAAATGGACTTGAGCTTATATAGCGATTTTCTAGTCTTTATCTACACAAAACTGCCTTACACCGCAGGTCACATTTACCCATTCACACCCATTTGCTCTCACATTTACTCAGTGATGGCTTTGAGTTTCTATGTTAGCTTTCCATCAGTATTAACATATACATTAATTAGTGGGATCAACTTGGGACAAAATGTCTTGCCCACGGACACATCCCCATATGTCAACCGGAGCTGGGCTCAAACCTGTTAACTCCCATCGCTGACCAAGCACACTATCCAACTGTGCCACCAACGCTCTCTGGCCAAAGTTGACTGGAGACAATATGCTGACTATCTACCAGTTTTAAAAGTCCCCTCGGTAATCTATTTCATAAGGTCACAAAGACCTCATCTGTGTTTGTGGAAAATCAACAGCTGGGAGTCGCATATGTGAATAAGCAAATCATGAAGACTCTGAGAGCGTCATCTTTGAAACTATCTGTGGAAAACCAGCTCACCTGAGAGTGGCAAATGTGACTTCTGGGGCTTTTACTGGCAGCTATCAGCGGACACTCAGAGAAGATTATAACACTTCTGCATTGGCCTTTTATTCAACTCTGGCAGTAACTGCTTGTTCCCTCTTATCACACTAATTTTCAGTCGAGTTGGGTTTGTACAACTTTGGAAAGTTGTGCTCATTTGCTGCAAAAATAAAGGAAAGAGAAAAATTAGTCTTGTTGATGAAATGCATGATTTTTTTTCTCCGAAGCTACATTCATTTTAATTCAATATGAAATCATGTTTCTTTTTCATTCAAGGCTACTGCTGTTGTTTAAGCTGTACCCAAGTCTTAACGCTGAATAGCCCTAGGATAACAGGATACTAAAACAAAGACAATAAACTGAGTAAGTGCCTCACCTTGTTACTAAACCTTTGCAAAAAGAATTACATGCTTGTGTAAGTTCTCATAAGCATGACCTGCAGTGAAAGAGTTAAGGCTGTTACGATTATATAGTTGAAGATAATCACCAATGAGAAAATCAGAAATATTTTTTTTCTGTTGTAATTCTACCAATTTACACTCCTTTACACTCTTTCATACCCATTTACACACAACCAAAGGAGCAATGGTAGCACTTTGGACATAGACACTCTATCCCTCGACCTTCCACCTAATGGATGAACAACTATTACAATCAAAGCCATCACCAACAAACAAAATCACCAACAAAATCTAATCAGTTCTCTTTGATTGAATTTTTATAACCAACATTTCCTGAAAATGTCATCAAAATCTGTCAAGGACTTAATGAGTTATTAGCAAAAATGTGGAAAGCTGCTCTATTTCCTAATTTTAAAAGTCCTTAAAAAAAATTCTTGGATCTGCAACTTGGTTGGGATCATATAGTATAAGAGCCATGTTACATGGGCTAAGTAATTTTGGGGAAGTTGAGATTAAAGTCAAAATTTCGAGGTTTAAGTTGAAATAATGAGAATAAAGTTGAAATGACAATAATAAAGTAAAAATACAATTTTGTCATAAAAGTGGAAATGTCAAGAAAAAAGGCAAAATGTCGAGAATTAAAGCTGAAATGTAGAGCAATACATTGGATGTCGACTTTATTCTTGACTTTCAACTTTTTTCTCAACATTTTAACTTTAATCTCATAATTTGACTTTTATCTCCATATGACTGGCTGCAGTATAGGTCAAATCTCCGTCTCCCCCATTCATCTGGACGGGCCGTGGTGAAACTTCAAAAAATTATTACACCTCTTAGAAATATTTCTCCCATCCGTATGCTGTGGTGACATTAAAGTATTATTGGGCTGCGTGTTTTCCAAGTCCTCTTTTTTCTGAAAAGTTTCTTTTTTATTAGTTATTAGAGTTTAAAAATAACTGCGGTTTACAGCAGCTTCACAATGATTGTGTACGGCGTATGCTGCGGAGTGTTGCGACCGTTTACGACAGCTGCATCTGGATTATGGCCCAAATTCTCTACTGGTTGCACAATGGCGGCGCCCTGACGAGGGATATTCTGGCTTCAAATCCGTTACATGGTGGAAGGCGGAGCCACGCTATCCAGTTCTTATAATACATCCATGATTCCAACTTTACTCTCGTCATTTTAACTTTAATCTCAACCTACCAAAAAATATTTCTCCATCTCATAATGGAATCTAATAATTCCAATAATTTTTCCATGGCTCTAATATTGTAGGATCAACACCAAAATCATTTTGGTGTTGATCCTACAGATGTTTTGTTTTGCTATGACCAACATTACCAAAAAATGTCTTGAAAAAAAAGGTGGGAGTTTATTTAGTGATTCGCAAAAATGTAAAAAACTGTCCTATCTTGTAATGTTAAGAAATCTTTAAACAAAAAATGTCTGGATTAGTATTCAGACCTTGATCACCACCAAAATCTTCTCCCTTCTTTGTTGTGCCATGACTTACATACTGCCATAAATTTCATCCAAATCAGATTATACATTTTTAAGTTACCCTGTTCATAGAACAAACATTCGCAAAAACAGCCTCTTTGGTGGATGTAAAAGTCACTCCCTGTACAGTGAGAGGACACAAATGCATTATCTTGACCAAAGCTTATTTGTGATCAAGGCGGCCGCTATGTGTAAGTCGACAGTAAAAATCAATTCGTTTCACATTGAAATGATTTTCTAACACTGGAGGTTGCCGCTTGCTTCCATGTTCATATGCATCATGCAGGGACAATCTTTGGGTAACAGGCTCATTGGTCCTGTAGTCATGCTGCTCTCTGTAGCTGGGGTGATTCATCAGTGTAACACCAGTCTGTTCACATTTTTATATGACACTGTACACTCTTTTTTGTGTAGAAAAGTGACTGCTACACAGGCTAAAACCTTGTTTTTCATACTTTGAAAGGTAACTCAAGGATTTGTGATATGAAATGGATACATCCCTCAGCCCTGCACAGAGGTCAAAGCACTTAACCCTGCCGTCTGTATTGCATTTCAGCGTATCTCTCAATACCGTAATTGAAATCATTATTTGAAAAGGCCGATTTTCTCCCCCACTCTCCCAGAGGTGTGTTCAGCTCTAATTGAAGTAGATGTCTCAGGTGCGTATTGCTACCTCCAACACCTCCAAAATTAGTGAGTGTGGGCTGGTAACACATCTGCTGGAAGCCAAATCACAAAACCCACTGTCGTAGATTCACACTTTTGTCTTCATTTTCATAGAGGAGGATTAGGTGTATGTAATTAGTGATGGTTGAAAAGACAAGATTCCTTTTTTCTTGCAGCTGAGTATGTTTTTGTCATGCACACACACTGCTGTTTCTGCTCAGTGCTCAGAAGCAGTGACGGCAGATGCTGGCTTTTTAGTTGGAGCAGAAGGGCAACACAATGCACTGTGCATGACAAATGTCCTGAGCGTCTTTACTCCCTTTTTTTCCCCACTATTATGATCACTCGAGTAATTAGGACGGTTGTGAAAGTGAACCAGACATCAGTGCAAAAAAAAGGTCCAATTTCAGAGAAGAGCTATAGTGTTCTTTTATTCTTCCACTGATTCAATTAAAATTCAAAAAAAATGAAAAAGCCAACAACATGAATCGCCGCCGCCTCTGTCTTTTGTGTGCTTTTCACATTGCCTGCACACTAGTTTCCATCTGAGAAGTATAAGCTTAGGGAGCAGAGCGCAGTTTGTATTCAGGCTGTGTGACAGGCAGCAAAGCAGCAATCTTGTCTGCCAGAAGACAATGATTCCACTCAGCTGCCATGTTTTGCACAATAATGTGCTCTACGACATCAGGCCTGAAATCTGTCATCCTGCAGAGAAACTTAAAGCCTGCGAGGGAGTCAAATAGATCCGTCATGGATATTTGATTTTTAAAGCTTCTTTTACAACTCTGAGACTGTTCTTGTATTTTCTTTCGCTTGTTTCAGTTTTTGCATATGATCCCTTGAACCGTCTGGATTATCATACGATCATTTGATCATCACTGAATTTCCATTCCCAGAACTTCATCCTCTCACTGCTGCATTTGGGAAAAGTCTTTTTTGTGTGTGTTAAACCTATGGCAAGAAGATTTTGTTGTTATGCAACAATCTAAACTTGCATTGATACATATACAGTATGCTAATGAAATTAACAAGGAAACGAGACAGTTTGCTGAAAGATTGTCTTTTCCACATCGGCATTATTATTGCAACATAGTATTCTTCATTTGTTTAGGTTATCTTTCACACTGCATTTTGTCAGTTGGAGCAAAGCCTGTCTGAGTGATATAGCCAACTGGGGCTTTTCATTTGTGCTATCTGGCCTTTTTTTTTGCGCTATGACCTGGAAATGCACAACCAGCTGTTGAGGAATTACATTATTTTTCCCAATGTAGTTCGGAAATATTAAAGCAATGAGGTAAAGATAGAGTTGTATTCAAGCCAAGTTAGGGGACACTTACTGACCAGAGTGATGTGTCACCAAATTCCACACAGACATGTATTTGTTTATCTGCTGATGTTAGCCAGACTCTGTTCTGTCGTGTATTAACGCTTCATTAGCTTGCTTGCTGTAGTGGTAGTTGGCAAAAGACGCTGCATGTTTACTTATCTTTTGTGGTTTGGAGGGCTTTCACACTCACTGAAAACTGAGCAATGGTTTACTTGGAAAGGAACCAAGACCTTGTTTTCAAGTGGATCAGAATTTGGTTCTATGGTCCACACAGAGTAATGCTGCGTTCACACCACAAGCGACCCAGCTACCAATATCGCGTCGCCCACCGACGTAGCGTCGCGTGTCCATAAATAGCTAATTTTGGTAACCGCTACCGGTGACGTCACGTCCGCTTGAGCTTCACCGCGATCATTTCATATATCATGTAATAGGATGTATAAGCAGACATTATTCCAGTTGTATCCTTTTCATTCACTTATCAAACACAAAACACTGCAGCTGATGCCCTGCAGCAGCATTATCTGTGAGTTTACCGCGGTCCGTCTAGGCGGAACTAATGTCCTCACTGACATTAGTTCCGCCTAGACGGAACTCATCCGCCCTGTAGTCCGGATGAATAACTGTCTGTCTCGGGTACCGTCACACGTACACACACTGCTGATTGGCTGTTGCCGCACAGTCACATACGACATCACCTGAATAGATCAACTTTTTTTTAACTTTGACATTGCGTGACGAGTGAAGTGATTGTCATGTACGCGGTTGTCGCATCGCGGGAGGGTTAGCCCCGCCCCATTGCGGCTGTACATTGACTTTGAATGGAGAGTGATCACCGAGGTAGTACAAGTAGCGTCCGGTGTGAACGCAGCATTAGGAGGTCACAACCTGAAACCTAATGAACCTAGAGAGGTAGGCTATCCTTCAATCAGCCTCACCACCACTTTGAGCGCACAAAGCTGTCAAGATGGAGTCTTATCACCAGACACATTCTTACTACTAATTACCAATTGTGACGCCATATCCCCCTGCCCACAGGAGACTTATTTAAAGTGCTGCGCAGTGACCGCAGCCCTGGAAACTTGAAATAAGGGGTTCGCAAAAGATGATGAGGAAGTCACATCTTTACGTTGTAATAGTGAGTTTACAAGGTAACAAGAAGAGCAACATGTAAACAATAGTTTATACTTCCTGCCTTAAATTGGTTTGCTGTAGGCATCAACATCATTTCCCCCATTTTGGCGACATATTGAAATTACCTGGCACATCCCATTGAGTTCAAAGCACAGGCTGACTGATGAGACTGGGGGCTATTTGCTAGAGGTGTGCAGAACATTGTGGATTGGATCAGGCCAACGGTGCATGATTGTTTTGTTAATGAGTGTAACCCCAGATTTCCACTGAGTTCATGTTGCACCAACATTGCACCAACATTGCACCACCGTTTGTCTCAGTATGCGCATTATGGAGAAGGAGGACTGGGCTGCAGAAACCGAGAGGTGTGAAGTTCCCCAGAAAAACTGGGGATTTTTGCTGAATATTACACCTTTTGTGTTACAAAAACAATATGTAACAAATGTGAGGTCAATGATTCCAAATTTAGGGCATGAAGGAAGGGTAAGCTTGTTTGAATTTGTCATTTTAAGAGTTTTGTACTTTTTCCTTGGGTATGTAATATAGTAAAAAATGATGAGGCTTAAGTAGTTTACTGTCCATGTGTGTTTGGAAAAATTTCGTAAATTGCCTTTCTTCTCAGTTGTTAATGTCCTTGCATATTATTTCAGCTACAGCCTTTAGATATGGAATAAAACTGCATCTATTGAGCTCTAAAAAGTTATTTAGTTTGACATACTTTCCTTATCAAACTTACAGTATTGCTTGACCTGCTTTACACCGAACTAAAGCACAGTGCTCTGGCATCCTGCAAAAATTGAAGCCCTGTGTATATTTTACTTATTTTATTTAACCTTTATTTAACCAGGTAAGTCCCATTGAGATCAGCAGATCTCTTTTCCAAGGGTCTTAAAATAACAGAGCTGAGACGGAGTAAGGAAGTAGCAACAGATCTAGCGGAAGCACTTGCACCGGCTAAAATACATACCCATCATCTTGCGATGGACCAAACACATTTCAAGTAGAATTTAGGGGTAAGCATAATTAACAATATAAAAGCATTACTGATATAATGTCATTTCAGCACTAAAATGACTGTCTTAAGGTCTGATGAATGCTGAAGAGGAGGAAAACTTGATAGACTTGACTTTTGGTTCCATTCTCTTAAATTTTATATTTTTCACACGCCAGCTAATCTTCATTATTTTAAATGGATGTCTCAGATTTTTTGTCAGTTTCTCAGATTTAGAATCATTTCCAAATTGCACCTTAATTGCAGAGTAATTCTTCAGCTTTTTCAATATATTCTGGTGTTTAAGTGATCTGTTTTCATAAAGGAAATAAGATTATGCAAAAGTGAAAACATGCCTGTTTCATCCATCTTTGTGGGATTATATTTATCTAACAGGGTCAAAATGTAACATCACAAAGTTCCAAGAAAACAAGCAAAATCTACAGAATGCCTTGCATCCCTGTGCACACCCAACCATGTCTAAACTAAGCAGACAGGTCAGGCAAAATCCATGATAAGGCTCCACAATGTCATTGCAGATGTTACCCAGACATAGTCAGAGCCGGTGAAAAATACATGCAGAAAGCTGAACAGGTGCCACAGCTGCAGACATTAGTGTCTTTAAAGACGTATGTGGCACTGTTACAGATGGACTGAGCTTTAGCTTTGCATTACAGTCAAGACTCAAGCTTTTCAGCCAATGTTCTCCATGATTGAAATTCTCAGTCAGCCATCAATCTGCATTATAGACTGGTTTCCCCTTGTCTGGTGGGGGCTAACTGAAACAGATTGAGACAGCTCTTGCTCACTGCATCACTAATGGCTGCCAATGAAAGACATCTCTGTGCAGTTGACCCGAGTGTGGAACAGGATCACGTCGCAGCTCAGAGCGATGGGGAGAACACAGCTCAATATAAGGAGTCTCTTCGGCATCAGTCACCAGTCAACAGCATCCTCATCCTATTGACGAAATGTTGCCCAGAAATAGAATCTAATCACGGGGTTTGGACGGGCCCCTAGTTCTCTTAATGGTTTACCATTAGCTGACTGGAACAAAGCCCAAAGTATAGAGAAATATAACTATATATATCTCAGGGAGGCTGTGTTGCATGGCAATAATGGGTTCTCAATTATTGCCAAGGCACCTGCATCTGTGCTTATATAAAACAGGAGAGTACGGTGATGAAGAAAGCATTCACTGCTCATTTTTAGTTTGAATCTATGGCATTATCAGTGTCGAACAACCGTCCATTAACCTGAAAAAAGGCCACAGAATACACAAAGTATTGGGGAATGTGCATTTTTGTCCATTCAGCTGTGTTGAATGGATAATAGAAGCCCAGCAAACAATTTCCGAGCCATTCTGCAGGCGAGACACAACAGAGTCATTACCTGCACAGGCATAATTGACAGTGAACACAGGCTATCCTGTTAATTGATTACCAAGCCCCCTGCTAATGGAAAATGCAAAGGCTCATTGTATCTTCCATAAAGCTCATGTCACGAACATTTCCACACAAAGACGAGCAGGGGCACACCTAATAGTGTTCCTTCACTTCTCCCCTGGGTGCCCCTGTACCTGAGGACCTCACAGGTTGTTTAATGCAATGCATAATTACCCACAAAATGATGGTCTGTGCAGATAAAAGGCTCACTGGTTATCAAAAAAACACTAAGGGACCACATTCGTGTCCAACATTATCACTGCCCTGCCAGAGGTCCTATCAACTATTTTGAGGACCTGTACAAAGAAGAGTTTGGGGCCCCTCCCCCTGTTTATGGGGATCTATCTCACTGTAAAATTTTTAAAGATAAACATTTTGAGCCTTTAAGAATGGAAACTATGGAAACTAAAAGATCTTTACTGATACATTTAACCAATGTGCCCTTAAAACTACAACTTGTTTGAAAAAACTTTGTTTCCATTTTAGTAATTTGCTTTTTAAGTTAAAGGATAAGTTCGGTTTCTACAGCTTTCACATTATTTAAAGAATGAAGTAGAACAATATATTCACCCAGAAGGCTTTCCTGATCCAAACAGTGCTTCGGGAGATATTTAGATCCAAAATCAAGCGGTGGACATCCGTATAATGGTAGCACACGGGGCATGTATAGCACCGCTCCTAAAACTGCATTAACCGTCCAAAACCTCATTAGTTTCACCAATATTTCATCATGGTCCACTCGGGCTACTCCTCCACGACAGTTCGGTGTCGCTCCACCCATGTTTTCGTGACTGTAAATCAAAACAAACATAAAGTGCAGATATTGATAGCTCATCACCATCCAGAAGAGCAACTGCATGAAGCTATCAAACATATTGTGAGTGTTGTTGCAAGCAAAACAGTTCCGACAAAGGCATTCAAATGGTCAAAAAGTACAAGACATTGGGCTCTAATTTCGTAGACCAGGCGCAAGCGCAGGCGCACCTGCCCTGCGCCAGCCTTTGCCGTGCGCACAGGGTGTGACCGGCACACTTTGCAAGTTTCCTGCAGTGCCAAGAGAGGTGCTGAGGAGCGCAGAGGGGCGCAGAGGAGCACATCCACGCCCTCGTCTCTGCCCCTTGGCGCAAATGTCAGAGTAGGAGGAGAAAAGCCGTGAGTGGGTTTAACACAGCCGAGCGCTGTCTTCACCAATCAAATGAGCGCCTCTCCTCGCCTTTAAATGCGCTGCGGGCGAGGCACAGCGTCTGATTGGTCTGAATGATCCCTGCTGCTCTGACCGTCTCCGCTGGAGATCATTCTCCAGCGGAGACGGTCAGAGCTGCTGTCACTTCAGCAGCTGGGAGAACGGACTGGCCATCGGGGCGCGCATCTGAGGCCACGAAGTGCGTCACCGTGTGGGCCAGCTCCCAGGACAGATGTAATCTGTTCCTTTGTCATTATAGGAGTACAAAATTAAGAGACAGTTACACAGCAGCTGGCTTAACCATTCATAATACTTGTGATCCACCTGCACTCCTGGTTTGTCATCACCAAATAGCAGAGCCTTTAGTGATATACTGCATACTCTCCCGGTGTCTCCGCCTCATCCTCCTTGCAATTATGTACTTCATCTTTTTACATCACGTTAAAAATAAAGACTAAAATAGAGGAATATGGGAAATCATGGGTAAATCCTGAGTGACATACATTTATTTTATCTCCTTTTTCTTTGTCTTTTTTCTCCCTCTTTTCTTTGAATTTAATGAAATGAGAGAAGCCAGATATATACTCAGTATCAGATCTTAAGGGTGTCTATTGTTGACTTGTAAGATGTGCATCAAACTTCCAGATGCCGTCAGGTTATGTTTCCATTATGACAAACGGCTTTAATCTGACATCAGATGTGACGGGACAGTTAATATAGAAACAAATGTATGTGCTGGTTCAGACTGTTACATTAAATAGTGATTGCTGTGATAGTTTATTGGATTAAAATGTGCCTGACGCTCCGGAAACCTGCCTCTGAGGCTTTGTTGACGTGAGCGCACATGTGCGCCTGTAACCAAATTACAGCTGCGGAGAGTGCGCTTCGCCTTGCGCCAAGAACAGACCAGGTTCGAGCAGGCGAGCTTTCAGTGCACTTTCTGCACTGTTATTGGCATGAAATTGTCACTGCGCCAACATGATTCTGCCGACACCTCCCCCTGGTGTGCCGTCACACCCATCTCCGCGCAGACGGTCTACCAAATTGTCAAATTGGCAGCGCACGGCAGTGCGCCGGACGAAATTAACACTGCGCAGGGTGCGCCAGGCTTGCGCCCCCTGCGCTGCGCCACGAAATTAGAGCCCATTGTCTTCACACTACAGACATGTTGACAATATTTTGAAAAAAGTTTGTGTCCAAAGTTTGCTTCACTTTAAAAAAAAAAAAAATTGGTCATAGAATTGTATTTTTTCAAAATGAAATTGCTTGAATTAAATATAAAATTGCTGAGTATGATTCCAGTCTATTAGTTCAGTTTAGACAGTGTTGTAGGAAATTATTGCAATATTTTGAACAACGGAGAGAGGCATGGTGGTGAAGCAGGTAGTGCTGTTCTCCCACAGAAATAATGTTTCTGGTTGCCAGAAGCCTCTCAGTTTTGAATTTTCATGTCCTCCCTCTACATACATGGGGTTTTTACTGGGTTTCCTCCCACAGACTATAAACCTTAATGTTAGGACTGGGTGTTTCTAAATTGCCTTCAGGTGTGTGTATGTGTGTGTGTTTGTGCATAGTTGTCTATCTCTAGGCTCTGTTATTGGTTGGCAGCCAGTCCAGAGTGTACTTCGCCTCTTGCTCAGTGCCAGCCTAGAAAAGCTAAATCCCACAGGACCCTGAAAGGGATAAGCAGTGTAGATAATATCAGAGAAGGAGCGCTGCCCAAACTGCACAAATAAATTGGAAATGTTATAAGACAGATAATTTAGAAAAGCAAAGCCAAATAGGGACCATAACATTCAAACACTTTGCTTGCATTTTTTTCATGCGAGCATTTCCCCTGATGCTGTCAAAATCTGACAAATTTGGCAAAACCTGGGGAAGTTGTTCACATTATCTTGGCAAACATGTCACAGTAAAGTAGATAGGTTTCTTGGCTGTTTGCTTTTATGCCGCTAATGAGGGTAAGTTCAAGAGATATCAGTTTTGTTTTTTTTTTTTTACCCAGATTTTACCTTGAAATTACTCTATGTTGGCCCCACGACCCTGCATTAGATGACATGTAAACTGCAGGAAATCCTCCTGCTGTGGTGGCTCATTGTACTGAAGTCAGGGGTAAGTTAGCTTATGTTATAAAGTTATACTACTTCGAACTTATTTGCTGTCATAGTTATAAAATTGCAAACCTCCATGCAGTAGTTGGGCACTTTCGACAATAAACAGGATTTTGCCTCCTACGAGAGAGATTGATTATGCCTAAATTACACAAATAGACCATCTTTAACTGTGTATACAGTGCTAATGTATTTTGACGGGGCCTAACTGGTGATAGATAATAAGCTGTGTCCAGTTCATATCATGGAGTTTAGGAACAAGTGGGTGCTTTCTCCTGTGATTAAAACGTTTTCAGCAAAAGTTAAGTTGACTTGAAGTGACTGGCTAATCCTTGGCATCGTGGGAAGTGTTTGAATCTGCACTCACTGTTGACTCAACTATCAAACTAAATGGACAAAGTTTCAGTGGACAGAAATCTTAACTTTATTCATGAAGAAAAAGCAATATTACTAAAGATAGAATCTTACTAGAGCATATTATTTTGTACTTTGCATTCATGTCCAGGACCAAAAATACTGAAATTCTATGGTGAAGTATTGATTGACATGATACAGAGTGGAATGCTTTAGAAAGTATAAATGATATATATAAATGTATGCTGCTTTCATCAGGGATGTCCAAAATGTTAATTGCCCTCATAACAACACAGCCAAAAATGCACATCAGATACAACTTACCTGATAACTTCTTATGAAACTTTTATTATCACCATGTGCTGTTTGGCTGAAAGTTACCAGTTAAAATGGAAACTCTTGACAGTGTAACACCAAGCCCGCAGAAGACGCATTATAAAATACATGTTTACAGGATGTGGGTTATCATACACAGGTCAACATTTTATACCAGAATGATCATAAACTCGCCGTCTTATTTAACGGTTTTTTGAATGTATCAACAACAGATACCACTACTAGCTTGTACTTCTGTTGAATGTACTTCTGTGATATGTATGCCAAATTGGTCAATAGTTGTGTTTCTCAATTACACCCATCAGATAAAGTATTTTTTTCTGTTGTTTTTCTTGTTTGACAGCTTGTTTTAACCAAATAAGTTGGTCTTCATGGCTGCCTGTGGTATTAGATTTTTTATTAAAAAATTATCAATAATTCTTGAATTAGGGTCCCCAACCATTTCTATCGTCCTTATAAGAAACTGTCCTTTAAAACACACAAAAAAACAGCAATAATAAATAAATTTTAATGTTTTAGATTAAACATTGTAATCTAGTATTCGCTTGTTAGTTATGAACCTTATATTTTTGTCCAAAACTAGGCTGCTAAAGCCCTTACTTCAGCCTTGGGGACCAGGAAGAGCTAAATGCTAGCTTACTTCCTCAGTTGGGTTAGCAACATTAAATTAAACCCAAACAATTCAGGTAAAGGCAACATAATCAATAAATATATTTATTACTAAAATCTAAAAAGCACTCGAAGAGCGAGACCTCCACCAGTGCCACACTCCTCACCCATATTTGATATTTTCCCAATAAATATTAGTCATACCTTTATTTCATCCAAATATTTAGATTCCTTGACCATGAAAGCTTACCATCAGCAATTTGACTCATAATGATGTCTATTTTAGTTCAGTAGTTATTCAGGAAAATCAAAGTTTTCATCATGGCAGTTCCAGACAGTGATCTGGATCATCCCCAAAATCTAATCATTTGTTCCTTGTCCCAATCCAGACATTTCCTGAAAATGTAATCAAAATCCATCCATAACTTTTAAGTTTTCTTGCTAACAGAGAAACAAACTAAGTAACCAACAAAAAAGCAAACAGACACCGCCGATAACATAACCTCCTGGCATAGGTAATCAAATAAATTGCAAGCAGCTCTATTGACACTTTCGGAAACTGTGCAAACAGGTTGGCAACATTTATTTTAAGAAAGTGATTTACAAAATGAAAATGCTAAAATAAAAAAAACTTCTTAAAGGTGCTATGAGGAGAATCTATTACCGGCGACATTAAGACTCTGCACTCATGAGCACTTGCGGCAACTGTCACAATGCTGCGTTCCAGTAACCTCAGAACTGGGAGTGACATCATCTCTGACTTATCGGCGTTCCAGTTGAAGTCGGAAAAAAACATGCCGATCTACCAGGCTATTGTTAGCTGTTGTTAGCATGCCCTGCGTTGTTGTTCACAAATATCACATGAAGAATGTGATTATCACTATGGCAGGATTTTTGTAAATATAAGTCTAACAATACGTATACATACATAATATGAATACAGCTGATCTAGAGCGACACACTCCAGTCAGAAGTGCAAATAAATTGATTATTACAGGAGCTAAATAACTGTTCACACTGGGGGCATCCATCTTTGATTGTCAACTCGGGGTTGGTGAGGTTTCACCGAGTTCCCATTTGGAAATTCCGACTTCGGGGGACGTTCCAGTTGCAGTTTCCTACTTGGAACCCAGAAATTCCTACTTCTGACTACAACTGGAATGCACCACAATACGTGACTCAAGCCAAAGTGTGTTTGTTGTGATGCTAATAAAGCACGCAGCTCAGACCTTCCTCAGAACTCTGCATTGCTTTACAACTTCTTTTTTTCAACAACTTACAGGATGCAAAGCGACGAGGTAATGTATCTCTTTCTAGTTACATAGCGGTAGTTTTTGATGTGTGAGAACAAACAATTTTTGGAAAACTCAGTATCGTAGTTTTGTAGCCGGCAATATATCGCTACTTACAGCCCGGTGCTCTCAGACGTGTCCGAATAATATAAATTTGCTCTAGTTTTAATTGTCTTGTTCCTGAAGTTGAGTATCCAGGCCAGTCCAGCCCTGTCCGACCCGACCACGTAGCTAAGGAATAGCATTTATAGATAACCTGTTTTGATGCTATAAAACTCATCTTAAAGTGTGTATTTCGATCAGGCATATATCTAAAAGTGAGACTTTTTTGTAATTACTTAGAAACTCTTCACAGTCCCTTTAGATAAATAGCTCATCATTGTAAAGAATCTTCCTGACAATAACACATTTCACTATGGATCAGCAAAGTATTGATGTGTGGACTGCTGGCCTTGTACTTAGTCAGTGTTACCAATATGCCCACAAAATTATTATATGTTTGAGCTCTTTAGTTGTCTTGTACATTTGACATATTTATCTTATATTTGCCAAACTCCTATACCTTAAGTCTACCAAGTGCACGGAGTCTCTGTTATTTGCCTACCCCAAAGTCATTGTCTCATCCAAGTCAAGTGGGGGATCCGAGTCATTTGAAAAAAAAAAACCCACACATAAACAAACACACTTTGGAGTGTTGATATGACACATGAGCAGCTATTGATAAAAAAAAAAAGTGATTAGTTAGTCTTACAATGTGGTAAAATTTACTCAAAGAATCAATACTTGATGAGTGTTGAGATACCAGCTCTCCAAAGATTTTACTCAACACTGGCTATGTTTACATGCAATTGTTAACCCTTTCATAACCAGAATATTAGCAATAACCCAGTTTCACACAGCCATGTAAGCACCAAAAACCCTTTTGAAAAAAAACGGAATATGATCATATTCCGTTTTTTTAAACCCCCCAAAATAACCCCTGGGTTACTCCTTTTCTAACCCGAATATCTGGTCACGTATATGTCTATCAGGATGTCCCCGTTGAAAGGAACATTTATTTGTGTTCTGTGCATGTTCTTTTCACAAGGAATCTTGGTCTTTTGAGTACAGGAAGTACTTGCTTTAAAATGGCACAGCTCCGGCTCCATTTCCTATTTCTTCACGTTCTCGCCTTCCATTAAAGAAGAAATTGACAAAGAATAGTGTCAAGCGCTGGTGGTGGGTCAGTAACAGCACCAAAGTGCAAACGAAGGTGATTGCTACCTGCTCCGGGCTGTTCATTATCCTCTGCGCTGCTGCTGTTGAAGTTGCTATTGGATACAGGAAGAAGAAGCGGAAATGACCCGCATTGTGTCATGACGTTCTCTGTTCGTCCAGATGTTGTCCATGCATCCTTGTTTCGATCGGGACACTATGTATACAGGAACAACCCTGTGTGCTCATGTATGTAAACAGGTTATTCTTAATGTTCAAAAAACTAGAATATTAGGGGTGGGAGAAAAAATTGATTCACATAAGTATCGTGATTTTTTTTGTTTGACGATTTCTAAATCTTTTTTTTTTTTCCAGATTTAAATGCTTCATATTTTCGGCTGTGTTAATAAGCCACTTTTATAGTATAAACAGCTGGTTAAAATATATTGCTGAATAAATCCTAAAAACTGACTCACATGTGATGTGCATTTTTCCTGATATAGTCTGTAGGCATCATCATTGTTAATCTTTTTCAATGCCATTAAAAAAGCTAACTCACGATTGCAAAAATCGGAAGAAAAAATTGCAAGAATCGCCATTCAAATCAAATTGGCACCTAAAAAATCGTAAAACATTGAGACAAAAGCATATCATCCCAGCCCTACAGAATATTGATCTTAACCCCTACATAGACTGCACGTGAATGTAGCCACTCTGAGGTGTGGACCCATAGTGACTTAAGTAGTGTTGATATTAGGAATGTCTCGATACTGTATCATATCAGTTTAAGTATCAGATCGCTGTGTTAGCATTTTTTTAATGATCAGGGATTTAGAAGGAGCATTGACAGTCTCACCTCAGTAGTATTTCCCGTAAATTTTGCTGTAAATTAGCGAGTGCCTGCAATAATGCTACTCAGACTTAGCCTACTTAGACAGATTAAATGAGGGCATCTTGTTACATTGGTTACTTAATCTGGTCGAAAAAACTAACAATAAATAACAAATCAGTGTGTAGCTGTAAGGTAAACATCTAAATGGGACTAAGTATCACCGGATGCTGATTATTTAGAAATCAGGATTGGGGGTATCTGCTAATGTTGATGCAGACTGGGGTGTGTAAATTTGAAACACGTCTTGAATAAAAAAATAGACACATACCTCATATTTGAAGAACACCTGCTCCTATTTAATTCTATTTGGAGCACGAGGCCCCTGTTAATTGCCTAAGCTTAAATAACCACATTTTCTCATCCAGGTCGAGCTGGAGGTGCGGGGTATGAGCCCCTCTCTCCTCCCTCTCGTCCAGGATTGAGCCTCCAGCTCCTCCTCTGATGCATCGTTTGCATCAGTACTTGGGAACACTTGTCCGCGCGCTGCTGCTGCTGCCGCACCTCCCCACAGTGCATTCACCAGCTCCAGGTGACACAGGCAGACACGCGCTCCAGAGTTCAGAGAAAATGTTGTGTTTTTAACACGCTCGGATACTTTTGACGGAGAATGGAGACGCGCCTCGGTCACTGCCTTTTGCTCGTTTTCTCGGAGTGGATTTGGCTCTTCACCCTAACTTCCATCCTGGGCGGAACGAGAGCAGAGGTGAGGTGCATTCCCTCGTGCCAGCTGCCGCTCCTCAGCGCCTTTCCCCGGGAGCTCTCGGCGCTGGATTTGGCAGATTTCGGCGAAGCACCAGTTGAGGAATTAGTTGGATTAATTGAGCCCAGCGCCGAGGGAGATGATGAAAGGCACAACATTGCAGAATTTACCGCGCGGGAAGAGGAAAGTTCGTCCAAAGTGCATCCACTGCTTAGGGGAGACTGCACGACCTGCCGCGGGTCGGACGCTCCAAGCCATCAGCAAAAACTTTCCCAGCAGGAGGTGGAATCTGAAACAGAGGCTCCAAGCGACACAGACTTCACTGAAAATACAGAAAATACAAGCTTAAGTGTTAAAAATGTGGCGCAGCAGGTTGATATGACGAGGGAAGAGGACGCAGACGTGCCCAGTTGGAGGCGAACGCGCGGCGCAAGGAGCGCAGAGGCATGGTCCGGATTCAGAACCGAGGAGGGCGGGGAGGACACCTCGTTTGCGGACCAGGAGGAGGTTCAGCTCACAAGTTCTACCTTCGCTCTGACCGGGGATACTGCTCATAATCAGGCCATGGTGCACTGGTCCGGGCAGAACAGCAGTGTAAGTAGTTCTTTCATGGGGCTGGAAATTTACGCATGGAGCTTATTTCACTTTGTTTTGACGCAGTGTGGTCAGGGTTGTACACTTGGCTCCTGCTGTGCCAAGTCAGTGGTTTAGGGCATGTAGTTATGACTGAGAATGATGGAGCAAATGAGGCGAGAGGAAGATCAATGTGGGACTGCTGAGAGGGTGCGGAGTTTCAGGGAATCAGTCCTGCCTTGTTTCTCCCTCTCTCTCCCTCTCTCTCTCCCCTCCCTCACACACTCACAGACACACACCATCAACTATTATTTATTGATTCGCTGACTTGGAATAATGAACCTCTAAGAAAAAAACGTGTTCTATATTGTCCATCCAGCTTGAAAATTGATGATTGTCCTCTCTTTCCCATCCATCCCCTCACTCACACTCTGAGCTAAATTGAGCTGTTTTTGGGGTCGAATCACAGATTTTGGCAAGAGGCTATAGGCGCATATTTCATCCATAAACGAGATCAATGGACCTTTTTATGCACCTTATCTTCACACTGGAGCCCCATCCGCCCTGCTCATAAATAGAGAGATGGATGCAGCTTTACAAGAGGTTAAACACACAGCTCTGAGACGGATACACTGCTGTCAGTGTTAATCTTAAGCAGATCTGCTGATCTGTTCATGAGCGCACAAGGGTAAGAGTCAGGGTCATGGAGAAAATACTGAAATAAAATTGTTAGAATCATTGTTATGCTTTCTTAGCCCTAAAGGGGGAATTTCATTTGCTGTTACTGATCATGAACACAAATATAGACCAGAGTTACACACATGCACAGTAGGAGCCCATGGTCTAGCACTAATAGATGGATGCCACAGTCAAGGGCTTCACACTGAAGAGTGCTCAATTGGTAGGGGGCTCAGTATCTTGCTTAAGGGCACATGTTCAATTTTTAGGATGTGACTTCGCACTTCTCCAGTGCATAAATGAAGCCAGGATTCTTTCATTAATTAGGTGTTAGAAGGGGTGGGGGTCAGACCAACACATTTTGAGGGCTGATAATAATTAATGCTCATGCATAGTGTTACTTTATAGCAGGGTTGCTGTTAGAAATCTGAGGCCACATGAAACAAAATCACATAGGGCCCCATCCCAAATCAGCTTTGTACAGTCTTTCTGTCAAGCCATTAAAAAAATGTCCATTCATCCATTATGGAAGCTTCTTACCCCTTTTTGGGGTCATAGAGGGGTGGAGTCTATCCCATTCAGCACTGGGCAGGGGCAGGATACACTAATCCTAGCCAATCACAGGGCCACATTTTGAGACTGACAACCATTCACACTCACATTCACAATTATGGGCAATTTAAAGTCAACAATGAACCTCAAGAGCATATTTTTTTGGTCTTTGCAAACTAGAGAGTAGGGGCTACATACGGACTCCACGAGACGCCAAACCAGCAATCTTCTTGCTGTGTGGCTTTTGCACAAACTGCTGCGTAACTGTGCCACCCTGATTAAATGTGTGGAAATTAAAATGAAGAAAAAACACTAAGCATCTATACTGCCAAGTTCTTCTGTTTAAAGACACAAACAAGCTTCAAACAGTGGAGAAAACAGTCATCAGCAGCAGCATTCATGCTATAAATGTTAAATCAAACAATGTCATTGGGACTGCTTTAAGTATTTCACATTTTATTTATTGTATGATCAGTCCTGATGAACATCTGATATTTTAGTCATGTCAAAGATTTGAAAGGTATGTAGATTATACATTTGTGTGTTGTTGTTTTTTTTGCATAACCTGTTATTTTTAAGACTTCAATATCTTTACCTAATATTCAGACATTCAGATATACATCAACATACATTTGAGCAAAAGTAACGGCCTCCAATGAATATTCTAAAGGGCTTCTTTTTATGCATTAATATAATTTTATGAGAGTTTAGCTTATTCAGTTCTCTTGTTTATCAGACAAAGAGTCCAGGAGATGTTTGTCCTTACATTGACATGTTTAAACTATCAACAGCAGTCTTCCTCAGAAGCATCAGCTAAACGCTGTGACGTGTCTTTATCCCCTGTTCTTTTCAGTCATGGTCAGCCTGATAGAGCTGACAGGTCCATCAGGCTAGCCACGCCAACACCACTCAACGGTGGTCTTCCTGATGTCCTGTTCTATTTTGTCTTATTTCTTTTTTTTTTTTTTTTAAATGTATTTTTTGGGCATTTTGTGCCTTTATTGATAGAGAGACAGTGGATAGGCTTGTGAAAGGGGGTGAGAGAGTAGGGGAAGACACTCTGCAAACTGGTCACAGGTGGGATTCGAACCTGGACCGGCAGAAGCATGTACATGGGGTAATAACCACTCCGCCAAACCAGCACCCCCTATTTAGTCTTATTTCGTCTCACACCTGGGACTCTCTCTTCTAACCCACCAGAACGCGGTCAGCCTGATAGACCTGTCAGGTTGTCTGTCAAAACATGTCAAGATAAAGAAAATCATCTATTTTACTACTTTTCTGATTAAAAAAAGAACTGAGCAAGTAATTAATGTAAGAGGACAAAATGAACTTGTTTGACCCATTTCTTGCAACAGATGCCGAATATTACTTGTGTGTTCTATCGTAAGTGAAGAGTAAAGAAATCTTACTCTTCACTTACGATAGATGACAAAATGTTACACAGACTTTAACACTTCTTGGGTGTCTTGTTAGTCACCGGCCATCAGAATCTCAAAGAGTCAGCCATTTTAGGATGCCCAGGACTTTGTTGTGTTGTACAAAATACCCTATCATGTGGAAGGGACACATAAAACACACGAAAGGACATGATAAAACAAAAAAAAAGTTTTATATGACCTTTTTTATATACGTTATTCAAACTAATTAACCCTGGTAACGAGATTGTGTTTCTGTGACAGCATTTGTCTCTAGTTTGTTGTTGTTGATCTGGTTTGTTTGTTTATGAGCAGGATAACTCAAAGACTTTTCAACAAATTTTGATGAGATTTTCAGACAGTGTTGGTCATGTCGCTAGGAAGAAGTAAACTTATGTAATGATTGAAATATGGATGTGGGTTCAGTTTTTTTTAAGGATTTGTAATTATTGCAAAATTGGACAGTTAACATATTGCTAATAACTTGGCGAGGACTGTGAGAAATGCTGAAATGCTTTGTTAGAGGTTTTATGATCCTGAGGCACTGAGTTCTTCCTATTTTCTGAGGCACACAGGCTCAAATCCCGCTCAAATGCTCTGTCTGAGTTGTAACCTGCACCCATGCACCAATAACCACTGTAACTCAACTTAATGACTGTTACCTTACTGCCAAAATGACCTCTGATCCCTCTGTAAACAGGGGACATTAAATGAACACTATGAAATGAATGAATGACTTCTCAGAAACAGTGTGCCTTGGCAGCTTTTTTCACAGATGGTTGCCTGCTGTACAGATATATGGATGATGAAGTGAGAAGAGAGAACAGAATTCTAACACTCCTAACTCGTATATTAACCGTACTCTTTTTTTTGCAACAAACTCTATATGGTTTCACAGTTGATGCTTTTATTTTGTCATTTATTTATTTTATTTAACCTTTATTTAACCAGGAAGGTCCCATTGAGATTAAGAATCTCTTTTTTAAGGAAGTCCAAGCCAAGATTGATTGATTGATTGAAAGTTACACGGTAAAATTATGGAAATTTACAATCAACAATTAATTTTAAAGAACAGTTACAATTTGAGGAGGCTGTCTCAAGTGCTCTTAGTCTGGATTTAAGTGCATTTAAAGAAATAAGCTCAGTCATAAATACTTTATCAATATTTTATTGTAAACAATTTGTTGAAATGTGGATTTTTTTTTCAGTTGTAGTTCGACTTTTTAAGTTTATCCATGTTGCTGGAAGCATGCTTTATATCACCAAATGCTTGTAAAGTGAGCTGGCATCAAAGTAATGCTTATGATAATTGAAATTGTGTTTTGAAATCTCCGAACTTTACTTCCATGATGCAGAGGGGCCTATTAGGGGCTTTGCAGTCTGAGAAGAAGGTTGTAGCTACCCTTATTCTGGTGTAACTGCTTTATTACCCCAGCAGACTGATCTGCTGCTGCTCAGAATATACCCAAAATCTTCATTTCATTGATGTAACTTGTAGTAAAAATAAAATGTCTTTAAATAAGCAAATGGAGCAGAAAATAGCGTAATAGTGATGATATATATTTGAAAAAGAGAGATGAGCTTTCCCACATTAAAGGCAGCCAGAAATATGTTTTAACCTCCTACTTAAAAATTCTCATCATGGATGCCTCCCTAATATCAAGGGAACTGGCATCCCTGGGTTTGGGAACATCCACTTCTCTTATTTCTGTGGTTCTGAACATCCACCAACCCACAGCCGAGGATGTGAGTGAATGGGAAAGCTCCAGAAACAACAGGGGGTCTGCGATGTAAGCTGGTCCAAGCCATTTACGGTTTTACAAGCAGGAGGATTTGAAAACGGTTCTAAAGGATGCACAGCGCCTTGTAGGGTTCAGCTAAAACCACACTGGTATGCTGTCTCTTTCTTGTTTTGATCATGAGTCAAGCAGCAGAATTTGAATAATTTCTAGTCCCTAAATAGACTTTTCAGTAAGACTGGGAAAATGTTTAGTAGTCTGGCCTCCTGAAAATTTAAGCGTGAATTAGCTTTTTGACATCTTGCCGGTCAGAAAAAATATATACCCTGGCAGTATTTCTGAGATGAGAGACTGCTGATTTGAAAGGTGAGATTTACTCACCACTACTTTAATCAGCGCCTAACACACTGTGACACGGGCCTCAGTTTGATCAGGAGAACCAGAGATCCAAGGTTCTGAGGATGGCATGTCTCTTTTGGCCTCAGGCTCAGTGAATGTATTTCTGCCTCATTTGCCTTTTATTGAATTACAAAAAGTTTTGCTAACCCCATGTTGTGAGTGCAAACAAGCAGTGAGGCAGTTAAACATATTTTAGTTTATCATATTGATATGCATAATTGTGTATCATCAGCATAATGACCACGCAGATTCACATAATTATGTCATTATCTCCGGCCAGCATATAGATTATGAAGGGAATGAGACCAGGGCAGCTTTTTCTGCTTAATAAATGGAAATGTTGAATTTCTCTGACACATAACCTTCCATAATTTTATGAATACTCCCACTGTTATATTTAAGTGACACAAATTGAAAACACATTCAGCAAGACCAACCCACTAACACTGCAAGCTAGTTATGTTGCAGTTTAATAACTAATGCACCACTACACTCAAAAGAACCAGAACTTAATTTAAATAGTTTTAAGCATGTTAAATTTATTATTGTCAACAAATGTTTGAATGCAAATTACAGTCGAACAAGACAAACAAGTGAATAGTTTTATGTTTTTGCAAGATATATAACCGACATATAACCTTGTACTTCTGAAAGATAATCAGTTCATTTTGGACCACAGTAAAAGTTAAAGGATAAGTTTGGTTTCTACAGCTTTCACATTGTTTATAGAATGAAGTAGAACAATATACTCACCCAGAAGGCTTTCCTGATCCAAACAGTGCTTTGGGAGATATTTAGATCCAAAATCGAGCAGCGGACATCCGTATAATGGTAGCATATAGGGAATGTATAGCGCCACTCCTAAAACTGCATTAGTCGTCCAAAAACTCATTAGTTTCACCAATATTTCATCATGGTCCACTCGGGCTACTCCTCCATTACAGTCTGTGTCATTCCAGACATGTTTTGTGGCTGTGCTGACCTCTGAACTAAAGAAGAAGAATGTTTGCCTCTGCACATGCAAACCTTATCGCCTTATGTTTGAACCATAGTAAACAATTCTGCAAAGTTTGGTGAATTATGCAGATATAATGTTCTTAAGTAAGGTATGAACATGCAGCCCAATGTTCTTAAATGATAATCTTATCATCCCACCCTTTAATCAGACTGGATGGTTATGCTAAGTTTGTTGAAGACCTTTAGATATTATGTTCTAAGGGAATAGATGAAGGTGAGGCCGCAAGTCATGAAGGCATGACCTGGAAAGTGTAATTATTTCCCTCTTCATAAAAAACTAGGACAGTTGTGCAAAGTTTGAAGAAAATCCCTCTAAAAGTTCCCAGGATGTCATTTTTAGTAGCAAAGAATGAACATGGGACTTGTTGAGATTAACTTTGTACCTCCAAAATCTCATCCTCAGCTCATCCTCTGGTCAAAGTAGACAACCATGCAAAGTCTGAGGTAAATCCTAAATATAATGTTTTAAATATTTTCTCAAGTGAGGGTTGAACATAAGGCACAGTGACCTCAAACAATGACCTGCAAAGTCAAAGTATTTCAACCTCGAGTCATATTGGACATTGGTGCAAAATTTAGAATAGAAAGGAAAATCACTCAATAAGGTGTAAGGGATAAGCATAAAGCCAAGCTACCTTGACCTTGCCTTTATGTCCAAAACCTGATCAGTTCTTTACTTGAGTTACAGAGCCAAGTTTTTTGAAAAACTCCTCTTTCCTTTTTAAGATGTGTTTTTCTTCAAGCAAGGGCTGAACCTGACACTAAAATTGGTTATGGTTGTACCATCAAAAATCTTATCACATCATAATTTGATCAGGATAAACATATGAGCAAAATTAAAAAAAAAAAAAATCCAAAGAAAAAGGCTAAGATATCAGCAAGGGATAAACATGAGGCCAAATGACCACTGGAATTTAATTAGGTCACCCTTGAGGTAGAGTGAACATTTTTGTAAGTCTGACCAAATCCTCTGGATGTTTTGAAATGTAACTTCCAAAATGTAAGTGATGAATCAATTTTGCACAAAGTTCAGGGTTGAACTTTGTGCAGGGTTTGAAGAAAGTCCCTAAAGCTTTCTTGAAATACCATGTTTACAAGAATTTGCCGGTTGTATGGACAGACTCATAGACAGTAGGACGTGTAAACGAAAGAACCAAACTGTGATGCTTGTGGCCGCAGTTTCAGCTGGCACAGAGAAAAAAACAGAAGAAATATTCACAAATGAAATGTTTTTTTTTTACTCTTGGCTTTATTTGAAAGGATGTTTTGACATTTATATTGAATGCTTATGTTTCATATGGAGAGTTTTATAAGAAAATTCCACTCTGAAGTCAGTACATTAAAATTTCAGCTTCAGCCAGAGAGGCGATGAGCTGAGCCGGGAAAAAAGATGGAAAGCAGAAGGGACAGCCTGGCAAGACGTATCTTTCTTTTTTTCTTCTATCTGTAACGTAGAAATGAATGCGGTTCAAAAGCAGTGAAATGTTTAAAGTATTCATTAGATTCATTTGCTGCACTCTAGTTCCTATTCAACATCAAGAGAAGCTGAGCCCTTGATAGCATTAGCCTCAAATGTAACATACAGTAGAGTAAGAGTGGAGGAAATCTTGGTTTGGCGGTTGTGTGTTGTTGTCCTGACCATAGTGTTTGAGTCATTTTACCACAGGCCTTAAATGTCTATGCTGAAAATGTTAGATTTTCTTTGAAATTTGACCCAGAGCATTACCTCCTCATGACTCCAAAATGTACTGCTTATGAATTTAATAAGAGTGATTGAACAAAGTTAATTAACAAAAGAGAGCAAGACACTGGTAGAGGGGAACAGAGGGATGGTGTCTGTCTGCAGTGAAAAGTTGAGAGATAACGAGTAACTGCAAACCAGCACCAAGTTGTTATAGCTATAATCCCCAAAAATGGTTTGAAAATGTTATTTTGTTTATTATTTCTCCCCTGTAATGATAGTAGTTTGTTCTGTATTTTAGACCATTGGAATGCCTGATTAGTCACCTTTACAACGAGGTACAACTAAAAAGGACTCTGCATTCCTCAAATGAGAAACGTAGCCACAGTGTGGGTGGTGCCCCCCAAAAAATGACCAAAATCCCCTGCACATGGTGGCAGTATTGTTGCCTTCTTCAAAATTAGGAGCAAATTCTGTCAGACTGGTAAAGACAAAGACATACGACAAAGCAGATGTCCCAGGAAGACAAGAGATTTTATGACCCACACATGTCGATGTGTTGCTCATTCAATGAATGCATGGTTCTTACAAGTGGAACCATGTTGTAAAGGTGACCAACCAGGCTCTGCAGTAAAACAGAATACAATGCCAATTTAGGACATCTTTTATAATCATATTTCAGTTTATAACACCTTAACATAAACTACAGTTTCCACCTAGGGCTGCCACGATTAGTCGACTAGTCGTGACTAAGTCGACTATCAAAATAGTCGACAACTAATTTAATAGTCGACTAGTCGTTTTGTTTTTTAGGTGTGTTTTCTCACAAAACTGCCGCTGTACCTCTGCTGTCTTGTCTGCCTATCTGTCCTGTTTTCTGGTTATCACACCTGCAGGAATCAAAACAACACACCCCGAAACACACTCATGCATGTGGCGCATGCACAACTACGCAGGCACCAAAGTTGCCAGGTCTGCTCATAATAAGCGATTTGGGCCACCAGCTGCATGCTGGTGCAGTACGCTGCAGTTCATGCAAGAAGTGACTAGTCGACTAATCGCAAAAGTAGTCGTTGACTAGTCGACTATCAAAATAGTCATTTGTGGCAGCCCTATTTCCACCAGAACTAGCAGTGAAAGGCTCTGTATTTTGTATTGCATGTTGTTTAAGTCATGCCCAACCCTACACCAGAGTGCATCACGCCTTTTTCTCATTCTTGTTACAAAGTTTATAAATGTATCCCACAGAATTTCAGTACTAAAGGTTTGATTGAATGTATTTTAGTAATTTGTTAAAAGAAACAACGGATGTACCATTTGTTATAGCACTGTCACCTCACATAACTTAGTCTGGGTTTTCATCCATGTCAGCCCTGTGATTGACAACTGACCTGTCCCTGTCAGTCACCCTGCCATTTTTATCAGTTCAGCCCCCCAAGACCCTCAGAGGAATGGAGAAATGAAAACAAATCAGAAAATAAAGACTAAAAGTATCTTTGCCATGAAAAATGGCCAGTAGTGTTTTTTGATGCCGCATGTTCTGAAACAATACAATCTTAGTCATTTCCATTAATGTCATTATCGGAAAAACACCAGAGCTTTAAAGAAAACTGCAAATCTTCTGCCATTTTCAACCAAAAGCTGCAACAAACTAAAATTAATGAATGTCGTAACCATATCCTGCAGTGATATTGTAGGAAATAAAGGGTGTGCACCCTCCTGTTCAGCTTTGAAACACACTGATGTCAGAGTCTCATTTCAGTGTATGAGTGTTTTCTCACCTCTGCTGCATGCCACACCCTCTCTCTCCCTCTCTATCTAAAGACCAGATGGTTTCCAAAGAATCATCTGGATATTACCACTGCTGTTTTCTTTTAAAAAAAATATATTTAAAGTAGCTATCTCTTTAAAAAAAGATCTAGCGACTGATACACAGGTTAAATGTCTTTGTTTGACTTGATGACAGAATATATTCAGTCTTAATTGCTCTCTATAAGGAACTCTGGAAAAGACTCAGCAGCCTGTCAAACATCAGAGGAGACTTACGTCTCAAAGCAAAAGACAGATGGAGACTAAAGAGAAAATGTAAAAGTAGTTAATTGGCCATCAGTTATACGGGAAGATTAGAGGGGTTTAGGGGTTGTGAATGCTTACAGTGTTCATATATGTACAATCTTTTGCTGCTTGTTAGTGTGATTCAGTCTGCGTGGGAAAGTGCAGCTCTGTTTTGACACTTCAGGCTGTGTCCTCACATGAGGACTCTGTCATACACGAAAACAAGTTGTCAGGCTGCCCACACTCCTCAAAAACTGTAGACAAGTGTTGGTAAACACTATTTTTCTAACATGTCAAATGTTTTTTTCTTAAACTGGCCATTTGGTTTTCGAGGCTGTAGTTTCTCTTCATCGTCAGTTTGTCTGTCCAATATAAGAAACTATCAAACTTTTCTCATTTATCCATTCATCACGGCAGCAGTTTCATTTGAGCTTTTCAATCTAAAATAAGACCATGAAAATGCAGAGAAAATCCATTGAAATTGCACATTGATTCATGAGGTTATTGTCAGTGGCTTTTGCTCTTTGTACCACTTACACACAAGAGCTTTCACAGGCCATAGGGTTTATTAACATTGCCTGGTAGGATAAATAACCTATTGGTAAAATGATTTAATTAAAATAGAAATTGTGAATATACCATTATATGACGTTATTAAGCTTACCATATCTATGAGAAGATGTTGTGAGGTCTTGAATGGTTTTCCTGACAGAGTCGTTATAGATTCATATTTCAATTAACTTGTGTGCTGGGGGATGTTAACAGAGGATGTGCTGGGGCTTTATGAGCCTTGAGCCCGGAGTACTGCATGTTTAACAGGCTGGAATGTGAGAGCTTCAGTGTCCAGTGATATTTAGAGTTGGGATATGGGCCATTAGCTGACTAAACGATAAAAGGGTGATTACTTTTTAGTCTGCACTTGCTTAACAAGTCAGCTAAACTAACTTCTTATTTTCTAATTATTTATTTTCTTTCATGGTAAAAACATGTGATGTGCAATAATGTTGTTTAGTAAGGTTTGCAGTAGTTCGTACAGTAACTGCAGCTGTATGTTTTTCTTGCCACTGATAATCTTAGCTGCCTATATGTAACTATGCACCTTCTTGTAGGTTTGCCAAGTGCCAAGCTCATGGTCAATTCTTGTTGGGTCTGGATCAATGTATAGATACACTTACCTTACACTGGACTGGAAAATATAATTTAGACTGGGCAGCTATAGAAAAATCTTTATCCTTCCCATTTATACACATACAGCTCCTTTCTCAAAGCCCAAGTAAAATTACAAGCCCAATTTTGTTGCACCCTAGGGAAGTTTGGATAAAGATGCACAAAATGCTGAAATTATCTCACTGTAAGCAGTAATTTTGTCCTTGTGGCAAAATCCTTTAATTTTTGTAGATAAATCCCCAATTTGTTGGAAGAGCTGGGACAGCCATGGAATAAGAACACTGGATAATTTGTATGAGGGTGAAGTGTTAATGTCATGTAATGTTGTATCAAGTCAATTTAACCCAACGGGAAAGAAAAACTTTCTGGAAATCCTATTTTGACATGATACAGAGCTATATCATGTCACTACACTGGCAAGCTGAAAACAACCCTATCCTGGAGTATCTGGTTGTACCACCACACCATCACAAAGCTTTGATTTTCTACAGAAGAATGAATTCGGCACTCAGTACTGATCTCAAAAGTTTGAAGGTTTATTGGAAAAGGACATTGGGGTTGTTTTGGAAATGACAAATGAGCAAAAATAATTTCCCAATGTGGATAATTTGTAAGGGAATGTGAAGGCAAATCCACAAAATGTAAGAATATATAGAGATATTGTACCCCTGTGATGAACAAAACACTGTGTTGGAAATGTCAAAATAATAACGGCACTTTGACACTTTTTTATGGTTGTGCGGTGTTTGAGAGGTTAGAAAGAACTTTGCCACTCTGCCCAAGTTTGTGCTTATTGGGTGATAAAGGATAGATAATTGAAAAATCAAAAAATAAATTCTAGACAATGGTTGGGTGTCTGCAAGAGCTGGGATTATCCCGGAACACTGGAAAAGCCCCACAGTTTAAACAGTGGGTAATTTAATGATACAGGCTGCTTCATATGAATGTGTACTTTACAAAGTAAACACTTTTTAAACACTGGATGTTTTCACTGCATCAGTTTGGGAACCATTTTGGTCCCAATCAGTCAGCAAGATGACAGCTGACTTAACCTCATATGGTAATTTAGAGTACTTAGAGGATGAATAGATTTATTTATAAAATGTATATATACTGTATATATACACACACACATATATGTAGTATATGTGTGTGTGTGTGTGTGTGTGTGTGTGTGTGTGTGTGCGTGTGTCTATAAAATAGGACTATGTTGCAGCCTGCTGTTTTGTAAAGTCTTTTGAGATAAGAGTTGTTATGAATAGGCACTATACAAATAAAGATTGGTTGATTTAGTCTTGTAAACAAATTAAAATGGGAAATGAAGCAAATTTAATAACACATTAGACATATTGACCAACAATAAAATAATGAAAAAACATTTAAGATACCTTTTCATGAAATCAATATCACATTTCCTGTCAAACAATTTCAATTTTTCCAACTAACTAAACCACATTTTCTTTACAAGTAGCCTAAGTTTTCCTAACCAATCAATCAACTTATAGATTTTATACAGAAATTATAAAGTTCAGAATGTTTTGAGGGGTAAGCCCTAATCTTGTTTGCATTTCCATCGCAGCTGTACCTTCAGTTTAGGGCAGCAATGTGAGACTGGAATAGAGGGTAACACCAACTAATGTAACTTCGCAACATCACAGCAGCACCACACAGTGCAGCTTCTGAAGTCGAGTCTGACTGAACAAAGAACAACAATGGAGGACCTCCAGCACTTTTGGCAGACATTCTTTACATTAACCGTGAACCATTCATTCATAATCCAAAGCATACTTGAACATATGGTGGTACTTCCTTTCTTCTGTGCCACTCTAACATGGGTATTGATGACTGTTGTGACCAGTGAACAGACTGCAGTGCCTTTAGCTGCAGTTAAAGCTGTGGTCTACGATTTGAAACCGCAGCCTGCCCCTCCTTCCCTCACCTCTCCCCTCCGTGTTCCAAGATCCCGCCCCCAGCTCGTGTCGCCTCATAAAGCCCCCTCGGACAGAGCTACGAGCGACTAGCACAATATATCAGCAGCAAACTCAATCAAAAACAGCTCAGCTCAACTGAAAGTATCAAACACGACAGACATCCCCCTTGTAACACACAGCAGAAGCCATTTCAATTGGACCGGCAGCAATGCGGGTCTGGCGCCGTCAGAGCGGAGCCGAGTGTGGGGGAGGATTTATCTTTCTCAGCCTGTCCTCCACAGCTCAGCTTACAGTGCAAACGATTAGCGGCTAACAGGCTAACCCGCTCCCCTACAAGTTATTAGCCCGTGCAGGCACAAACTAACCAGAGTTATTCAGCAGACATCTCCCACTGTAGTAAACAAAGCCATTACCTGATCAACCAGGGGCGAAACGGTCGATGCTGAAGGTCTGACAGCCGGCTGAGGCTATTCGTTAAGCCGTTAGCCGCTAACAGGCCTCAACCAGCGGGCAGAGCTCCGTTGGGCCCAGCAGAGAGGCGGCTTCGGTCTCGGCGCTAGGCTTTTCCGGCTCCATGATAGTTCAGTAGCTAACGCTGCTAGCTGCTCACCAGAGGTAGAGGGGAGGAGGCGGGACCATGGGCAAGATGCTGCGTACTGCGTAGTGAGGGAGACGAGGATTGGATGGACTCACAGACCAACTCACGGACCAATTAATAGTCGCAGGTTCTTAGGTTTGATTGGTCAGCTAGTATGCAGCTTTTCAGCGGATATACTGAATGGATTTTTTTCGTTCTTTTTGGTCTTTATACTGTGTAGATAGGACCATAGGACCATAACAGCCTTATAAACGGTGTTATTAATATGTACAAAGCTTCCAAATCGTAGACCATAGCTTTAAAGTGTCTTAATTTCCCCTCCACTATTCAGCGATAGTTTTGTCCTCTTGACAAATTTGGCTTCCTCGACACTGGACGGTCTTCTCTGGATACAATGCAGAGTTTGTTGTCATCAAAAAGGTGTCCTGTGTCTATTATGTTAAGGTTTTTTGGTTTTCCTGATGTACAAATTGTTGCAATTCTTGTTGCGTCGGATGAGATAAACTACTTTGCTAAGCTTATGTCTGGGTAGTTTGTCCTTGGGATGAAAAGTTTCAGAGACAGAAGCCTGTTCTTTTGCGAGCTCCAACAGACAGAAGTTCAAGTAGGTTCGGTGTACTTGAACTGTCTCATATGCACGGCTCAAATACCATAAAAAATCTCATTCTCCTATAAATGCTCACACTCAGCACTCCAAACAAACACCAGCTAGCCAACTAGCAATACAGAAAAGATATCCTCTGTCAGCTGAAGATCCAGAGATGTTCACCTTAAAGATTTCTGTCTTTTATGAGAGAAGGTGGACAACATGTCAAACACTCTTTTTGATTGATTTGTGGCTCTTATTCTAAAAATAACAAACTTTTTTCTGACCAGGAGAGGCCATCACAGACCCACCTGTACACTGCACAGCAAACAACACTCAGCTAATGTAAATACTACTCAGCTTTAATCATGTGTCTCAAAAACTGCTTAAGAAACAACCGCTTTTCACAGTGTGTATGCCTTAGCTGAAGCTAAACACAAATTTACTTTTCTTTCTCAGTCAAACATTTACTTCCATTCCCCACCTGACTGCTCAGACTCGAAGTAATCACGTAACCTACAGTTTAGCAAACACAGTTAACTCAACACTAAAGAAGAAAAATATGGAACCACAGATGGTTGGCAGCAGAAGTACTTCGTCTGTTCTCAAGTTTCTTTCTTTTTTTCTGTTCTAATTTTAATCACAGCATATCTTAGTGAAGACCTATATTCACCAAAACATGTAAAATAGAAATCTAGGGTTATTAAAACAGGATTACTACGGCTTGTTATTTATCTTTTGGCAGCAGTTATAAGGCAACACAGTCAATGGACCTCCTCAGACTGCTAACAGCTGACCAAGATTTGGAATGTGCCAGAAATATATTTGATTGCCCAAATGGCAGGATGTTTATCATGCTGGTTTTTAATTAAATCGCAACATCAAGCAGCAACTGTCTTTTCAGAATTAGTGGAAAAGGGAAACAATGTTTGGCAGGGATTTAACAGAATCTTGTTTCGGCACATGTCTGAGATATCACAGTGACATTCATACACGAGAGGACTTAACTAAGACTTTGTAAAGACTCTCTCAAGACTGTTGTCTGACATCCTTTTACAGCTAAAGATAGTTTTGACTACAACCCTATTTTAGTCCCAAAGGATCAGGAACTGTATGACGAAAACAAGATTTTGTGCATTCAGGTCTATGTCTTCTTGTTTTTACTTGTAAGACCTGCCTGTTACTTGAAATCTAAATATCCTACTTATCCTGTTCTGGGTCATACACAAATAAGATTGATTGATTGATTTAAAAGGTGAGGTTTGGATGGATTACGGACTGATTTCGATTCCAAATTTTTGGGATGGAAATATGTGTATTTCACGATTAAAAAAGTAGCCTATCTCCTGCTGTTATTGTTTAGTTTAATGCTTCAACAAAGAGCTTCTTATCTCTTTTACCCTATTTAAGGAAACAACTGTCACTTCTTTTAATGAGGACAAATCAACACCAGTAAGTATAAAACAGAACCAGTTTAAAGGGACTGTGAGGAGTTTCTAAGTAATTACAAAAAAGTCTCACTTTTAGATATATGCCGGATCGAAATACACACTTTAAGATGAGTTTTATGTCATCAAAATAGGTTATCTATAAATGCTATTCCTCAGCCTATTGGTTGGGTCGGACAGGGCTGGCCTGTCCTGGATACTCAACTTCAGGAGCAAGACAATTAAAACTAGAGCAAATTTATATTATTCAGACATGTCACAGAGCACCGGACTGGAAGTAGCGACATACAGTATAGCCAGCTACAAAACTACGATACTAAGTTTTCCAAAAATTGCTTGTTGTCACACATCAAAAACTACCACTACGTAACTATAAAGAAATACATTACCTCGTTGCTTTGCATCCTGTAGGTTGCTGAAAAAAGAAGTTGTAAAGCAATGCAGAGTTCTGAGGAAGGTCCAAGCTGCAATTTTATTACCATCAACAAACACAGCATTACGACAGTCGCCGCGCGTGCTCATGGGTAGCAGAGTCTTTCTGTCGCCGCAAATAGATTCTCCTCATATCACCTTTAAGAATTACATATTTTAAGACAAAAGTTGTTTCATACTGTTTTTGCTGTGGACATACATACATGCTAGATTAAAGTAGATATTAGGGGTGAAATGAAATTTCGCGAAATAAAAAATGACAAAATAAAAAATGACAAAATAAAATTCAAAGACGCTCGAAATAAAAGGACGAAATAAGCCTTTTAGCCTCCCGTCGCTAAACACTCGCTGCAATATGGAGGAGGACAAAGTGGGGGAATTAGCTGACGCTCCTTCGTCAAATAAATCGGTTGTGTGGACCTATTTTGGCTTCCCATGTAAAAGATGAGGGAGGTGAGAAGATTGCGGACAAAACAACAACCGTGTGCAAAATATGCCGCTACAGTTCGCCGTATACTGTGGTGAGTACAACTACCAACTTTGAACTGGAGACAGGCAGCGGCTGTATTGTGACGTTCGTCGGACGTAAAAATAAAGATGACTCCGGCTTGCGAATACCTGCTTTTATTTAACAGTCACTGTGGGCTGTGACCACGCCAACTACAATTTTAATTCAGGAACAAAACAGTGAGTAGTAATCTCTTGACCTCCTGCTAACGGCTCTCTCCCTCCTCACTAACACACACACAGCTCTTCCCATCTGAACTCTGACCTGCTCGCCCCGCCTTCCTGGTCCATTCACTGACCGTCAATTCATGGGAAAAATTAAAATCCATATTGAACACATAACAAACCGTAGAACTGCTCCACTATGTTTATGTAAGTCTGCATAAAAAACAATTTGTCTTTATCATCTACTGTTGAGTTGACAGAATTTGATCATACTTGAAGATCATTAGTACAAACACTGTTAAAGGCTAAATATTATAGTTCACAGTTCAGACATTGATAGGTCTAAACTGCAGCTCTGAGGACTGCTATTTGTTTTCCTTTTCATTCAAGAATGTAGTTATCTTGATTGCTACAACAACAAAGCACTTTTTATTGAGATTTTGTTTGTGTTTGCACTGTAGTCTAAATATGTGGAAAAAACTACAATTTTGTTTTTTTTCAAAGAGCATTTTTTTTTTTCTGATGCAGCAATATTTTTTGTATTGTATTATTATTTTTATGCATTAGGAAGAAAATAAAGAAAATGAGATTTTTGCACAACTTCCTACTGTTGGGGATTTTCCATAATCTTTATTTCGTATCGTGAGTATTTCGTATCGTGAGCCCTGTTTCGTATTTCGTATCGTTTCGTGAGGTTGACCATTTCGTTACACCCCTAGTAGATATGGTTCTTTATTTTCTATTTCAATGTCCGTTTTGGCTTAGAAACATGTGCAGCTTGTGGAAAAAATAGGCCAGCCTCCTGTGTGTGAGACACATGGCTCATGCTGGCAGTCTGAAAGCTCTGATTTGATAACAATCTTGCTAAATTGAAAACATACAGGCTCTGTTGCCAACATGCAAGTAAAATGCATACAATGTTAAACAGCCTTTAAGTGGAAAGGAGGTCCATCACATTTAGTGGGGTTTATTTTCTTAATTATATTCAGATGTATTGAATGCCATATAATTTTGAGTATGCTTCCTTTCATGTATGACATGTCTTTACTGCATATGCTGTCACTATCTTTTACGTGTACTAGTGTGTCGTAGTTTTGCTAAAATCTCAGCTGTTACTTTCTGCCATGATCCTCTCCTCATAACTGAGATGGTTGAAAGCAGAAGGACAACATGCTGTTTAAAGCAAAGGAGAGTTCAGAAAATCATACGGCATGAGAGAGCTGTAAGGGACCTCATTTTTCGTGCCATGTACCCTTGTGTTGTGGTGATATTCTGACTAATCAGTGGTCAGCAGAACCTCCACATCATATTTCGGTCTTGACTCAGCTTTCTTGGGATTTCACCAGTTGCGAATACAACAATTACACCAGGGACAAGGTACAATCTCTCATTCAGAACATAAACAATGGATACTAGATTGTGGAAGAGCCCCAAAAGTTGACATTAGGACTTGAAATCCATGTTTATTTACTCTTATATAATATCTTTAAAAAGTGATCATCATTGTTTGTGTGATCGTGTTCATTTAGTGTTTCATGCAGTCCAAACACATGCATGCTCAATGAATCAGAGAGTCCAGATTGCCTGGAGGTGTGAAGTTGTTTGTCATTCTGTGACACAGTCAAACTGTCCTGGGTGTGTTTCACTGCAGACTCTGTTTCACTTTAACCTTGGACATGATCCTTTTTAGTTTCTACTCTGTGCAATCGTTAGAAATATTTTTTTTTCTTCAAAACCATTAATATCTCCACTTAGAAAATGCAGTTTGTCGTAAAACTTAAGATGTCACCAGTTATGTAGATTTCATGCAATTGAAATGAGACTGTTCTATTTACATTCAGCAACATTTTGAATTCATAATATTTCTCTTTTATAAATCCCCATTCTTTCAGTCAGTGGAAAAATGACTAGATTTCTTCCATACCGAGCTGTTTTTGTTCTTACAAGAATGGTCCTATTGACAGAGCGCCTTTGTCTACGTTTCACTGGCCTTGAGCTTCAGCTTGCTCTGCAGTATTGAGGATAGTTAGCCTGAACGACTTTTTCTTTACAGTTGCCCACTTCTTGGCAAAAGGGGGCCTTGCTATTTTTCTCTATCTTTAAGTTGAATAGCCTGCTCCCCTGGGTGCTACAAACTTTCTACGTCCAGAGCATTTGTTGAGTTTATCTATCTTTGGCAGAGATCATTTACTCTCTTGCCAGGAGCAACCTGCAAGAGCAGCAGCTCAATTCTTATATCTCCTCCATCCTGCAGCTGCTGAAAGCTTGTGTGCACATCATTCCACTTAGTATTTCCAGCTACATTTCTGACTAGTCAAGGCATCCCCCTCCCAATGCTTCGTACCCTCTCAGGCATATGGTATCCCTCTGATGTTTGACTGAGTCTTTTGTCAGCTGTCTCATCTGACACTTCAGGTTGGAGTCAAACCCGGTACACATTTGGTTCCTCTAAGTTCTCAGTTACCTCTATGACTCACTGGATGAACTTTTGGTAGAATTCTCAATTCGCTGGCATCTTCATGTTGTATATAAAGATTTTTGTCAAGCACTTAGAAAATACGAGGTGTCGGAGAATCTGTGGAGAAGTCTCACTTTCCTGGACCTTTTTTCTCACATCTTTTTAGCACCTTGCCTGTACCAGATTAAAATATACAGTATCTTCGCTCATCAGCAGGGATGGCAGATATAAATGGGTTAGTAGTTCTAAAGCACATTTAGTTTAGATTAAAAAAATAACTCCTCAAGTAATTTACAACAGATTACTTTTAATTTTGGTCAAGTACCAAACCTAATACAGACAAACCCAATAGTTACCAGTAGGGCTTCACTTTATATTTGATATTCGAATGACTGATCGAATATAGGATTAAATATCTGTAACTGAATTGTAAATAAATATTCAAATGTAAAATATTGAGTGTGGCGGCACATTAGGCCGTCTGGAGCCGTGGACTGTCCCGTCCAGCAGAGGGCGCTGTGAGCACAGCTTGACCGTCAGTCACATCCGCTGCTCTCTTGACCTCAGTAAACAAAGAGTTTACACTCCAAGCGGACATTAACAGCTCCGAATCATCCGAGGAGAGCTGTGTGGGAGTAGTTTTGGTCTACGCCGTAGGTGGCAAACTTTAAAATCAAAGACCAGGGTGTATGTTCTGTGAAATACAGTTTAGTCACTCGTCCTCCACATCAAATGTGCGTGCTCAGCCGTCGGCTTTTTAGCTTTTCATCCAAGTTATATGGCTGAGTGCTGCGGCGCTTTGTCAAGAGTTTAACCACGTGTGACTGTGTTTTATTCGGGGGGGGTGGCGGTTGGAATAATCAAGTATCTTCAATTATTTCGGTGCATGTCCGAAAACCGTTCGACTTTGATTTTTTGGAAAAGTGACAGCCATAGTTACCAGTTAAGGCACACAATATATCAGGGCCAAAGTCAGAGGCCTCATTCATGCTGCTGTTTCAAGTCTAAACATATACAGACCTGTGATGCTTCGCCTTCCCTGTGAACGTTGCAGAGACAAAATGGGTAAAACAAGTTGACTCCCTCTTTGTTCTGTCTCCAGAGATAGCATCAGAAGCATAACTCTGGACAGAGGGAGGCACGCAGACTCAGCGGGAGATCAAAGCTGTTTGAGTGTTTCTGCCTTTGTGTGCTGTATGTGGGGGCACAAGCTCAGTCGAGCCATATTGCAGCATGAGCTGACACAGATATTAGGGCCTCTTGAAATTAATGCGAATGTCTGAATGTGTAAATATAACTGAGCCTCATTATGGCACTTTTGCACAAGGTACTGAGAACAGAGAAACCGTCAATTTGGAAATGACGAAATTGGACAGCCTCAGTGACGTGTAATCTGAATGGTACCAAATCAGATTTGGACACAGCTTGGGTACTTTCACATTTGGATTGAATTTACGCATTAGGGCCTAACATAGGGCATATTTTTTCAAGTGATGTGAAAAAAAAAACCACACAAACAAAATTTGGCAAACACTCAGACATCAGCATTTACAACTGCAGTGTGAATATGACTATAATGAGCTGATTCGTTTAAAACCAAGCACTTTTATATAATGTTAAAGGGATATGCCAACTTTTTTTGTTTTCCTGCCTCACTCCCAAATCCATGACAAGCAAATAGACACCATTCTTGTGACTGTGTGTCAAGTATCAAGAAAGAGACAGACAAAGCTTGCTCACCGCTACTGAGCTTAGCTCAAACAACGGAGTCAGTGGGTATTGTTAGCCTGTCTTTACCTACAGTCATTGGGTAAACTCCCCCTTTAACGGCCCTGTGTGCTTGATGTGCATGTTTTCTTCTGTGACATGTTACATTCTCCTTTACTGTCACCATATTATCTCCTTGACCTATTTCAGCGATGGTCTACACTAGAGTTGTGACCTTTCAAAAACAAGTTGAGTCTTTTGAACAGCTATTTGAAGTGAATGATGAGAACTGAGCTGTTCAAAAGACTCAACTTGTTCGCAAACATCTCCAGCAAAGCACCATGGGAGTAGGTCAACAAACAAAGCCTCTGTTTTGGAGTAGAATATAATATGGTGAAAGTAGAAGATAACATTATAAAACACAGTGAAATAAATGAGGCACAACACACACACAGTACTGCTTGGAGTTAGTGAGGATTTTATCTTATGGCTGCAGGCAGAGGCAGGCTAGCTATACCCATTGACTCCCATTGTTTGAGCTTTGCCCGTCTCTTTCTTTTTACTAGATGCACAGACAAAGATTGTCTGCTTGTCATGGACTCTGGAGTGAGGCAAGACACAAAAAGCTTTTTTTTTTTTAAAAGTTGGCATATTGATTTGACATGTTGTCAGTTAGCAAATATCATTAGATAACCCTCTTGATTTGCTAAATTGGTCTAACACCCAAATTTGTTAGAAAGCTGTCAGCTAACAGATAGCATCTCCTCAGAAAGCATATGCTCAATTATAGGGGACCTCTCTCCTGATCGTCAATGTCAGGGATTTATTTGTCTGCTTTATTGACCTAGGTGTCCCAGAGGAAGAGGGGAATAGTGGGAATGAACAGACAAGAGGAGCGGCTAAATATGTTCAAGCAGGTGGCACACCAAGACAACTGTGTCACAGAGGACAGCTAGGCACAGATATTTACCCACAATGAAGCTGAGGCATCACAATCATATTTTAGTACTGAAATTATCAGGGTGGATGGGGCTGTAACAAGTCAAAATTATGTTTTATTAAAGCTTTATTGCACAAATATGCATTAACAACAGGCCTAGATAACTATATTAAAATGCTTAATGGGGTTTCACATTCTATTGAACTGCATAGAAAATGTTCAGAATTATACTTTTAACATTTCCTAACCAGACAACAACAGAAGATGACTTTATGTGCATTGAAGTGAATTAAAAAAAGCCTTAAACTTGAATTTTCTCTTCATATGCTTTTACCATATGTAGATTTTTTATCGAGTTAAACTAGCCCAGCCCTGTAAAGCAGCTGGATTGGCAAAATTTCTTTATTTGAGAGCACCTTGCATGTTTTGCTGATATTAGTAGCAAATGACACACAGAATACTTGTCAAACAGCCCTTTGTGCTATTTTCTCTCTTTAAAGAACCCTTATTTTTCCTTTACCAGAGTTCATATATTTAATTTTGATGAATCATTAGTGTTAAAAAAAGCAATGAATATAATTGATCTCAGATCTGTTAAATGAAGTTTTTAATCAACATTTTGAAATGTTTTTGCTAATTTGCCACTTGAGAATCATCAAGGTTATTTGGATTAGTGTGATTTGCAAGATAGGCTGGACCACAAAGATTTGGAATATTTGATGGGCTTGTTGGGAAGGAATGATGTGTCTGCAGTGTTGGAAGCCCTTAAAATCAGACAGTTTTAACTCTCCATTGAGATATAACTCCTCTTCAAATGAATCCTCTGAAGAATGCAGCGGCTTCAGTGGGACTTAGTGTATGACAGCAAGGAAACTTGTTTTGGTGAATAATGGCCTGCCTTGCTATGAGCCAAATTTTGTAAAACTTGGCCTTTTTTCAGAGAGTCTGCTGCCAGCTTTGCAATTCTCTTTGACAATGATTTGAAAACCTTAACATGAAGATAGAAAACGCAAAAAAAAAAAAAAAACACACAGTCAGACCTTGGCTGAATCATCTTTTGTCAAGCTGTTTGTAATTTCTCTTTGTGCTTTGAGATGACTAAGCTGAAAAATGTCCTTTGGCCAGTGACAGTACACATACAGCATGTAGCATTCACTGATCTTACATGCTAGAGAAAAAGTTTATCTCAGAACATCCTGATACTACTTAGGTAAATGTTATGTTGTTATTGCTGCAATAATCCAAGGACATTTAAGTTTGTGGGAGCTAATGTTTATCTCAGAATCGACAGCGAAAGAAGATCAAACGGAGCAAAGGTTGATTTCATTAGAGAGGGAAAGATGATTGTAGCTCATTACACAAATACACCTTGACTCCATCTGTATCTAAACAAAACCCTGAAAATGTAAATGTAATGACTACATCTTCAAAACAAGATTTATTCAACAGAAAATCTATCTTGATTTTGACAGGAGGTTCCAATAGGTATAGATAATGTATATGTAATTATTACTGTATATTTTACAGTCTTTGTTATTTTTACAATCATCTCTTTAAATACGTCTGACATATATACAGCATTTGTGTGTTGTGCTGGCTTAGAGTCTGGTCTTCTGTCAGAAAGACCACTAACAACAAATTTTCATGGTGTTCAGTTGTTAATGAGGTATGCATGTGAGTTAGTCTGTGTGGTTTAAACATGTCAGATTCTGACAATAATGAGACTGATTAGATTGTGTACAGGGCTCTGACAGGAGCTTGTAAAGTGCATTTATCCAGGAGGGGTATAGGAAAATATATGAACACCAGCATGTCATGGTATTTTGCTCCATTGTATTTTTTCGACTGGGGATGTCCCAGTACAGGTAAAAGTGTTGATTTGGGGGCCAATTTTAATCTTTTTTAGTTGATCGGGATCCAGATTAATTTTAGTTGTTAACATTAGTTTCTGTAAGGTGAGCCCATTTTAAGGTAGGCTGCAAATGAGCAAGTAATGTAGCAGTAGCAGCCCTGCAGCTAACTTGTCATCTTTGTGGAAATACTTAAATTTACAAGAGTGGTAGGGGTCCAAAGGCCACTCTGAGTATATATACCATCCTGATTTTGAATTAGTTTAACACTTACGCTAATCAAATTTAATTAATATGAATGATTTAATGGCATCTTGCGACTTTGTTTACTGAATTTTGTTAACAAATAAGCATAAAAAAAAAAAAAAAAAAAAACACACAGTCAGACCTTGGCTGAATCATCTTTAATCCAAGCTGTTTGTAATTTCTCTTTGCTTTGAGATGACTAAGCTGAAAAAATGTCCTTTGGCCAGTGACAGTACACATACAGCATGTAGCATTGCCTGATCTTACATGCTAAACAGTTGTTTCAGTAGTTCAAGTTCAAACTGATGAATGTTTGTATTGTGAGCTTTGATAAAGGCCTGAAGTGTTGGCAGAGAGGCTGAGGCATCTTGGAGAAGGTAATCTGTCCTAAATTATCTAAGATTCTTAAAATAACTTACAGTAAGTTCAGTCAGACAGCCTTTTAATTAAAGCTTTAAGTTCATTAATGAAAATGTTTCAGAAATTTACATTTCTTTTTCAAAAGTGGGCTGGTCTTGCCCACTGACATTGCTGGTAAATCAATCTATTTAGTTAGAAATAATTCACTTTTATAGGTTTTATTTGTATGTTATGCATGTAAAATGTGGGAGGTGGGAGTGCGGCAGGCTTAAACATTTATTTTTCTCGGTGTTATAAGTGCATGAGAGTTGGGGGTACATGGCTGGAGGTCAAGTGTCGGAAGGGGTACAGGCTGTGAAAAGTTTGGGAACCACTGGTCTAGGTAAAAGTAAAAATTAGATTGAGACTCAGAATCTGCAGATACCCATATCATCAACAAAAAAATCCAGATTAGGAGCCAGATAGGCTAAATTTGGACAGCCACAATTTCAATATGTTACAGTAAGAGGGATAGCAATATTTTACTATTTATTAAATCTTAGAAATCCAGGTTATTTTGATTTAGTTCAGCCTTTACCTGTTGGTTGGCCTTAGACTCCGGTGCAGTCATTTGACTCTCCATCTCTTTCTTACATTTATTTTTGTTTCTGTAACTTGACCATGCTTTTCATTAATAACATAGATTAGAAACTGTATTTTTATGCTTATAATATTCTAGGTTATAAATACTGTATTAATAGAAAAAGATGATTCATGGAAACAGAAGGCATGATATGATATCAATCAATCAAACTTTATTTATAAAACACTTTTCCGACAACATGTGCAACTCAAAGTGCTTGCAGAAAAGGAAAACAGGAGGAGAGGAGAGGGGGAAAAAACACTTACAAACTAGGGACCTGTCAGAGGAGCACAGTATGGGATTAGAAAAAAACCTGAATTGAGTAGGCCCATTTAGTCGAGCTGAGCTGTCAACTTCTCCAAGGTGTTGCCCTCCTTGCGAGTGAGTTCAAGAATCGCATCAAGCTTGCGATTGAGCTCACAAATCATATGATATGATATGATATGATATATATGATACGATACGATATATGATATGATATTATACAGAGCAATATAATACAGTATAAGACATGATGCAGCGATAAGTGATAAAATGTTCCATGATCTGACAAGATAGGATGCAGTTTTATACCGAACGATGTAATACATTGCAATATGATGAGATATGACATTTTTTGATGAGATATGGTATGTTATAAAGAGCAGTAAGATATCAGTTAAAGTTACACATTTGAGCAATATATGATTTGATATAAGATATAATCCAGTGTTATACAGAACAGTGTTATACCATGTGATACGATGATACAGTATAAGATATGATTTGATAAGATACGATACAATTAGATACCAAAAGATTTGATGCGATATGATATAAGATATGATGCTGGTGTGCAGCTGATGTCAGAGGAGTCATGGCAGTGACCAGTCAATAGATTTGTGCTTGGTGGCCATGAGGTGGAATCCCTGTAAATACGATTAGCTGATGGGATTCTATCCTGCTCAGTTTTTAGATGCCAGAGGATGTTATTGACATAACAAGGATTAAACGGATGGAGTAGATTTGATGAGGAGCGATGCACCAGCCTGAATCATGACCACAGAGGAAACCTGATGTGCTTTATTCACTTTTTGATGTCGGCACGTGTTTCGGACTTACTGGTCTGGATGGCTCGGGTGGTGGATGGCATGGTTTCAGCTCTGAGGCTGTAGGGCGCAATGTGGCCAAATCTTGGACATTGACAGATGAGCTGGTTGTCACCCGCCATGGAATTGAACAGAATCTGCTTAATAGGTGAGTGATGCCAATCGACGAGTTTGTTGTTTAAGGTGATTGGCAATTTACTTTTGAATTTCTGCCAGAGGTTTAATGAGTTTCTCTGCTCTGTGCCATACATCATGCAAACCAAACTAAGGGAGTGAATCATCAGGTTCAAAGTTATGGGAACACAGTTGAGGCGTGATCCTTTTCCTGAAACTTTGCTTTAAAGCATCACTTAAAAGCTTTTCTCCCCCATTGGGCCATTATCTTGGTTGTAAGGAAAATGCTGTCATACTGTTGAGGATATAGGCCTTGCGATTTGATGGTTTCATCAAAACTACCCCTTCTCTGAATACAACAAAAACCTGGTGGAGAATGGCACTGTTATATGGGTCTATAAACAAGGAATTAACACAGGCTTTCTCTGTTTTGTGCATTTTTATATACAGTGATAAACCCTAAAGCTTTACATGCACACGTTATATTGTGTTTCATATCTGACTCTTGTCAGAGTTCTGAACTATCTGCATCAGGATTTAGACATAGTTTTTACTAACACACATGAGACACCACTCCATGTGCTGAAGTCCACATAAGTTCACCATAATGGATAAAGTAAACTCGAGGTGTTTGTAATCCTGCCTATGTTCAGAGATCTGATTAACTGAGTTGATATTGCAATCTCTTAATGACACCACCATGATACATATTTTCTTAATTGTGTATCACTGCTTTATTTCAGTTATCATAAAAGCACTGCTAGCATCTGAGCTCAAGGCTGTTCCCTCCTATTCATTTCACATTGCTGCTTGTAGCATTAAGTGGGGCAATGTCAAATACAGGTCATCACTGAAGTTGTATTCTTAATGCATTGTGTGATTCCATGCTGTCAGATGGGTACATGATGCCTAAAATGTTAATTTAATGCACTGTATAAACAGGGTCCTTCCTCAAAACTATCATTGTTGGCAGACAGCTCAGCCACCATCCTGAAAGTAAGTTTGAGTGCAAACTTCACAACAGATGGTACTGAAAGAACCCCAAACCCTGCACAGAAGTTGCTGAACTTTGTTGAACTCCATCATCATGCAGAATAAAAGTTTGGCCTTTAAACCCCCCTTAAAAGACTGTGTCCTTCATCTTCTTAATTTCTCACTTTTTAAAAAAATGTTTTTTATCATTGTCAGAACTTACTTCAGTTTTAAATGGAACATAGTGATGTTAAAGTTACTGTGAGGAGTTTCTAAGTAATAACAAAAATTCTCACTTTTAGATATATGCCTGATCGAAATACACACTTTAAGATGAGCTTTATAGCATCAAAATAGGTTATCTATAAATGCTATTCCTTAGCCTTCCGGTCGGGTTGGACAGGGCTGGACTGGCCTGGATATTCAACTTCAGGAACAAGACAATTAAAACTAGAGCAAATTTTTATTATTACGTCTTGGAGCACCGGGCTGTAAGTAGCGATAAATAGCTGGCTACGAAACTATGACACTAAGTTTTCCAAAAATTGCTTGTTCTCACACATCAAAAACTACCACAACATAACTAGTAAGAGATACATTACCTCGTTGCTTTACATCCTTTAAGTTGTTGAAAAAAGACGTTGTAAAGCAATGCAGAGTTCTGAGGAAGGTCCAAGCTGCATGCTTTATTAGCAGCACAACAAAGGCACGTTTTGGCTTGGGTCTTTTGGTGCGTTCCAGTTGTAGTCAGAAGTAGGAATTTCCGAGTTCCGAGTAGGAAACTGCAACTGGAACGTCCCCCGAAGTCAGAATTTCCTACTGGGAACTCGGTGAAACCTCGCCACCCCCGAGCTAACAACAGCTAACAATAGCCTGGTGGATCGGCATGTTTTTTTCTGACTTCAACTGGAACGCCAATAAGTCGGAGATGATGTCACTCCCAGGTCTGAGGTTACTGGAACGCAGCATTACGACAGTCGCCGCACGTGTTCATGGGTAGCAGAGTCCTAATGTTGCCAGTAATAGATTCTCCTCATAGCACCTTTAAATATATTTTTCTTTCAATGTAGATGTCTAAAAGCATCAGTCTCTTTGAGACCCTGGTTGCAGGACTCTATGACTCCCAAAGGTGTTGTGGCTGCCTTTTTTCTTTTTTTTAACCTCAAGAAAAATCCTTTCTGTGGTTCTGAATGTTACTTCTCCACAAGTTGCACTTTTGCAGTGAGTCTTTCCCATTGTGCCTCTACAAACAGCATCCCCGAGTGGGCAGTGGTCTCCTTCTCCCATGTGGTAACAGGAAGCAGAAGGCAATGTATAGCTGTGTTAACACAGAGCTGAAAACATCAAAATAAAGGGTATTTGACTTCACTGTCATGAGTAAGTTATTACTAAGCCATATACTTATAGTAGTATGTCTGAAATTAGTTTTATTCATATTAGTAATTAAAATTATTATTCCAGGGACACAAAACTACTATAAAGGTATAGACAAATTAACTGAAAAGAAGAAAAATTTTGTTGTGTTTCGAAGAACTTGCTCCTTGCCCTGCTAGCTCCGGGCTCTTTTGATCTGTTAAGCCAAAAGGTTTAGAGTAACAACATAAGTACTGTACGTGTTCCATTGATATTCTATTTAACAGCAATGTGGAAATTAGTTTTGTTGTGGTAGAGGAAGAAGCTGGCCAAATCCCCAGAGAAAATGTTGGGTTGTAACAATGAATTATGAAAATTTGAAATTCATAATACTGTTAATTATGCAAAGAAAAGTAGACAATAAAAAGTCTGCAAACACTTTCAAGCTTATAAACATTTGGAATAGGAACTGAGGAAAAGCAATGTTGACTTATGGTTGTGTTTACTTTTTTCTATCATAAGGCAAGATAAAAAAAAAATGAAGATATAAAATTCATAGTTCCCTAAATGTTGAACAGTTGCATTAAAGTGACTGACTGTCCCTGTAAACTGTTGTTACTGAAGCAGAAAGAATATAAAATCTATAACAATTCCTGACGCTTGCAGAATTATGAGCAGTTACTGAAACTGCTGAAAAGGTTTTATTGAGGACTTGAAAAAAGTAGTTATCTCATAAAAATGCTTTCTCACCTGAAAGCAGAAAAATTAAAATCTGAAGACATTCATAAAAACATAATTAGTTTTTTGATTTGTATCCCTTTTGGTTTCTGTTTGAGCAGTTATAGTTTGAAGGCATGCTTGCTGAAATAACACTCTTATCTGCTGAAACTGATTTCTTCAGGATACAAACATGGTTGGCTTGCAAATTCAGTAATGAAGGCAGTCACAGTGTAATTTGTGCAAAGATAATCCCTCTTGAGGGATTTTTGTAACATTTTGTCCTTATATCTTTTGTTTTTTAAAGTACCTCCTCGTGAACAAAATTTGCTATTTTCCTGTCCAAAAACAAAACACATTTGCTTAATTATGCCTCCAGGCTGGCATCAGTCGTGGTTGGATGTTTTTACGTTTTCTGTCAATTCAGTAAAATCTTGTGAACGCAGTCTCAAAATGTCTTTAGGGGATTTTCTTTATGATTTGACTGCATGTCCATCTGAATTCAATGTTTAGATGATCAGAGTTAGGAGACCATTGGTCAAAGGTCAGCAACCTGGAGGTTATTGGTCACTCTTTGCTTGTGAATGTAGCACCTCTGCCCTGTGGGCTCTGCATCAAACTTTGCCCAAATGTCCACTTTGTCTCCAGAATCTATTTATAAGATTTTCAGGGAATGTTGGTCATGAAACAAAGGGAGATGTCAGTAGATTTTGGTGGTGATCTGGATCCAGATGTGGTCAAGCAACTTTTTTCATTAATTGTTAACATAGTGAGACAGGGCGGTTTTTCATCCATCCATTTATCCATTTATCCATCCTTTTATCCATGTAGCCATCCATTCATCCATCCATCCATTTCCTTCTTACGCTTATCCATGGTTGGATTCACGGGGGTAGCAGCCTAAGCAGGGAAGCCCAGACTTCCCTCTCCTCAGCCACTTCGTCCAGCTCTTCCCAGGGGATCCCGAGGCTGAGGCCAGATGAGACATTGTCCCTCCAGTGTGTCCTGAGTCTTCCTGGAGGCCACCTAAAAGTGGGATGTGCCTTGTACACCTCAGCAGGGGGCGTCCAAGAGGCATCCCAATTAGATGCCCAAGCCACCTCATCTGGCTCCTCTCACTCTACTCAGAGCCCCTCCTGGATGCCTGAGCTTCTGTTCCTGTCACTAAGGGAGAGTCCAGACATCCTCAGAGACACCCTGACACCCACGATCTTGTTCTTTTGGTTACCACCCAAAGCTTGTGACCACAGCTGAGGGTAGGAACGAAGATCAAGTGGTAAATCAAGAGCTTTGCATTTCGGGTCAGTTCCCTTTTTTCCACGACAGACTGGAGCAGAGTTCACATTACTGCCGACGCCACCCCGATCCGTCTATCGATCTCCCGGTCCATCCTTCCCTCACTCGTGAACAAGACCCTGAGGTACTTCAGCTCTTCCACTTGGGGTAGAATCTCTTCCCCAAATGGAAGAGCTCAATCATTTTCCATGAGGACCATGGAAAAGGATCTGGAGGTGCTGATTCTCATCTCAGCCCCTTCACACTTGGCTGTGAACCGATCCAGCTCGAGCTGCAGGTCACGGTCCAATGAAGCCAACAGGACCACATCATCTGTGGTTTTTCATATATTTGCTAATAACTTGGCGAAGAAAATGGTCTTTCCTTGGTCTGTAACTGTGAAAACAGAATCACAAAAATGACCTAAGGGATTTTCCTTAAACTTTTCACCACTCTCCAGGGATGATCTGGTAAGATTTTGAAGGTCAAAGTCAAAGTTTAAGGACAAAGATTGTCTCAGACTATCTTTTCTTTTGAATGTGACCCCATAGACACAACCCCTCAAGACTTTATTGTGCTTTTCTCCTAACAAACTGTAGTCAGTTTTTAATGTTATGTCTCAAAAATTCTTGAGGAGATTTTCACTAAGATTTGCTCAACTGCCCACCTGAATACAAGGACAAAGTATTTAGATTGTAAATGTAAAAACACAGAGTTAGAGGTTATGAAGGTTAATGGCTATCTTTTGCTTCAGGAAGACAGTACGTCCATACAAAGAAGCACAGGATTTTCTTCAAACTTTGCACTTATGTTAATCCTTGGTCAAGAATGTCCCTGAGTAGACTTTTAAGGTCAACAGTCAAAAGGCAAAGTCATGGAGTTTAATAAATATCTTTGCTTGTTAGTGCCAACCTATGCGACCCGATGTTACAGAAATGCTTTTAGGGATGTCCTTCATGCTTTGCACAAACATCACAAACATCCAACACATCAGAAATATCAGCTGACAGTATTTTGCAGGTTCAAGAGCATCAAGAAACTGACCTCCCTCACTATGGAATGATCTGATAACTTTTTTCAAGTTAATAGGTCAAAGGATATCCAGCATCATTTTCACCATATCTTTTAACACAATATCTTACAAAGATTTTCCAGGATTGTCTTGAAATTTTGCAAAAGCTTCTCTTCAAACTGATAATATTTTGGAGGGACAAAGTCATAGATATTCCTTCAGGCCAAATGACCAACCACTGTGCTTTGACTCTCTGATTACCTGGCAGAGACCGAAGACCACCATGCAGCAGATCTAGTTTTGTGAGTAATGATGCTTGTTTATCTCCAGTATTCCTTGTTGCATCTTAGAGGAAGCAGCAGGAGACTTAGTTTGGTGGATAGTTAAATTGAATTTTGTTTTATCACCCCGATTTCTTTTCTCTCTCCTTCTCCTTGAGTCTGCCTCTTTAGCACACTATCACAAACCATATTCTGGACATCGTGGTTCATACAATTTCCTGAATATTGCATGCTGACATGCTTCGACATCCCTGCGGCTGCTACTGTCAGTGTGAACCTCTCTAGCCCCCCCCCCCCCACATACACACACACACACACTTCTTGGGTGAAGAGCGTTGATGGACAGAGTACGGAGGGGGGGAGGGTTGCTTTAGAATTTAGTTTCAAGAAGCAAACATCACACATGCTGCAAAAGCAACATAAATAAATTCATGAAATACATAACAAGAATTGTAACACCACAAATCAATGTATAAGCCAACCAAAGGCAAAGAATTGATTCTTGCTGACAGGATTCGTGGATGTGGCACTGCTTTCATTGCATGGATAAACAGAGGGGCTGGTATTTAAAGGCTCAGCGCAGCGCACACAAAACTACTGGCAGGCTGAGTTCTGCTCTGCCAAGCCATCGAGCCTTCCCGCGGTGAGGTTCTCTCACGCCTTGAAATCCTGCAGAGTGTGTTTTTTTTCTGGGCAAGCTGCGCTCCCCTCCTGGGTTTCCTTTCTTGTTCACTGAGCGCTGTCTAATAGAGCAGAATTCCATAAAAACAAGCCAGAGATTTCATATTTGAACTGGATATTTGGATGAAACAGTGCATTACACACGGTTTCCTTTTTGTTTCTGGAGAAGGGATTCTTTTGTTTGCTTGAGTCAGGCACACAATGCCCAGCCTGCTTGAATAGACCAATACATAGATATGGATGTTAATGAATAAAAGTGTACTATAGATAATGTGGTGGCTGGCTGCCATTATTGGGCTCATAAGTTGATATAGAAAAGTTATTGAAAGATCTACACTGCCCTACAAGCAACTTTATGAGCCTATATTTCCATTATCATTTGTTTTCAGGCTCTTAGTGATGTCCTGGTAATTGTACTGCAGACAGTCTTGTAAGTATTCCAGTCTTTGAGTCCATTGGATGTTGGCAGAAATGGCAGATTTTCATTGCTTTCGATGTTACTGATGTCGTCATGGTGTTGCCATAAAAGGACTTTTAACCAAGACTATTGTTTTCATGATGCTATTGTTACTTTCTGATCAGAACATTTGGGAGTATGAAGAGAATCCCAAAACAATAGGATACAGATGTATGTTCAGAGAAATTCATGAAGGCTAAACTGTGAAAGAGTAACTGCCTAAGGATATCATCAAAGCTGAATGCAGTTTGTCCTTTTTCCCCTTCCAAAGATTATTTTTCTGTATACAGCCAATTGTCTTTGACACTCTAGCTAGAGAACTAAGGTCAGTAGTAAGGTTGCCAATTTTTACCTCTGCCAAGGAGGTTAAGGTTTTCCAGACATTTGTCCAGTTGCCAGGATTGGATCCATGTCCAGATCTGCAAACGAGATGAGGATAGATATTTTTTTTTTTCTTATTTTTGATAATAACTTATCTGACTATGTCAGAATACCTTAGTGGAGATTTGTGCTCTTGGATCACACCTACTTTTTTAACCTTTTTTGTCTGGTACGAATGCTAAAAAAAAGCAAAGTAGCTCTAAAATGTGGTCTGCTTAAAAAAAGAACCCAATATGACTGTTACATGAAAAAGTGTATATATACAGCTACATATACATACAGTATATGATCTTTGCAATGCAGTCAAGTATTCTACTGCAAGGACATCTGAATTACATTATTTAATAACTCATTTATTCATGTTTTTTGAGACTGAAAAACTACTAATTTATCTAACAGGAAATGCATAGGAAGTGCATATAGAGTGATAGGTAACACTTTACTTGACGCATACCTTTATAACGCATTATAAGTACATTTATAAAGCATTATAATGCCATTATAGCGCTGTATAACTACAGTTATAAACAGTCATAAATAATCATAATGCTTTATAACAATAATCATAACACAATATACAGCATTTTATCATCGCTTACAAGGTCAGGTATTATAATACATTATAAATGTTAGCAACTCGCTGACAATGCCCACATACATAATGAATTATACATATATTCATGATATGCTTATAAATGTCTATATCTATCAATATAAACACCCATAAATCTTAATAAGTCTTTATAAAAATGTGCTTAACACATTATAGAACATTTTATAATGGCTTATAAGATCAAGTACTTGGCTTTTGACCAGCTTGTATTGTGTTACATTAGCTATACCTGAACAGTTTCCTCACTTTACTTGAAGCACCCAATGAGCATTTAGAGTCTATTATATTATAGCATTTAGAGTCTATCTATCTATCATAAAGGTTTATAGTACTTGATCTTATAAGCCATTATAAAATGCTCTATAATGTGTTAAGCACATTTTTATAAAGACTTATTAAGATTTATGGGTGTTTATATTGTTAGATATAGACGTTTATAAGCATATCATGAATATATGTATAATTCATTATGTATGTGGGCATTGTCAGTGAGTTGATAACAGTTATAATGTATTATAATACCTGACCTTGTAAGGGATGATAAAATGCTGTATAGTGTGTTATGATTATTGTTATAAAGCATTATGGTCATTTATGAGTGTTTATAACTGTAGTTATACAGCGCTATAATGGCATTATAATGCTTTATAAATGTACTTATAATGCGTTATAAAGGTATGCGTCAAGTAAAGTGTTACCGACTGATAAATTAAAGTCATTGTTTTAAAGATCTTAACTTAGATACAAAATGTAATTGTTTTATGTATTTCATATTGCTAAGAAAACAAATTTCACCTCAAATTTACATTATTTCTTTAAGATTCAGCCAAAATCCTAATGTCCAACTCTTTAAATAACATTGGAACACATCATTATGTTCTTAGCCTCATGAAATACAAAACCTGAACTCATCACAGTGTTACCGACTGGACCTCAAATGCATCACAAAACATGACATCCATTTTGTTTTGCGCTGTATTGATCATCTTGCTGAGATCTGACTGATCACCCTCTTAAAAGTCTGAACCTGCCTCTGCCTATTGAACTTGCACCGTTCTGAACATATCATGTTACTTTGTCCAGCCGTGAATACTGCTAATTGTTTATGGGATTTATTGGATGCCAGCAAGGATAGAGTCCCTGCTTTTCTTGGGTTAAGTCGTTTCAAGGATTTCTATGAAAATCAATGATGAAGGATGCAATTTATGACACAGGGCAGAGTGCAGCTCCTCCTATCATTGAATTCAGTGTAGATTACCCTTCCATGACCTGTTCCTCTACTCCTCCTGCTATAAATTTAACCCAATGATAATCCGTCTATTCAAGGAGGCAAAGAAGGATTATGTTTCATCACAGTAAGAACCCAGTGTTTTGAAAAATGTATTAAAGGGGACATATCATGCTTGTTTCTCCTTTTCACTATGCCAGACTAGGATGCCTGTAAGCATTTCTGCCCTCAGTACAAGTCATTTAGTTCCTTCATTGCCCCACAATAGCATTCTCAAAATCCTCATGTTAGGCCATTATGAAGCGCTTGTTGAAACGCTTGGTCTCAAGGCTGACCTAAAGTTATCTCGCAATGTCACAGGCCTTTGTGCTCTGATTGGTCAGTTCTATCAGGGGTAGAGCCAGCCTGTCCTTTTTCTTCTACTGTATTTTCCAGCAGGCTCAAAGCAGCGACCGCGTATTGAGTCCCCCTACAGGCCAGAGCTGGTAATGAGTGAATGTGAGCGAGGGAGTTTTATACCCCTTCTGCTGGATGTGTTCCTCGGTGAGGGTTTGGGGCTAACGGACATCACAGAGGAGGAAGTGTTGTATCAGATTACTCCAATAAAAAGAAAGGTACATCGTGATGTCACGACGTTTGAAATCTTGCGGACATCTCGCAATGACCTATTTTCAGAGGCATCAAATCTCGTTCTAGGATATCAGAAAAAATACAATATTTCATTTTTTGAAAATTAAGGGGGTGTAAGGTCTTGTTTTCAAATTTATTATATTATATGTAAGTATTAAATCATGCAACAGCATGATATGTCTCCTTTAATTGTTTGAAACAATCCATACTCTTTAATTCAATAAAAAGCACTCTGAACTACCGTAAAAGCAGTAACAGTCGGTGGTTGCACTGGATTGTCTCTGTTAATAAATATTTCAGAGAAATATCTTCAAAAGATGTAAATAAGAAATTTGAGATTAGCAGAGAAAACAACTGTAACATAAGGTGCTCAGCCAGAGTTACTTTTCTGGAGCTACGTAAAAACAAAACCCACAAGATACATGAGTACAACAGAGGATTAGGGCCATGTTGAAAATAAAGGGTATCTTAAGAAAGTAAAGTTACGAGAATTAAGTCATAAAGATACAAGGATAAAGTCTAAAAGTTAGAAGAATAATCTCAAATATGTACAAGAATAAAGTAATAAATACAAGAATAAAGGCATTAATCTATTTAAATTAAGCTAGAAAACAAACTTTACTCTGAAAGGCTGTACCAGAAGAGCGGCGAAGAGAATGAAATAAGGGAGTGTTCTTGATTTAAATTGATTTAAAGTTTTGACAAATAGCCTTCTTAATGACTTTATTTTTGGAGCTTTATGACTTTATTCTTGTAACTTTATGAGATTATTCTTGTAACTTCTCGACTTTATTCTCGTAACTTTACTTTTGTTTTTAACATGGCCCGAATCTTTCGTTGGACATGAGCCAGTATTTTTATGTCAAAAACAGTAATGCAAATTTTGCTAAGCACCTAAATTCAGTATTCATGTCTGTCTATTTTGCAAAGCTTTAATCTAAATGATTTTGTCCCAGCTGGAAAAAGACTTTACCAGCGTTTGAGGAGAAGGAGGAGAGAGCTTGGAGTGTGATTTAGTTGTTCTGTAAGAATTGAGAGCAGGCCTGTAATAACAGTGACAAATATCATTTATTCAGTCACTTTCAGGTTTTCATTTTAAGGTTTTGCTCTTACCAGTTGTTGTCTGTGAGATGTTGCCCATATGCATATTAGATATATACCATGGTTATGTGAAACAGTCTATTTGGTGTGGTAGGCTACAAAATGCATCTGAAATGACATTGTTGCAGATACACAAAATACCATCAGACTATGAGTTCACACATGCTACAGTTCAGGATTGAAGTATTCCATACTTCTCCCTTAAAGTCGTGGGGGGGTGCACTGTATTACTTTAATTGTTATCATTTAAGGGAGCTGGAATACAAAAAGGGAGGGGTGTCTAAGTAACCCCTTCATAAGGAATCAAATTGCCTTTGCTTGGAAATAATTCAAACTACCAAGAGGGGAACCCTGTTCAACCAAACAAACTTTTCATCACCACAGGCATTGTTTGGTGCAAAACGTGTCCAATTAAATCTGCTTATTTTGAAAAAAACAACAACAACAACAAATAATGCATGTTTAATGGGCCAAACTACTGATGACGTTTACTAAGAAATGCATCAGTCAGGCTCTGAAATGCTGAAGTCTCCATCTTCGGGATGCAGTCTCTGTGTTTCCACTGGTAGACATATTTTATGTGAAATAATGTCTTGACATGGTGCACTAAAATTCCAATTGTATCTTTATAAAGCGACTCAGCTGAAACCACTCAGTCCGTGCCTCAGTGCTCTGCCTATGAATCAGTAGCCCCCATCACTTTCTGTTGTCAATATTCTTTTATTGGCCTTTACTCAGATGCTGTCTCATTTTGTGCTTCAGAACATTTTCATTTTACAGTGACCACCTGCATTAACTCCTTTATTCACTTTGAGTTACAAGGCCTGGCTGCTGTAGGAGACCAATCACATTCAAAACCATAACTCCTGTTCACTCTCTGAAATTTCCCTTTGGATTTACAGTGATGCATTTTGGCAATCAGGAGGTTTCAAACACTGTCGTTTAGCAAAAGAAGACATATGGGGTCAAGAAAACCTTCCCTGGCATGTTAATGCAAAACGCTGTATTACTCTGTTTAAGTCAGTGAAATGTACTTTATATAAGAGTCTGGGAGCTTTTGGTTGTCAAAATGCAACTTATCACCCATAGTATCACACTCAGCACTTTAAAATTTCACACAGAGTGCTGGAGAGTTAAGAGCAGTTTAGAAAAACATCCCCGCACAGTGGACAACTTTTTGCTGGTGTTAAAAATCCAGCCCACTCGCTGTCTTATCTCTCCTGCATTGATCAGACCCCCTCCTCATGCGTGCTGAAGCTTCCAAGCCCAGCGGGCCGCTGTAGCCTAGCCGCTGAACTCGCCTGTGCTTTTCATTTATGGCGAAGAAGCAAATGATGAGAGAGCAGAAGCCCAAAGAAGAGGGGAAGTCGTTTCAGATGACTTATCAACCAAACTGCTGCGTCCACACGGGGACGTTGTCTCGACAAGAGGAGTCCATTAGAGTCAGACACTGGCTCGTTCTGCTCCAATGTGTCCGCCAGCTGTCCATTCAAAATGCTGCTTATTTGATGTTCACAGATCAATGGTATCGCCGACTGCAAGAGTTACACAATGTTGCCTTCAGTCACAATGTAGCTCAACTTAACAACAGCAAAAATTACAGTTTTTCAAAACTTTCAGGCCTATAAATAACACAGTAGCGCTCAAGGCGATGAGTGAAGTCGTTCAATTCACATCTCCTTTTCCTCAGAACGTTGTGTTTCTTCTTGTCTTTTCTGCATCAGATTTTATCTGAATGTCAACAGTCTGGTTTGTAAAATAATATTGTGAAGCTGATTTGGCATCACTTTACAAAATGTACGCGAGCGCTGAAGCACCCAGTCATGAAAAGGGTAGACAACAGTCAGATAATCATGGAGTAATAAGGGACTCTGATGTAGCTGCTCAGTTTGATTCATCACCTTATTTAAGGATGCAGCAAAACTCTGTCTGGGGAAGATGACTGATGGAGTGTACTTAAGAATGGTGAATATCATTAAGAGTCAGTCAGTGGCGAAGAATGGCACTTGGTCTCTTTTGAGTAACCAGAAATGTTTAGAACTGATTATTACTTTAAATAATCAACAGTTTGTCTCTGTTTGCACAAAATGTTCAATGAATTTTCTACATTTCACTAAATAGCAACCTAAAGTGCCAAATAATGCACTAAAAGCAAAAATGAAAATAGATAGCTAAGCTTAACAGTCAAGAGCTGTTAAAATGTAGAGTATGTGCATGCATAGACTTTACATGACAACAGGCTCCCTTCAATTATTAAACTAAAATACTGTAGAGAATTTGCAGAAATCAAAGTTTTATCAAAGTATTAAGGAAAAGAAAATGGCACCATGTGATGAAACATAAATAATATTAAATTTAAAAGATACATTATCATACAGGCTTACATGTAAATACTACATAAAAATAATTAGCTACTAAGAATATAACCCCTTTAAGGAGCAACTTCTTCTCCATCTTTATCAGGCAAGTCAAACAAATCCCTAACCTTAAAAAAGTGATTAAGTAGATCCCAGATACTTTGAAATAGTTCTTGCTTGCCTTTAAGTATATGCATGATATTTTTCCAAGGGTTTAAACAAAGGCTTCTCATTAAACAACCTTTTGATACTTGAGCTCACACTGTTTTCCCATGGCAGTGTTATTATCCTTTGTGCTTGTGAGTGATCTGCAAATATTTTCTCTTTGCTTTTCTTATTTTGACCCTTTGGATAAATGCCTAAAATAAAAATGTCTAAGATCCAACATCATGTGAAAAGAAAAGAACGCTTCTTTAAATCTGCCCAGCCTGCCACCAAAAAGACAGAATGTTGGGGCATTTCCAAATACAATGAAATAAAATTCTGTTGTCCTCCACACATTTTTGACATATGTCTGGTAAATGTCTGGTGGGGATTCTGAATGAAAAATGTCTCCAGTAAGGAAAAAGCAGGGGCTGACAGGGAAAAAATGCAAGAATTTTAGAGTTTACAAAAATGTTGATTTGCTGTTTTTCAAATTCCTTTTAATATTTTCTTATCTTATCAGAACTTGGCGTATTTTATAAGCTTCCCCTAGCTAGTTGCCCTTCTTGTTCTATCATATATCTATGGTATGGATTACTATGGTGTTGTATTGTATCATTAAATGGATTTGTAACTGGACACTCATCATTCATCAACATGTCCTCACTCTTTGCTCAGTAGCTGCTTTATTCTGCGAGTAAAGTTTTGCCATTGCTTTATAATTAATGATTGCAGTGACCTGCTATGCATGGCAGAGCCCACAGAGCTGACTTCAAACAGCTCGCTTCAGCACAACATCTGGTCCACGAGGAAATGTTGCCTTTGTTAATGAAGTGATATTAATTGATGTGGCAGACAAAAGCCTCTGTACATTACGTCTCACTGAGGTGGTATTGAACTGTATGGGGATGTGCTCTCCCGCTGGGATTTGTTGCTGCAGAAAAAGAGCCACTGGGCTATAAACAAATGAACAGAAAAAGGCAATTTTCTCTTTCAAAAGGTGTTATATGATGCTGTTTAATGTTGTGATTCTATCAAGCAAAGTTTCATATTTTATGCCACAGCAAACCCATGGGGTCTTTAAACCTGCTCACTAAGCCGTGTTTTTATTGTTTTAAAGGCTTCCACTGCCACCTGGTCCGCACCTCTGAGGTGTTATTATGTCCTGTCAGCAGGTGTTTTCACCTCCCTCCTTTCATTTTAGTTGGTCTTAGTTGTGACATTTAATGTCACCAATGGTTCTTTATTTAAATGTCATTACATAACACCCACACAGTCCTTTAGGCCTGCTCAGTCCAAATCTTTAGAGGATAAAGATTAGAGCATCTGTAATCTTTTTTGTTCAAAAAATAATAAACCACATGACAACTTATATGTCAGTGCTCATGATTTACAGAGAGATGCCCTCCACTTCTGCTGTTTCTCACAGCTTTGCCGAGAGAGCTGACATCTTTGTTCGTGTTTATTCTTCTCTGCCTGGAAATCTTATGGCTCTCATCAATGTTGTCTGAAGTTGCAGCTTTTTTGTGAAAATGTTCTCAGAACCCAGTGTTCACTTCCTGTTACACACAAAGTCAAATTGGCAACAGTTCAAGAACAAAAACGTCCCTCCGGAGTGAAAAGGTCAAAGTCAAACTTCACTCAGATTATTGATGTTTTGTGTGTGCTCATTTCTTCACTGATTTACATATCAAAAACACAGTCGATAAAAGATTCCGAGGTCACTATTTACTTGATATTCAAGACTATTAAATTTCCTTCTGTACTATCTAATGCTGCATACCTTTTCAATGTAAGAGAGAAATATGAAATAAAGGCTGAGCATGTAGTATTTTTTGGGTTTAATTCTCACCCTGCTTGGATGACCATTCATATTCTGCCTGGCTCTGTACACTCAAAGAATTGGAATGGGAGAATCTACCAGCAGGGCTTTAGACTCTTCTCACATCATCTGTCTGCTAAGTTAGGTGTTAAAAAATATATTTTTATTACATAACTGAATGAAATATTGAGATTTATTATTTGGGGCCTAAAACATATTTAGCTGATATTTTGGGTGGCTTGACAAATGTTTCAGCAGTAACTGCAGTAGGTGCTATTTTTCTTTGCATTATTAAAATATTCTGTATTCAAGTCAGGGGTGAGCAATTGGCAGCCCAGGGGCCACATGCGGCATGGCCACTCCCTAAATACAGCCTGCAAATTAGTTTATTGTACCAAAGTATGTATTTTAATGAAGGAAAAGTGACAAAATGTATCATGACGGCATAAAGAATGGCAATGTTTCCAAGGAAATCAGCCTATCATTTGCTGTGGGTAATTCAGTGAAACCTTTTATGCACTCATTAAAAAATTGATATTAAGATGAGAGTAAAATATCGCTGTCAGGCACGTATCTCTTCCAGATTTGCTGCTTTTCAGGATATGAAACAAAGCACTCCTCAGATGAAGGAATGAATATTTTGTTGTCCTGGTGTGGACTGTTCTTTTTTGTAATTTCAGTTGGTTTAAAATTCAAACCGTTTCTGATAACCAGTAAATGCTCTATTATTTGTGTCTACAAAGAAGCTGAAATCAGCTTGAATTCTATGATTATCTCATTAGATTAAGTAATGCCAGTTGCATTTGTGTTTTCGCATAAACATAAGTGTTGATAAAGTTACTTCTTATGACAGCTACATTGATTCCATCTAGTTCCCCTCAAACCTGGCAAGTTTGGTCCTCTGACAGTGACAATAATTCCAATGAGGTCCTCTTGGTAACCAAAGCTGCCTTTCCCCGACTTTGATGGCCATTGCCACTCTGTGTCCCTCTAAACTGAACTGGGACCAAATTACCCATGAGAGACATGTTGTGGTGACTTTATTTTGAGCCAAGAAAAGTGTAGAGGGAGTTGCCCATTGAGCTGTAAAGCTGACACCTCATCCCTTCAATAACAGAAGAACACAAAGTGACTACCAATAAAATATAGATTATCAAGACAGGTAAAATCCACAACAAGGAGTTTGTTTATTCATTCAGCTTAATTTTTGTCATGAAAGTTGAATGACATCATTGCCTCCCCCCCTTCTCCACTCTTCTGCTTATCAAGATATAAATGCTTCAAGCAACTGTATTTGCCCCCCAAGTAGGGATGGGAATTGATACGATTTTATCAATACCAATGCTTTTAACGATCCTGCTAATCGATCCAATTCTTTAACGATTCCCTTATCGATTCCCGCAGATTTTGCATATGGGCAAATGTTGGTCTGATTTTCAGTGGCAACAATGTCAAATAAGTCACAGCATAGATATCTGCTTCTAAAAGGTGCTGGTGTTTCCACTCACTTAAGGTTGTGTAGAAGGTGCAATGGAAATTTAGCTACAATTCTGATGCTTCTGAACCCTGTCAGTGGAAGGAATTGGTAAGGGAATTGATAAGCAAAAAGATTAATGATATCGATTCTTTGATGGAGCTGTTAACGATTCTCAACTGGAATTGGTTTTCGATTCCCATCCCTACCCCCAAGCACATTGTAACTTTACACCTGCTGTTTTTAATATGTCAAAAATGCACTTTAAAGAAAATTATTTGGAAAGAATGGGCACTTTGACATGAGCCAGCAACATCCTTATTTAATGTATAGTTTTAACTTTGTCTATCTGATACAGTGGCGGCAGGGTTAATGCCCTTTTGCATGTGTTTGTGTGTGTGTGTGTGGGTGGGGTGGGGGGTTTTATGATGTCAGTAAACTTTAGCCACAGTGATGGAGATCAGATCAGCTTCTGCACAAGTAGAAACAGCAGCTTGGACTGTTTAATAATACAGTTTAGGCCAACAGCTCAGTGTTATTTTAAGGGTTCCAGGTTGAGACAAGCCACAAAACAGCATATGGGTTCAACACTTGAACAGCAACTTTATTTCAACTTTGGTTTGGTACTTTGCCAGCACACAACACAGCGCTTGTGTTTCAGCCAGCAGCGTACTGATCAACGTGCGGTCTCACCTTAAGTTTGCCGAGTAATATCACTAAATTGCAGATACCAATTAAGTTTACAGGTTTTTGTCTTGTCTCTGTGACTGATGCTCTGTCTATCCTAAATAACAGTCTTCAGGATCATAATGGTGAAAGAAAAGAAAAAGCTCTGAATTACTTTGCCATAATGGAAGGCTACTTGACTGCACGCAAGCTCATGTCTTGTTCGATTTCACTGTCTCATGAGAATAGCGACGTCACACGCTCATAAAACATGTGATAGACTGAGAAAAGAAATAAACAACACCTCACTTCACTTCTCTAAGGTCCCTCTGCTGGTCCCAACCACACAGCTTCGTGAATTATTCAACTTCTGTCCGCCTATATCCGTGTAGAAAGATTTATGGTGTCATGCATGCAGTGTATATTTCTGTACCTCTACGATTCACTTTTCTTCGTCCATGGTGTCGTGTTGTCTCTGGGACCCTCTGACCGACTGCTGACCTGAAGCTCGAGCTTCCGGTTTTGACGTAGTGACAATTAATTGAGGAACATTACATGCAAAAGTCCGTGCATTGTGTTTTATTTTGAAACTTCCGGTTACTCCACACGGTGACTTCCTGCCTGGTGCTTTCTTAACGACAGTGAATTTACGAGGTTTGGAAGCGGCCGCGCAGAAAATAGACCTGAAGCGTATCTCTCGCGCCTTGGCGCGTGCCGGCGCTTCAGCAACGCGGTGATTTCGCGTGCAGTGGAAATTGCCCGTTAGACTACAATGGGAGCGAAGTGCTCTGCAAGACGCTTTCGCGTCCGGTGGAAATTGGAGGTAACATTTTACATGTGAAGTGATTCAGCTTGGTGCACTGCTAGCTTGCAAGGTTTATAAGATTATCCTAACTTTGAATAATTAAAAAAAAAATCAAAATCTGGAATGTAACAAATATTAAGCTGAACTAGAGTGGTTCTTTTAACACTGCTAGCTAGCACTTTGAATGAAAGCTGAATGTTTAATGCAGGTTCACAGAGTGAGATGTTAAAGAGTGGCTGCTAACATTGACCTAGCTTGATGAAAGTGCTGCTAGCAGTATTTCCAATCTTGCTTGGGCTCTGATAGCAAGCACTGCTCTTTGAAACTGCCTTTAAATTTTCTTTAAATAAAATATAAATTAGATACATAACTAAAATACAACTTTTGTAAATTATAAACAAGTGTTAGTAGTAACTGGCTAGATAATTTTACACCTAAGCATTGCTACCTAACAGTGTCCCTGTTTTGCTATCACAAATAGTTGCTGTTTGTGCTGGGTTGTAAATACCTTGTAACATTTTTCTCTGTTGTATTCAGTACTATTACAAAAGTACATATCCAGTCATTGAATATGTGTGGATGGTTGTTTTTACAGCGTTATATTCAGCCAGGGATAGACTATCATTGTATCCATAGTGATGAATCAGCCCCTTATCCTGATACTTAGCTGTCATTAATCCAGATAATCTAAGGTCTTAAGCAGTGAGGTTAACATCATTGGTTTTGTATGCGAGTCGATTGAACATAACTCTAGCAGAAATCAAACTGCTAGAGGCTATATTATCTTCCAGCACTCAAGAAACTGTTAAACTCAGAGTGCAAAAGATCAATTTACAAAAAAGTACAGCAGCTCTTTTGCATTTTAAATCTTACTGTTTCCCTTTTTGCTTTTGTTTCGTCAGTGCCAAACTCCAGTGCCTTCCTTTCAAGATGTGTTGAGGCAGCTGTTCAATGTGCCAAACAATTGTGATTTTATTTTACTTTATATGAAGTGACAGACCATCGCCTGCGCCCTAGATAGATTTCACCTTGGGGAAACTGCATTTAAACTTTAGCCTACCCCTTTATGTGTCTGGTAGAAGTCAGATAAACCCCTCAGACTGGTGACAGATGTTGATGTATTTGTTTTTATTATTAATATTCCAGTCAGTAACTCCTGTAACAATTGCTCTCATGGAATCATCCATCTGTTTAATTGTGGCGGCTTAACGTGATGACAGTTTTATTGATGAGGCAACTTAATCCCAACAGCTGATAAGGCTGGATCATCGGGTCGCTGAGAGTGGGAACGAATGGTAATGTGTCGCTCTTTTCATTTGTCTCAGGTGTTCATCCTTCAATAACAACATCCCCCTACCTCCACCTCCTGCTTCTGTGATACCTCTTCTCTTCATACTACACCTCCATTTCTCAACAGTAATCTCCTCACCCTAAGCCCTTTAAGTCACCATTAAGCCTCCATTCATTCTTACATAATGATCAAATTCATCCCAGTCCATTTACCTCCAAGGTTTAAGATTTACAAAGGATTAGAGGGTGAAAAATCAATTTGCTCGCTCTTTGAAGCCAAGTAATCCAGTTTGGAGATACGCAAGTGCCACTGCAGTTTAATGGAGCACGCTGTACATAGTTACTAACCTTTAACTGTGACACATTTGTTGAAATTCAAAGGAGGAAATGTGACACTAAAAACTGCATGATTATTCAGATGTATGGGTAAATAATGACATTATCTGGGATGCTGTTAAATCTTGAAAAATGAGCTTTGTCTAGAAATTTTACATAGCAATTCAAAGGCTAATGCAGCACTTCAAACACCTTTGTAGCACAAAAAACTACAAAGTGAATACTGTATTTCTGTATTGATGTGATAACTGCAGCTTCAGAGATTCACCTTTCATTTTTTTAAGCTCTCCAACAGTATAACTTTTCTAGCCTAGAAAAAGAGACCAGATAACAAATAAGCAATTCAGGTTGTTGTTGACTGCTTTTTAATGACCCTAAAGAGAGTTTTGGGTTTAAGTTAGGACAGGAAAATGTGGGCTTAAAGTCATATCTCATTATTTTTTACAATTTGCCTTCAATATCACGTCGTCCATAAAATTATTCACCCATATTGAGCTTATTCTGTATTGTTGGACTTTCTCGTTTTTCATTTCTGCTTCATTCAGGTGACTTGCAGACTTATTTCAACCTTATTGTTGACATTCTTATGTTTTTCTGCAACAACGGTCTTAATTTATCCCCTTTCCTTCATATTTGCAGTTTTTATTGACAGTTCCATTTGGCCAGTTATTTATTTCAATCCTTTTCTTGACATTCTTATGTTTTTCTGTAACAATACAGACCCTTATTTTTCCAATGTTCCTTCATATTTGCAGTTTTCATTGACAGTTCCATTTGGCCAGTTAGTTTATTTCAACTTTGTTCTTGACATTTCGACATGTCACTCAATATTGCCACAATTTTCTCAAATTGTTATGGCCCCTCCTACTTTTACACTAATTTAAACTTGTCAAAGTTTCATACTTTTAGGTTTCTTACCTAGAACCCACTCAGATATTGAATTTTAGCATACCTATAAACTCCCCTGTTTCAGCCCTGCTCAGAACAGGAAATTTTAGTGCAAATCAACATGACCATACCCTGCACAAGAAGTGAATGTAGCTTTATAATACCATAAAGCAGGGGTAGGTTGTTCCCTGGAGGCCTCTTGCAGCCCTACCATTCACTCAATGCAGCTTGCCAGTCAATGCCAAAGTGCCAAAAATTGCAACTATAAAGATGAAAACATCTACCATGTCTAATTTGTCCCCGCAACACCACAGGGAAAATGTGCTACAAAATATTTCTGTCCCCTTCTTTGAATATTGGATTTATTTAACTTTTAACTTTTTATGTGCCCTCTGTGTTCACAAAAGTTGCCCATCCTCATGCTGACATTGCAAAAACATGGTCCTTCCACGAGAGCCACCTTTGCAACAAACATCTAGTTCATCTCCCATCTGGAACAGGTTTATATCTGTAGAGGATTTGATTGGTGTAAATAATGTAATAGGCTGTTTGAATAATATGTTTTTAAAGTTGGAGCCCGCAGACAGTGAAGAAGAGTAATTTTTTGAATGTTGGATCTGTTGAAAGGCCCTGGACACATCTGTTTAGGATTTTATAAAGTTTGAAAACTGTAGGCGTTATAAAAACGAAAGCCTTAGCAATTTGACTTTACTCTGAAAAGTGTATACTTAGATCAACTGTATAACTGACATTCTGTTTTTAATCATCAAAAATTGCAGATAGACTCATACACAGTTAAAATGTTAAGAAATATTGGCAACATTTCAGTAAACTAACTTAAGTTTAACTTAATTGTCTTAAAACAATTGCATCAAAAAGTTATCAGTGCTACAAAGAGCTCATAAATTATGAACTTTGGTTGCTAACAATTTTTTACAATTAAAGGTATAGTCAGCGATGTGAGAGAAAACGAGTGGAGAGAGGTTGTTGATAAACTAATTTAGACCCGCCTCTCCCTTCATACCTCACCCCTGGCTCCACCCCCGAAAGCTGATGGACGTGCATCGACATGGAAACGGCCGTAGAAACTGCATAGCTAACCAACGTAGCTAAGGTAACCCTGACTCATCAGACAATAGTAGCCACAACTCGACTGCCGTTATTGAAAACATCACAACAACAGTACATTTTGGCAGATTAGACAATAAGATGAATGCCCGACAGCTGTTACTGTTATGTGAAGCACCACAAAGCTAATGTTGCTTACCTGTCCAGCATGAAGACGGCGACATCCGCGTCCGTTTTCAGGTATTTCAATTTGCGGGGTTACCTCCACTGTCGGAAAGCAACACCAATGTTGACCCGAGTCTTCGCTTTTTCATGGTCATAGCCCTTCTTTTCCACTTTTCACTCCTCAGTCCTTTTTCTTTTGGGCTGCTTTTCAGCCATTGCCACTGCACCTATTGTATCTCTCTCTTTTGCTAACTGCGCATGCTACGCAACCTCCTACTCTCCCTCCCCCCTCTGTCTGATCTGCACATGAGCATGATCGCCCCCTGGATGTGGGGGAGTGTACCCTGTTTTGGTGGCTGGGCCCGAGCCACAGTATTTACCTGCTGAAATTCAGAGCCAAGGCCGTATTTTGAAACCAGACTTTTTTGTAACATGCTGTCAGTGGTGACATCGTGTGGATGGAGAGGAGAAATACGGTGATTTTGACAAATAGTGCATTGGATTAGAAGTTTAGAAGATTGCTGACTATACCTTTAAGACAAGTGTGCAAGTGCTTGTCTTCAAATGTTTGATCACTAAAACAATGAGTAATCTAGTATATTCAAGACTTCTTATTTAGTACTGCTTTAACATTCCATATCTTGTCTTTGTGCTGTATCCAATCAAATAAAAGAAAGCATTTGCAAACGGCCTACTCTGTGTGTGTTTATGTTTAATAAAATGCCCTGACTTCTTTGGAAGTAAGGATAGTATTTTGGACTGGGTCCTGCCCAAATAAATGCATTAAGTTAATTGCTGTACAGAATGGGGGGGTTTTCCTGTCCTCATTTTCTGATGCTTGTAGGTTGTTTTATTGTGTATGACAGCGACCACAAGGGAGAGGGTTTTCAAAGGTATAAAACTGGTTTTATAAAAGGCCCATAAATCTCTGCTGCCCATTCTGAACACCAAAGATATAACAAGCTACAAGGATAATCTCTGAACTAGCACTCATATAAAGGATTTCATACATTCAGCACAAAGTTGTAGCAGAGTCAGAGTTTTCTCGGCCACGAGGAGGGCAAGTAATTAGGCTGTAAAGCAAAACTGATGAGTTTAAATTCATAGGACTGTGAAGGGTGAGAGGTTCAGTATAAAATGTGCTTTCATTATGAGGAACATGATTAAATATACACAATACATAATATATTTATTAAAATATGGTGCATGGAGATGTATTGAAACAAGTCGACTTTATGATACATATGCAGCCTTTTTAAGCTCTTTAATAGCCGACTCCTCTCACCACCTGCATGACACTGTAGGGACCATGTTAACATGTGTATGCATGTACATTTGGATATTAAGGTGCATAATTGTATACACTCAAAACCTAAAAGGTGAACATTCAGAGGCTCACACTGACTGATTTTTAACCTTTGCAGGTTTTCTGATTAAAATGATGACACAGATCAAATAATACATGCTGTTTTTACCCATTTTCAGTTCAATTCTATGTCTCTGTTGTTATCATTCTACTTTTGTTATTTATTCATGCACCAACAGAACAATCCCCTTTACATTTCTATCTGCCATCTCTGTTTTTCACTTTGAAGTGCTGTAACAGCATTTTCAACAATGACGGATCACTAAAGTCTATCTCTTTTTATCTAAACAACAACAGAAATGCTAAATTGTTAAGTTATGTAAGGGCTCATAATGGACCACCGGGTGTCCCTGTAGTTGATTTTTGCTTTGTTAATTTGTTGCAGTTTGTTGTTCCCAAAGTCCAAATTGAACTGTGAAAGAAGGCCTTTAGGTTCTCTGCAATATGATGTCTGAATGTTTTTAAAGCTGCAGTAAAAACTTTGAATACAGACTTTTCACTGATTGATGACTTACAATTGTTTCCTTACTTCATTTGTTCTGCATGAGCCTGAGTGAGATTGAGACAGAATTAGTTTTAATTTTTTGAAGCCTAAAATTCATGGTGTGTGGTTGGTGTCAGACTAGGAGATAAACATTATGCTACAAACTTCAAAATGTTTGTCGTGGGAAAAAATGTATTTCACTGAAAAGTTTTATCTTGCTTGCGTGTTGATCTGTTTTTCTCCTCATACTGGTGCTTAGTTGATACTTAAATAATACAGCTGGTACCAAAATGATTCCCTAATCAATATTTCTAGAGTTTGTTTATTTGTCATTTTGTACCTTTATTGAGATGAGAGAGAATGACAGTGGATAGGCTTGTGAAAGAGGGTGTCGATCAGTAGGCATTAGATGTTTTACTACCAATAACACAGTATTCTAAAGGACTTACTATGGAGTACCAGCTGCACAAATGCCACTGATATACAGCATTGTGGCATTGTTTGAAAGTACTGACAAATTTCACATTTTTGTTATTGTTGTTTTTTTTCCAATGAGAGGCCCTGACACTTTTTTTGCGCAAGCGTAGTTTGTGACTTGTATTTTTTGTATGAGATTAAAAACTGACAGATAATTTCATGTTAATGTACTTTGAACGCAGTTAAGCTTCAGGTGTCAGTGTTAACAAGCCTACCCACTTCTAAACTACACAGTACACCTTTGACAACAAACCGACAGCATGCCCTTAAATTTCGTTTTCCATGCCAGCATTGACACACTTTGATTCTATGGGGAAACTCAACCCATGCGTAGGACAGTGCTTTGCGGCTGCTGGGTGCCCCTTCGCACTGTAAAGGATATTAAAAAGAATATTTGAAGAATTTTTGATTGTATCAAAGCACAGACAGAAAAGAGTTTGGGAAGTCATACAGTATCCCAGAGCTGATAATGGGGGGCTTTTCATTTCCAAATCAGCACTTTTGTCTAATAATGACACTCTGGCGATTCAGGTCAGCACTGTTCCATGTCACATTTAGGACGTTTTCACATTAGGTCCACTTGTTTCAGACCGCGTTTCGCCATGGGTTCGCCCCCCTCCCCCTCCCCTGCTGGCTTGCATTCACACTGGCAATATCGAACTGTGCCCGGACCCACTTGTTTATTGACTCAGTTTGAAACAGCAGGGGGTGATATGCACCTAACTGGTTACCAAACCTGTTACGGAGGAGAACGAAGAAGAGACTACCATGATAACCATTTCCTACACCAGACAACCAATGTTTAAGTTTCGCTCTCTTCTACATTTTCCTTCAAATGTGTTTTTTGTATCGTGTTTGAGACGGCATCAGTGACCTTCTGGACTCTCGGAAATCATCGTAATCCTCAACCAGAATAAACAAATCGACAAATTGAGTAAGCAAAAGATTCAACCACGGGATTAACAGGAAGTAATGCATCAAAAGTTGATCGGTTCGGACCACTTTGTTTCACACCAGTGAAACCGCACCAAATGTAGGGAGATGGAGCGGATCAAGACCACCCCTTCATGGAGGTTTCGGACCGGCTGATTTGGTGTGCACCAAAGTGCAGTGGTTGCATTCACAATGATACTAACGTACCAAACCCTGGGCCAAAACTTCTTTGGTGCGCACTTAATGTGGTTGGTGTGAAAACGCCCTTAGTCTCAGCTCGCTTGGACCCCATTGGGAGGTGATACAAAAAAACTGTACCAGGTTCAACGTACAATCCCCATGGAAAACCAAAACAACTGTGTAAAGTCTAGCAAATCACAGATGGTGAAAAGGGACTATGGTTGCATCCTCAGTTTATTGGACTTAAAATGATATAAAGATAAAACAGAGAGTGTGGAGGAATTTTATGTGATGAAAAACAAACTACTGGATTCTACTTCCATCCTGTTTAAAAAGGAATGAGTAAAATAAAAGAACAAGAATAAAATGTCACCTTGGAGCACCAGATAATGTTTGTATTTTGGTGTATTCATTAATTAGAGCAGTAGCAGTAATCTGTGTTTTCTGAGGTATCAGCACTGACTGTCTGAATTCGCTTGACAACGTTCGATTCTTTTGTGTTTGAAATTGTTTTCACAGCTAAATGCTGATGTCGCCTGAACAATAAGTGACCTTGAAGAGCTTCATGTTTGCACAGCGTGTGTCTTCTGCGGTTTTTTTTGTTTCACTCAAGCAATTATGGTTTTGAGAGGGAGGCCTGCTTTTATCCAGCAGAAAGCGAGAACTCTTGACTTGTGTGATTTTTGAGTGGAAACTGTCAGGAATTCTAAATCTGTGCATGAGGGGTTTCTGGGAGTTCAGATTTCTTGTTTACATGATGGAGCTCTTACTTGTTAGTGGAAATGTTTCCCCAAACACTCATAACACTTGATAATTAGGGGAAAGCTGAGCACGATGCCAAGAGTGGCTTCCCAAGAGAGCAGTATGATCTCCAGATTTTATGATTGCACCATGCAGGCGTTTGAGAGGGTGAAGGGCAAAACATGAACAACACTGTTTATGTAATAGATAGAAGAGTTTTGATTTAATAGCATCAGTCTTTGTAGAAAATGCATTCATTTAGAGCAGAGACGGACAACTGGCTGCCCCTTTTTAACTCAGTGCGGCCCGCCATTCAATCTGATTGAACGAGGATTGCAACCATTGAAATGAAAAATCTGCCAGAAAGGGTTTAAGTCTATTTTGCAACTATGACACCATAGACCTGATTAAAATTGATTTCAACATGCCAAAGGAAAAATCACTCTAAAACAGTCATTGAAAACTGGTTTTATTGAATTCTTTACAGAAATGTTTAAAATTTACCGTGCTATAATGGTTAATGTGTCTCTTTATTTTGAGGAAATTGTCAAAATTTACAAAAAAACGTGAAACTGAAGATCTGGTTTTCACTCGACACTTTGAAGTTCTTGTTGAATGACACGTGGTGTTTTGACTCATTCACTTTGCCTTTCCCATGTGGGCATCCAAGCAAAATTGGCTATCCAAAATTGTGACTTTTCTTTCTTAATGTATTGAATTCTTGTTTTATGTGTTTGATGACTGTGGGTTTGTGTAAAGCTGTTGCATGTGCTGCTATCTTGGCCAGGGCACTCTTGCAAAAGAGATTTTTAATCTCCATGAGGTTTTTTTTTCCTGGTTAAATAAATGTTATATAAAAGAAATTATAAAAATCATTGTGACCAAAGTTGCTCATCCCTGATGTAGAGAAAATTTAAATAATGATAATTTAATCAAATTTAATCCGATTTTTAGGTCTGAAATCCTTCGATCAGTTTGTTATTTAGGTGATTGATGCACCTTTGGTCTGACAGTTTCACATTTTACGGGGACCTGAAGTAGGTTTTTAACAGTTTAGTTTGAAAAATTCAATTAATTGCGAGGAAAACTTAACCCTTTGATGCACAACATGGGTCAAAAATGGCCTGACTGATGAGGTGTATTTCATTTCACCATTACATGCCTTGACCCAGCGCAGCCCTAACTTTAACTGGAACTTTAATCACATTTCACAAGTTCTTTTTTATTCTGCAGATACAGAATAGCTTAACAGCTGTGATATCTATTACCAGAGGTATGTGTATGATTGTCAAAGTAACTTATAAAAATTTGAATGTGTGTTTTGCCCTGCTTACTTCTAAAGTGATTATTTGGAACAAATTAGAATTATATGATCAATATTGAAGAAATAATGATCTGTGGTAATCAAAGCATGATAATTAACGAATACTGGAGCAAAGAGAAATGACAAAACTTAACACGGAAAATGAGATAACATGGGAAATTAATGTGGATCATTTTGATCCATATTGTGGATTAGAAGGTGTGGTCATAAGTTGTAATTCAGAGGAGTAATCAGAAAGTGATCAGTTGGGGGGTTTCACTGATTTCTTGCAGGAAATTTTGCGCCATAATAAAATTGCTTAATGACTGAGTGCTCCAGAAGTTTCCCCTCATGCTGTTAAACACATTTATTGATACAGTATCTCTCATTTTTATTAATCTTCTATGCTGGCAACAGTGGCTAGAGTACTGATGACTTTTATTTGTACATTACATTGATGTTATTTTAGCCAAGTTTTTCTTTGGTTGACTATAGCCAAACATATTTTCTGTTTACTATATACAAGTGTACATGAAATGCGCAGACACTGATTTATCCTCTAAAATCTATTGAGAAAAACAGTCTCTCTGCATATTAGGCGTCTCTAGCGAGTCATTTATTGATGTCCGCCTTAATTTACAAACATCTTGGAACTGACATTTTTTTATGTGCAGTAAGTAAAGCCCTGTGCATTGTAAGCCACATGTGACTATCACACTTGTTTATGATCCTCTTCAAAATAACACGTCCCTGGTATTTACGATGTCTGTCTCTCCGCGTCTGAAACAAATTTTACTGTCAGCTTATTTATTCATGTAGTCATAGCTTAGCTGTGGTAGCGTGTGCCGGGTGTCCACAGGGTGTTAAAAACCGTTGGAGCTTGCATATGTGATCAGTTTATCCTCAGAGAGAATGTACAAGGTTTATAGCTGTGTGAAATACAGGGCACGCCATCACAGGTTTGTTTGGTTTCTATTAAAGGTTGAGCTGTCACATTGTTTAAAAGATGAGGGGGACAACACGGTTCTTTTGTTTCAGTGTGTGACTTTTTATCACTGCTTCTCTTAAAACTGATGATGGGCTACTTCAAGGTTGTTAATGTGTTTTTTTTTCTTTTTTATAGGTGATTCTCATGCTAACTAAATTCTACGACTTCAACTCAGGCAGAGTGACAGAAAGCTCCCTGTGGAGGTAAGATTTACAACGGATGACGATACAGTGACAGGACTTTACCTCCAGCTGGGCAATGTATGGACTTTTGATCTATACCAGTATGTTTTCAAATGATATAAAGGGAATGTCAGAGTTGTTTATATTAAAAAGAATACATGTACCAAACCTAAATCTCAATCAAAAGCTGCTTTACAGTCGGAACCACAAACAGAACTCTGCTTTGACTGCAGAATGAGCTACTCAAAGAGTGAGCAAATGGCAGATGTGGACCCCCTCCTCAGTTTTTGCGGCCCACTTTCAAATATTCACCAATTGTAAACATGAAGAAAATATGGCAATATCTTCAATAAAACATAATAACTACAAATATTTCATTAATAAAATATCTGATTTCAGCTGTATTTTAAGTTATTTGTTAGGTAAATATTAGGTTATATATTTTTCTGTAAAACTTTGTATGAAATATTACCTAAACACATATGAGAGACAGAATGTAATGTGAATAATTTTTATAATTAACACTTTCAATTTTATCATGAAATCTGACTTACTGTGCTTTTGGTTTTCATTGGAATTATTATTGATGAATTAATTTCACAATCAGTAAAACATATCATCTGAAATCATTGACTCACTAGAAACTAGAATTGCTTAGAGAGTACAAACCCCCACTGAGGCATTTCAGACATTCTCTGTCAAGTTATTTTGGAAGATGTAGAAGACTGACCTATCTCTCTGTGTTATCACATCCTAATAAAATAACCTGAATCCACGTCTGGATTCTGACAAACATAACATCCCAGGTGCTGGAATAGCATTTTCAACATCCACATTGCATCAGAAAGCTATAGCAGTAGCTTTTGTTGAGTACATTGTGTTGAGCTAAACGAGCACTACTGTTGGTGTTTGATTTAAAAATATAAATGCTGGTGTAATAAATTGCAAAAGAAGTTCCTTTTGGGAATCATAAGTAATTGTATTTGTATAATGAGGAAAATTCTGCCATTTTGCCCTCGACAGTTTGAAGGGCAATTAATGTTGCCTCAAACAAATGCCTATCCTTATTCTGTTGGAAAAAGTTGGTCTTTGTTGTAGCTGTTTTGTGTTTGTGCGACTCTTCTTCTCCAAATTAGGTCAATTTGATTTTAGTAACTTAAGTTTAGAAATGCATTAATGATAACCCCAACAGTGTTTTGCTTTAAAAACACAAGATGAACTGGAAAAGCCCTCAGAGAGCCTAGACCTCCGCCAGCACCACAGTCCTCACCCATATTGTGATTTTCATGATAAATATTAGTCCTACCTTAATTTCATCTAAATATTTAGATTCATCGATCATGAAAACATACTGTTAGCAATTAGATTCATGATGATTTCTATTTTACTTCAGTAGTTATTCACGAAAATTGCATTTTTGTCATGGCGGATCCAGACGGTGATCCAGATCACTCCAAAATCTAATCATTTGTTCCTTGTCCTATTCCGGGCATTTCCTAAAAATTTCATTGACATTCATCCATGTTTTTTTTAGTTATCTTGCTAACAGAGAAACAAGCAAACAAACTAACAAACACACAAACTAACAAAAAAACAAACAGACGCCAGCAATAACACAGCCTCCTGGCAGAGGTAATAAAATCATGTTGATTTAATATCATTCAGTTTTATTACTGGCTGTTTAAAAATTAAAAAAGACAGTTTCATCATTGATGTTTTACGGCACATATTAAAAACTCTACAATACATCATTATGTCAGTGGATGCAGTTAAAGTATTTTTCATGTTTTCCTGTGATGCAACATCATTTTAGAATCAGAAATAATCTTTGAGACTTGATTGATAAAGTTGCTCTTATACACAGTTTTGTCGTAAAAATAAAGGACATTCTATGGAGGAAAATACAAATAGAAATCTAAATAAAGAAGTGAGCCCAAAAGAATAAATAAGTTATGCATGAAGCATAGATAACTAAAATTATGTAAATATATTAAAAAAAAAAAAAAACATAAACATACAACAGATAATGTAAGAGAAACAGAGCCAAAACCAGGGGTGTTAATCTTCTAAATATAAGAGACGGTGACCTTAGTCAAATTTTACACAGCCTCCAGCACTTGCCAGAGTCTGACATTGTTGTGAAGAATAACATTATCCAGTAACACTGTATAAATTGTGAAAAGGAAAGTAATTTCTATTCACATCACATTGTAGGGCTGGGTATTTTCAGCAACCCCACGATACGATACGTATCCCGATACACATAAATTGTGAACATTGACTGCACTTTTAACAGAATTCTCAGCAACTTTTAGTTTTTATTGCAAGAAGAAAAAGACCAAGGGTGAGTTTAAATGGCTCTACAACTTAAGAACATTAATTCAGGTCTGCAAAGATGGTAGACACCAGAGTTTAAATTTGGAACTGTATTATATCACGTTGTTTGGCTTCTACTTTGAACTGTGCCATTTTTAACATTACCCAAAGTGTATTTACAACAACTGTCCAAACATTGAGGCCGTATCAGTTCTGTAGAATCCGTATAGATACACCTATCCCCAAGAAGTGAATGACGATATTTTGAGCACAGGCCTATCACGTCGGTAGATGGTGATTCAAAGCCACAAAAAAGAAACTTTTTAGGTGTAACTTATAAGATCTCAGTATTTCAGATAGAGGTCCTCTCCAGATGATAATGCACAAACTTTTATTAACTTTGGCAACTGTGTGGATGTGTCATTTACAGTTCAGAGGACATTTAAAAGTGCTGCCAGAACTGCCACAATGGTGGGAGAGTTCAGAAAAAGAAGTGAGACTTTCCCACGGAGAAATAAAACACAGAAGTATTACCTAAGGCATGCTCACTTAAGTGTACAGTTTAGAAAAATGCTAAAAAAAAAAATCAACTGAAAACATTTTGTCTGCAAATTCTTTATCAAGTGTTAGATTTACTTTTGACCTATTTATGTCATGCCATTTTCACTGTTCTTTTCTAGAGACTCCATGTTTGGATTTGGACTATGTGCGAGAGAGAGTTGTCCTGAAATTTTTAATGATGAACCAAACAACAAATATTTAAAATGCTGGGTTTTAAGTAATTCCTCCATAGAATCAAAATTATTAAATTCTCACAACTACTAAAACAGACCTAAAATATGAAGAAAATGATATTTCCACATTTAGACAAAGCATTTCAACAATTCAAGTGAAATAATGTTTGATCAGTGAGCATTTTACTGTGGGACCTATTGCATACACATCTTTTAACTGAGACGAAAAACAAACATTTTTGCCTAAACCATGAACATAAACTTTATTAGAATAAATGATATATTCTCCCTCTATTTCATTTGAAAATATACCAATATGTCTCATAAGCTTTTTCAAAATTGCTCAGCATTTTTTATGAGCTTTTATTTTGTGATGTAATAATGTTAAAACCAACCCGAATTTGAGGCTCAAATTATTTTTATGGCTCTGTGACTAGTTAGACTTATTGTTTAATATTCACTGTGTTGTTCACCCAAACCACTCACGCAGTGGATTTCCTGTCCAGGCAGCTGTGAAAATGCTCCACGAAGACAATATATACTACCTCTGCAGCACTAACTAAAAGACAGACAGAATTGGCAAACTAAGTGGGGAACATAGTGAAGCATTTAGCTGCTTAAAAGCCACATATTTCCCTCAGGACCTGGTAGAAACTAAATACACAGCAGAAGGAGAGTGAAAAATGGACTAACATTCACCAGCAACTTCAAATGAATGATAATGTGCCTCTGTGTTTGTTTTATGTGTAAATGAGCAACAGTTTGCTGACAAGTTTGTGGAACAAGTTAAAAGGTGAAGTTTGTCAGCAAACTTTTGGTTCTGCCTAAAATGGTAGAAAATAGAAAAGAAAAGAAAAACTGATGAAAAATGTAAAAGAAGAAAGAAACTCGGGAAAATGTGCTTGGTTAATTGTTTATAATACTGCCTATACAGTTTCACAGTGTCCATTTATCATAGCTCAAGCATTCTTAATCGACATTCATCAATAATTAAATAGTTTAAAAATATAACAACTTTGTGGCTAATATTATTCACTTTATCTCCCTCAATAATGCTCATACGGAATTGTTGCATTTGTGGAGACAGAGCAAGAAGAAAGAGGGGAGTAGAAAGGCGAGCAGTTGGAGACATACAGCAGCCGAGGCAGATGATGAAAGAAAACTGCAGCTCACAAACAAGAAATCGAAATAGCTAGCATGTTAACATTGCCTTAAATTGTAGATATTAAAAGGCATAAGTGATTCAGTGAAGATGAAAGTTTCAGACAAGATGCTGCCATACTATATATATATATATATATATATATATATATATATATATAACATAGAATAATAATTTTAAAAAAAACTCCCTCAGGGGTGCTGGTTTGGTAACCTGACATGCCAGATGGACAGTTCCATATTGGAAATATTTCACTCATCCATCTGTGAAGGGGCCCTGCGAAAGTGGGCCGAACCTTCAAAAACAACAGCTGCTTGTGATGGGACGATCGTTTGGCTCATCACACTCATCACAGACCAATCCATATCAAGCAGCGCCGCTATGACGTAGCATATGAAGTGGCTAAATGTAGCTGCTAATGGCTAACTGTCAGCTGCTAGATAATCCTTACACAGGGCAAACAGCAGTTAATCGGCCATGATTAGTGCACAGGTGTGCCTTGGCACAATAAAAGGCCACCCTGTTGTTAGCAGATAGCTTAACTACCTCAAGACTATCATTTCACATTAAATTATACCTCATAGATGTAGCATTTAACACTTATATGTGGCCTGTGGGAATGTTGTTGTGGGCGGTTGGATGTACTGCCATATTCTCTGAAACGCCTTTTGGAGACGGCTTTATGGTGGAGAAATGAACATTCAATGCACAAGCAACAGATCTGGTTGACATTCCTGCTGTCAGCATGCCAATTGCACGCCCCTCAGCTCCTGCCTCTCTTCCCTGATTGGGCTGTTAAGCATTTAGCCGAGTGAAACGTTGGACAGTGGAGGCTGGCAAGATGGAGATGCATGATTTCAGAATCAGGCAGGTCCGTCTGCTCTGCAAGGCAACTGGTTTGGTGGAGTGATAAGCAACCAGGCATGGCCCAAATACACGCTTCTGTCTGCCTGAGTTTGAATCCAGACGCGTAATGTCCTCCCCTGCTCTCTTGCCCCCTTTCACAAGCCTTTGTCCTGTCATTCACTCTCCTATCAATAATTTTAGATCTTGGAGTCCATCTCATGAAAAATGGGAGCAAAAACAAAAGTGTTGCATTTATATTTTTGTTGAGTGTATATATATAAATATATATATATATATATATATATATATATATATATATATATATATATATATATATATATATATATATATATATATATATATATATATATATATATATATTAAAAGGACTTTTGTGGACATATTTTCTGAGAAGTTGAGCAGGTAACAGAGGGAGAGGGTGGACTTTTTCCATGTCAGAGTTTTTTAATTTGAAGCTTCTAAAAGCGTGTTTTCCATACCATGCAACTTTCAAGTGTTTTAGCTAAGTGAACACTTGTAATGAAGATATTGTAAAATTAACAATTGTTCTATAAAGGTGTTCTCAACCAAAGAAATCTTTATTTCAATTTTTGAATTCATCAAGTAAACCCTTATGAATGTTATCATAAACTCCCCTTTTGAAGTCAAAACATGTGAAAGTATGTCTTTCTCTCTTAAACTTTTTGTCTGTCTATTGAAAAAAACATGAAAATCACAAGTAAAGCTGGTGTTTACCCAAAAGCATTATTAATAATAATAAGAATAATATGTCTGTTCGTTGGCTGGCATGCCACGCAAAATATTCTTGTTTATTTTTGTAATTAAAAAGATCTCCATTCATCTAGCAAATTGCTTCATGACTTCTGCTGTTGCAATTTTCTGCTTGCCTGATATGCTTAATGATACCATCAGCATCCTAACAAGTAGGTGCTGCTCTCTTCTCCTTTGCTCCCCACCACATCCTTTTAAATGCTTCTCTTTAATTGAATTTTAGGTCAACCGATTATGGGACCACATATGAGAAGCTTAATGAGAAAGTCGGGTTAAAAACCATCCTGAGCTACTTGTACGTGAGTCCTAACAACAAAAGAAAGGTAAGCCTCTGAATGTTTGAAAAATCCTCTCTGTGTTGTATAAATTATGATCACTGTGCAGCAGGCTTATTATCATTTTCACTGTATAGAGCCCTGCTGCAGCCTGCACCCTGTGTCTATTCCGAGTAGCGTGAACACTCTTAAACCTCTGTGGAATAGATGCTGTCAAGGTGGGCCGCTGATTCTCGTGTCTCCTTTCTTGTCTCGTCTCAGATCATGCTACTTACGGACCCGGAGGTGGAGAGCAGCCTGCTCATTAGCCTTGACGAGGGGGCGTCCTATCAGAAACACAGCTTAGCCTTTGATATCCTCAGTCTGCTTTTTCACCCCGAGCAGGAGGACTGGATACTGGCTTATAGCCACGACCAAAAGGTAACCTATAGCTGTCAGTTGGCATGAAATAAATGGAATAAAATCTGAAAAATGAGATGAAAATAGTCAGATACAGGAAAGCTCTGCATGGGAGCAATGCTACATGGTAATGGCGAGAGCGATTATTGCTCTGGTTAATTTTTCCTGTGGTTTGAGATTTAGATTCATAAAACTTTTTCTAAGTTGTAGTGGCTACTCTAGAGCCTGTCAGGGCCTTGCATAAATCTCCATCATGTTATGAATAATCTGACACTACAGGCATGTCTTAAGTGCCAATTACCTCAAGTATAGGAGACCTGTGTGCACATCTTGGCCAAAATAGACAGGTTAATGCTGAACAGAGAGCTATATTTGACGCGTTTCAGCAGATATGTCCATCCACATCAGTAGCACACGTCACAGTCAAGACAAACAATTATCTCTCCAGTTCTTGTCTTTAAAATTCTTAATTGTTGAAAAATATGGGTAGAGAGACAGGTCTGTGGCAGCAGGGAAACACAGCTGATCCAAAAGGTGTTGCATCAAGAGTCAGAGCTTGACAACCCTTCAGCTTCACCTTTAGTGTTGAACAAATGCTATTGAGCATTTCTCCACAACTGCTCTTGTTTTTTCCATCCGGGATTGTACTGGTACCTGATAATTTGTTGGTACTTAACAGAATCCCAGAGACAAAACTCATCTCCTCACTGTGACAAACAGCTAGCTACACTATCAACATTTCCGTACCTTGTTGTTGTGAAGATGTCACAGTTGTTTCTGGCTGATGATGCAACCCATGTTCCATAGAAAATCTGAGAACAGTACATTCTACAGTGGAAAAACAAAGCTGCTAGTACTGAAACTGAGTAAAGCCAACTGATTCTACAAATTGAGGAGTTTCATTAATACTCAGGTAATCCAAATGGGTAGCATTGGCCCACCAGAAAACTGATTTGCCAGCCCAGGTCCCTAGTCAAATTTCTAAACTGTGATTAGTTATTTACCAGCAGAGAAGACTCAAATGTCACCACTCTATTGTGTTTCTCTGTAAGGTTAGTCTGGGCTGGAACAGTGGTGTGCAAACTTACTTCCTTTGGGCCCTCATAGTTGAACACTAGAAGAATGGAGCCCCTGAAGGACCCACACAGGACAAAATGTATACATTGCTGTTCAAAATAAACACGCATTTTAAATGTATTCATTGACAAGATAAAAACAAGACTAAATGAGCCAACAACAAGAAACTCGGTCTAGAGCAAAGTCCCATGAAGAAAGTGCAGGCTTTGCATGTTGTCATTGTTTAGTTAATAAGTGTTTAACCATTTTGACACTCACAGCTGATAGAACCTTGTGAAAGACCCTCTGGCACAGCTTCTTGGGAAATGAGAGGTTAGAATATAAATTACATTAAAGAGACTGTGAGGAGTTTCTAAGTAATTACAAAAAAAGTCTCACTTTTAGATATATGCCTGATCGAAATACACAATTTAAGATGAGTTTTATAGCATCAAAATAGGTTATCTATAAATGCTATTCCTTAGCCTTCTGGTCGGGTCAGACAGGGCTGGACTGGCCTGGATACTCAACTTCAGGAACAAAACAATTAAAACGAGAGCAAATTTATATTATTTTATAATCTATATTACACGTCTTAGAGCACCGGGCTGTAAGTAGCGATATATAGCCGGCTACAACTACGATAATAAGTTTTCCAAAAAATTGCTTGTTGTCACACATCAAAAACTACCGCTACGTAATTAGAAAGAGATACATTACCTCGTCGCGTTGCATCCTGTAAGTTGTTGAATAAAGAAGTTGTAAAGCAATGCAGAGTTCTGAGGAAGGTCCGAGCTGCATAACAACAAACAAACACACGCTTTGGATTGCAGACGTCTTTTGGTGCGTTCCAGTTGTAGTCAGAAGTAGGAATTTTGAGTTCCAAGTAGGAAACTGCAACTGGAACGTCCCCTGAAGTCTGAATTTCCGACTGGGAACTCTGTGAGACCTCGCCACCCCCGAGTTGACAATTGAAGATGGATGCCCCCAGTGTGAACAGTTATTTAGCTCCTGTAATAATCAATTTATTTGCACTTCTGACTGGGGTGTGTCACTCTCGATCAACTGTATACATAGTATTGTTAGACTTATATTTACAGAAATGCTGCCATAGTGATAATCACATTCTAGTTCATGCAACAACGCAGGGCGTGCTAGCAACAGCTAACAATAGCCTGGTAGATTGGCATGTTTTTTTTCTGACTTCAACTGGAACACCAATAAGTCGGAGATGATGTTGCTCCTATTTCCGAGGTTACTGGAACGCAGCATTATGACAGTCACCGCATGTGCTCATGGGTAGCAGAGTCTTTATTTCGCCGGTAATAGATTCTCCTCATAGCACCTTTAAAGTGATTGGTTGTATGTGAAGTGGATATAACAGAGGTCTTAATCTTCATAGTATTTAGTGCATTATATCAAACCTGAACTTGGCTTCTTTTTAGTGACTGCCGGACAAGGTTCAAAAACAAAAGACTGAGTTACACTGTGCTAGCAGAGGTAACATTAATAAAACAAACTGTCACTCTCATAGTTCAGGCCAAACGAGCAGTATTCAGGTATTAACTGTTGTATTTACTGACATGGTCTGCTCCTCGTTGCACAATCTTGCTTTATTCGTCTTAACTGGTCCTCTCCTTCTTTTTTCAGACCGATTATTCCTCCTCATTTCCCTTCAGTAACTTTAAATGACAAGCTTAGGAATAATGCCTAAAAATATTATCAGTTCAGCAGAGGTGAGTGCTGTCAGAGTGCCCCCCAGAGGAAAGATCTCTGCCACCGCCTCAAACTTTGCACGTTTTAATTCACTGCTGTGGTTTAAAGTTTATTGGCTCTTCAGGTCTTCTGATGGCCTTGGCCCCAGGAGGTCGCCGGCCTTGCTTATAGACAAGTGGTGCTTATCTGTTTGGAGTAAAAGTTTTAAATCGGATTTTTTCTGAAACCATGTTGTGCCAGGAAGCCCAGAGAGCTTCCTAGCATTCTCTGTGGAGTGTGTTTTCATGTGCGTTTAATGGATGGCCATTTGGGAAGCTAAATGACTAAAAGGGAAGCACAACAAGAAAAGCAAATTAATTTTTACTCCCTTCCAGCTCAATCAAGCTCTGACATATGTAGCCCATGCTGTCATCCACAGTTTAACTTCCTTCTTTATGAGTATACTTCAGCAGTTCTTTCCCTTTCTCTGACAGCATTTTACCAAAAGAGATTTTGTAAGATACTAATGCTAAGAACTGAGAAATTAACAAGCCTCACAATATCTGTTGTCATGTGGAATCTCTTATATTTTTAACACCTGCTGAGATTTTGAAGCATGGGTCTTAAAGCACGGGTCCAGCTTTACATAGTTTACAGATTGTTGTTCTGTCAATTTTATTCACAAGCCTGTTTGGCCATGAGGAATCCTCTTCTCTATAAAATAACACAATGCATAGGTTATTTTTTATGGTAGAAAACATCAATTTTGATGAAGGCTGTAAGCTAACCAAGGCTACAACACCCAGCTGTTTACCTGCTCCTCTTAAAAAGTTGTACGGCCTCGTTGCAGGCTTTCACTTTGTGAAGATTTGTCCTAGACAGCACAGAGGGAAAGTTAACAAGGAAGACACGCCCAGGCAATTCACCAGCTCACTCACGCAAACACACACAACAGCAAACATAAACACACACGCACACACACACACACGCACACACACACACCATTACTCTGTTGTGTGCACCCTGCTGTCTGCTTTACTCAGCACTGCAGACATCAAACCCGGCCTCTCCAACCCGCTGCTATTGGAGGGCTTGATTTTCCGAGAGAAACACAGTCAAGGTCTGAGAAGTGAGATAAATGGCGCAGGGAGGAAGATGAAGGCTTTATTTAGGGGCCGTCCAAGGGTCAAAATGAAGATGCTCAGGAGAATTTCAGCCTCAGGTCACTCCGTGCATGTTTGTAAAGCTAAATTTCATCAGCTTATCTCTGGTTCTGTGAAAGCTGAAATTAATCTCTGATTCATTTTGCATTTATCGATTGACTGCCGTGTCTTTTTAAGTTTAAAGCTCTTTGATAGTAAAAAATAATGCTGCTTATCCTGGTAAAGCTCCGTGCTTGGGACGCTTGCTGTTCGATCATTAGAGCAAGATGACAGGCTTTTGTGAAGCCTTGGCCTAAAGTCTGACTTTGCTGTAAAAAGAAGACTAATGGCTTTTTTGGGGAAAAAGATGACAGTGACAGTTAAAGGAGTGATTTAAAAAGCCTGTTTGTGAGAGACGCCACTAAGGCTGGCTACACACAAGACAGATCATCAATTATAAAAACCTGACAGACCATGGACATAAGGTAAGTTTCTAGGGATGCACAATATTGGATTTTTTTGTCAGTATGTCATATTTGATATTTTCTCATTCACTTTCGGCCTTTACTAACACGGATCCTGATTTGTACAGAACTTTTGGTAACAAGCACAGTCTTTTGTAAACCAAAATAACCCATTCCTCACTGCAGACAGTGAGCAAGATATGGTTTAACACAGAGTGTTTTGGTACTTGCTGTCAATTTGTGGCTGATATCTGAGATGTACGTGGTCAGTATGTTATAGTGGCTGAAATTTCCGCAGAATGTTTTACCTATTTCGATCCTATAAATTCCCTTTTTAACTATTACTATTTGCATTCCTTGCTTCCTCCAGTTGAAAGTCCTCCCTGCATTTTAGTCCCTCCCAGCAGAGATGCATGATGAGATGCAAGAAAATGAGTCGGGGGCCAGAGGAGCCTGTGATTTAGATCGTCATGTGAGGCGATGTCTGTTTGTGATGACCATGACAGCTGAACTGATGGTCATATTCAAACAGCTGACTGTTTATCTCAAAATAAAGCTGTATAGATTCTTAAAAAATATAGATTTTTTTTCCATCTGTTTTTTTCAGTGAACGTATCTGTGATTATCACTGCTGACACTGGAAGGCATTAAACGCACCTCTGGCTTGTGTAGTTCAATAGTTAGCTTCCGGATGGTACATTGTGTCAAAAATAAGATGTTTTAGTTAAAAGGTTCACAAAGCATATGAATTCGCGCTGTTTCAAGTTGGACTTATTTTGTTGGCAAGTTGGTTTGCTATCTACTTATCTGCAATGCAAATAGCAATATTTTATTATTTTGCTTGTTTATTTTCTATTTTTCCCAAGCTTGATTTAAGCATTTTAACTAGGGCTGTCAATTTAGTGCATTAATTAGATTAATTAATTACACCGCAAATTAATGCGTTATAAAAATGAATCGCAAGATTTATCATAGCACACAAATATTTTAATATTGGCCAGCTGGAGGACCCGTACATGGCAGTGGCACGTCACTTCACACATGTGTCTCTAGTCAAACCAAACAAAGACCAGGTGACAACAGGAATGGCATATTTAAGACTTAGTTTTATTTTATTTTTGAATTTATTTATCTATATTTACTAAATTCTTTAATAATGCATCAGGCCTAAATGTTTTGCTGGATGTCCTCGACCTTTTTCTTATTTTGAATTTGATTTATGAAACACACTTAAAGTGTAATTTGAGTTGCCTGATTGTTGACAAGTTGCCCTGACTTTGGTTTTATTCTGTCACCAATAAAAATGTGGACTTACAAATCTTCTCTTCTTAGCGTATTCATTTGATTAGTCCTGCACTACAATTTTATAATATCCTAGAATTCAAATTCTTTATTTGGGTACTTTAAGCAGATATGAGATGAAAATGCAATTAATTAGATTAATTAATTATAAATCCGGTAATTAATTAGATTAATTTTTTTTAATCGTCTGACAGCACTAATTTTAACATTTGTATGTTATTTCAACACTGGCTGCTCTGTGTTCCTTTAACTTTCCCCCTTGGGGATATATAAAGTTTTTTATTGAATTGAATTGAATTGAAATGAGAAAAACAATCTGGGATGTAATACTGTAAGGTTAGCTCACAATCCAAAGAAAAAAAAAGGCAGTTTTTCTACCTCTCTTCCTTACTTTTCTTTGCATCAGCTGCCATTCTCCATTCCCTCTATTTACTGTTTCTATATTAAAACCCTGCCCTCAGAGTCTGACTGTATTTTCACAGGATCTGACAGATTTTCTCATCACAGATGCATTTTCACATAAAGTATGTGCTCAGCAGTGCAGTATTCAAAACAATCTCATCATATTGATACCACAACATCTGCAAATATGGCAATTACTTGATAATATTGTTAAGACATAAATCAGAGAGTTTTTCCCCAATATTCTGACTCTGAAACATGTTTCTTCTTCTGTAACTCATTTGCTTAATGTATTCCTCTTATTCTTCAGCTCTACGTCTCTGTCGAATTCGGGAGGAGATGGCAGCTTGTGCATGACAGTGTTGTCCCTAACCGCTTCTACTGGTAAGTTCATCTATCAGTCTTTTGCAGGGGTTTGACTTTCTAGGAGAGAAAATGCTGCAGAGTTGCAGCATATTTTGACGTGCTCAAAAAACAGTATGAATAATAGACAGGCCCAGAACAATTCTGCATTAATAAATTAATATGTATGCATTTTTAGCTTTCTGTTTACAGCAGGAGTACTGAGGGGAATTGTCTGTAAATATTTACAAGTCTTATAAAAGACATCAGATAGTAACATGAATAAGAAGTTCACAGACTAACCCCATATTAATTTTTTCTGTTGGTGTTTTATCATCTACAGCAGGGATAGGCAGCCGTGGATACCACGAGGGCTGCATTAGAGTTATGCTCATTCTCGATCAAAATTACTCATTATTTAACAAAATAGGACAATTTGTTGCTGCCAGATGAAGCTATTCATCATTTAAATAAATTAAATCTTAACTATGTACAAGTAACAATATGTTATCTAATGAATTTAACACTGAATCTGAGCCAGTTTGATGTATTTTTTCTTTGATGAAAGTGACAAGACATTTACCGTTTATGAAAGAATACTTTATTCTTTATACTTTTTTATGCTTCTTTTAACTAATGCATCGATGGAAGTTTCACAGAAACAATTACAGTCAATTGTAGCGCCGTCTACTTTGCAATATTACTGTGTTCAATCATAACAGATTTTCTTTATGCAGATGCTGTTGAACTTTTTGAACTTGCTAGCAGGCTGCATTGACAGCAGGGAGGCTGCATGTCTCCCCTGGTCACCAATTGCCCACCCCGACCTACAGTAATACTAAGAAAATTGATTTTTAATTTTTTTATACACATATTTTTTTTATTTTGAAAGATGCTTTGGTGTCCATCAATGATGCATCCATCCATACTACTTATTTATGAGCATATTTTTGGTCTGTGGAGGGAAGCCAGAGTGCCCATAGAGAACCCATGCATGCACGAGGATAATGTGCTAACTCTGGACAGGATGGCACTCAACTCTCTAGATTTTTACTTGGACTTATTACAGGACTTGAGATTTATCAGTGGTCTCTGTATTTGGTTACCTCCCAGTATGCAGATAGATTAAAATAAATCCATGATGCATTTTTATCCCTGAAGTTCTCACTCTGTTATATTCTCAGGGTCAAAATTCTAACATACAGTATATTTTCAGATTATTCCTACATATTATTACACAAATGATAATTTCTTTAAACCAATGTCATTTTTAGGGTAACATTTTCAAGTGTCTTGATGCCAACAAATTACACCAATAGTGTTTCAAGTGCACAAACCTCCTCCAAGTCATTTCCAACATTCCAACATTGTCAAAAATGTGAAAAATTGCCTTATCTTGCAATGTTAATAATGCTTAAAAAATCCTGGATCCTCATACGTGTTTAGATCACCAACAGAATCAATCGATCGAGTAATTCTGTCAACAAACTATCAGGTGAACAAACAACAACAACAAATGCTGTCAAAAACATAACCTCCTTGGCAGAGGTAAAGTTAGGAAATGGCATGATGCTGAGAGAAGAAGTCGGGCTGCAGGGTTACATTCAGCCACTTTTCTGTAGTGACAAGGATGGAGTCAGAATGCATTTATTTGACCTGAGCATGTATAATGAAAACATTGATGATCAGGTAAAGTATACTGATTAGATACTAGATTGCCCTGTGAGCTCTGAATTGAAACAGCCCAATGGTAAACTATAACATCTCTTATTTATCGCCTCATATTGGCATGTAAGAGCTTCTCAGTGTCTTTTTTAGTGTTTGAAGTATATGAGCTGTTAAGGGCTAGTTCAGGGATTGTAGCACAGGGTAAATGTTTAATTTATGGCTGTTGGCTACAAAATCACCCCACCTTTGACGAAAGAAGCAAAAGCAGATCACTTAAGTTTAAGTGACCAAGAGTTTATCACTCTGCAGCTTAAGCATCAGACTTGGAAATACAATTGATGTACATATAAACTCCAGTATACAGCAAAATCATTTGTGAAAAGAGGTGATGAATACAGATTATTTTAAATCATCAAGACTGTCCTTTGACTAATAATGTTTATAGTTTCTGTCCAAAAGAATATGGGTGGAAGGGTTCTATGTCTCTTAAGGGTTTGAGAGTGATCTTTCTTTGCTCCATTTCCACTCTTTTTTTCCCTTTATGTAACCGAGATGAACTCTGAGCTAACAGTGCCACAATTCGTAAGCCAGGAACATCTGCAAACCCTAAAACAGCTGCATGAAGTTAATCATCGTTTAATCACATTGTTTATAGTGCTGTGCACACTTATTTCAGCCCTCAAATTACTTCACAAACATCTAAAAAAAAAATCATTATACAAAGAAAAATTAAGATCAAGTTTAGTTTATATCACCAACAGACCAAAATAAAAGAACAGAAGAGAAAAAGAGGAAGAACAGAAAAGGTGTTGCTCCCTGTTCTCACCTAAATCACATGACAAACAAGCCTTTGTCTCTGCAGGGAACGAAAAACAAATCTGTTTCAGTGGATGAATAATATGCACCAGAGCCTAACTGCACAGATTTTTTTAGTTCTATTCTTCACATAAAGCTCCTCACTTTTAGGTCTTCTTTCATGAGAGGGTTTGTCTTTGATTTATTTTTATTCCAAATATCAGCCGACTATCTTTACTTATACATCAGGGACACTTTGCACCAAGCAAAATAAATTTTACAAAACAGCTTGTTCATACTAATGAAAAATAAATCAGTCTTATGAAAGACATATTTTCACTCACTAATTCAAGGACTTCCATTCCAAAATTTTCCATCTTGGAAATCTTTTGTAGTTTACTTTAGTTTTGGCATATTTAAAGGCAAAGGATACATTTTGCCCTATTAATAGAATGGTCATATATTCTAATCAATACATGTTAGGGATGTATTTATTCTCTTCTTGCTACCACGGGACTGAGCCATGACAATATGGCTCTAAATAGCGAAATTACTACAATAACCACTGTTGTTTTCACAAAATGAAAATATTAAAGCTTTTGTAGATATTTATCATACTATGATGATTATTTTTCTGCTCATGTAGGTAATGATGCTTGATTAAATCCAATAAAATTACTTACTGTAAACTAATTTTTTCATACACTGAACTAGTAATTAATGGGAGCTTAATTCATCTGCTTGTATTCTTTACAAACACATCTAATAATGCTTCACATAGCAGAGTTTCTACAACGTAAACTATTTCTACTCTAGTAGTTACAGAGACCAGAGCATTCACCACTGATTAAAGATGATTATTTCCTCCACCGAGGAGGTTATGTTTGAGCTGGTGTTTGTCCATCTGTTTGCAAGAAACAGAGCTATTGAATGGATTTTGATTCAATTTCCAGGGAATGTAGGTCATAGCACAAGAGGAAAGTGATAGTATTTTAGTGGTGGTACAATATGGGTGGGCATCCAGAATTTGTTTTTGCAAATGTTTAATATTTGCACACTAGGGCAGTTTTCCATGTTACCCCAATAATTTGGCTAACAATGTCAGAAATGCCTTGTTGTTGATTTGTGCTCTCAGAGCACTTCTCGTTATTATTTTCAGTTTGATTTATTACAAATTGAAAAGGAAGAGAATAGAAGTCAATTTCCAACCCTTTGCCAAAGCATTTCTGACACAATATGCCCCATCTCACTTTGTTAAAGCTGGCGTTGGCGATTTTGGAAAACTAGCATGAATTTGAAAGTAGCATCTCCTCAGGGCTCCGAGGCCCCCCCCCCAAATCTCCCGTTTTGGCCATGAAACTACCGTATCTTCCGTATTTTCTCCTCTTTTCTGCCGTCCTCCTGTATCAGTATTGATTTCTTGTAAATCTGTCTTAAAATGTGAGGGATACTGAAGCTTGGTTGGGGTTGTGGGACGGCTCACAGTGGGCTTCTCTTATTTTCAAAGACAAAACTTGAAAGGTAAGCATTCTCCTGCGGAGTCTGGTCCCTTGTTCGGCTACACGCACCAAGTCTGTGCACGTCGGGAAATGCACGCACAGGAGGCGGGCAGAATGGCGACGGGATTTGATTGGTTTAAAAACAGGTGTCCCGGCATGCTTATTGGTTGGGGTTTTCCCTGTTTTACTCCTGCTGTAGATAGCGGATATTTTTTGCTCTATTTTAAGAACACATTATGAATTGATTACCATCGGGTCATAAAGACCTTTTTAACCAGTATTACAAAAAGTGTATCTAAATAAGATCGCCAACCCTAGCTTTAACAAATCCTTTAAATAAAGGTTTCACGTAACCACCAAAATGAAATCACTTCGTGCACCATGACTAACATTCCCTGAACATTTTTGAAGGTGAATTTGAAGAGAAAGTCATATTGATGAGACTGATGTGGAAATGCTGATACATCAATGAGAAATCAGAGCATGTTAAATGAATTAACTATGAAAAAGGGATACAAGTTTAATACTGGGGCATAAAAAGTCACAATGATCAGATTAATGGTAAGATTATGGAGCAACATTTTTTAAATATAAGAAAAAAGTCAAATTCATGAGATGATTGAGATTGCATTTGAGATTGGGAAATTATAAGTAATTTTTTTCATACATTTCACTTTCATACTCGTAAGTTAACTTTTTATATGAAAATGAGTAGGCATCTCAGTATTTTGAATTGTATCATGAACTAATGTTCTGTATATTCTCTATATGTTATGTTTTGTAATGTACTGTATTGTCTTTGTTCTTTTCTGTTTAGTTTTGTATACCCTGTAATGTTTGGTTTAGTTATGTATCTATGTAAAGGACTCCCTCGAAAACAAGATGCTGCATCTTAAGGGACTATCCTTTAAACATTTAAATAAATAAAATAATGATGACTCACATAATGTCACTGCTGGGTCAAAACCTCTTAGTTCTATTTCTTATTTCTAAAAACATTCCAGTGAATAGTGCTATTGGACACCCTCCTTGTTTGGATAATTTTGTCAATTTCAAACCAATTGAAAATACAAAAAAAGATCCTTATTAGTACATTACAATAGCTATCCATTAATTACCTCCACCAGGATGTTATGTAATTGCTGCCATCTGTTTGATTTTTGTTAGTTAGTTAGTTAGTTTGTTGCACTGTTAGCAAGATAACTCAAAAAGTTCTGAACAGATTTCGATGCCATTTTCCGGAAATGTCTGTATTGGGATAAGAAACAAATGATTAGATTTCGGGAGTGATCCGGATCACCGTCTGGAACTGCCATGATGAAAACTTTGATTTTAGTGAATAACTACTGAACTGAAATAGGTATCATTATGAATCCAATTGTGAATGGTATGTTTCACTGTTTCATCCTGTTATCATGACTTCTTAGCTCATAATCAAGACATTTTAGGCCATCAGTTGCCCACCCCTGATGAATACCACATCCATCTTTCTCTGTTCAATTGTCACTTTGTTTAACATGACTGTGATTTATGCATTTCTGATTTTTTGGCACTATTGACTTCAAAATGCTGATCAGTGAAAAACAAAAAATTTGATGTTCAGATAAGTGCTTCCTCTCTGTCTGAAGAAGCAAGTCAACCACGAGTCAAACCTGCCAGAATAAAACGCTCCCAACATCATCAAAGATCCTCTTTGAAAGATGTGTTTTCATCTCACCATTTGCTGCTCAGCTGATCAGAGAAAATCTGACAAACATGATTTACAAAAACATGCTAACAGGCACCCCTGCTCGTCAGACATAGGGTTAGTTATGTGAAGAGCACGGTGCTACATTGCAGGCGCTTATTTAAGAGTGAGGGCCGCTGTTCACTGATAGAATTGGATGAAGTATTTGACAGAAAGTCCATTAAAAGAGATGGAGCTGTGAGGCAATTACAGAGTGCTGAGGGAAGCAGGATGGGGGCTTTCTATATTATAGTTCAGGCACAGTATGGAAAATGAGGAGAAAGCCATCTTCTGTCACAACAGCTGCTATTAGTACAACAAGTGGTCACTCCTGTCGCCCTGCACTTAAACACTACCCTGAGATATATCTGCTATGAGGGAATGAAATGGCTAAGTACACCTTAACCATAAAGTGCAGAGAGGGTCAAATGCCCATCACATCATTGTTTTTAGATAAACTTGTTCAATCATCACCTCTTAGAGAACGGTAAAGCAGTTTTATTTCCCAAGTCACCCTCATAAAAGTAAAGTGAAAACCAAACCCAAATGTAAAATGCTCATGATGCATTTCTGATTGTAAAAAATTATAACCAAGGGCTAAACACAATTGTTCTGTCCACTGCTTCCACAATGATGTTTGCTTTAATTATTTACCCTTCATTATTTCGCATCAGCAAAAAAAAAAAAAGCTTTTTCTTTTATGTTTTATCAAGTCACCTATTGTTCAAAATAAATGTTAAAGATAAGAAGTAATTATTAAAAATGAAGTCTAAAAGCCTGCAGGCTGCATGATACTAAATAAGTGCTTCTCATCCTCCATATCAAAATAGTACGATCCCCAGATAAATCTGAAAGGTAACAAGATAAGGATTTGTTTACACAATGAAAATAGCAAACAACTTTTTCCTGCAACATCATTTTATTTCCCTAGTGTGTTCATTCATATGAACACACAGTTATAGCATAAATCATTGTCTGAGTATACCTGTGAAGCCCTTTCCCAAAATAATTTTCAAGCTTGAAACTCCTGCATCTCATTGTGTCTGTATTTTAGCAACAAACAAACTAGACTGCTAAAATGAAGTTTCTTGCCCACTTAACCATCGTTAGGCCTAATTCTCTAGAGAGTATAGAAACAGTTCATTAAATTTGTAATTCTTTGTAGTTCATGCAAGTAGAAGAGTAAATTTGTTATGCTAGCAAACAACAGTTTGAATCTTAATTAAGCATATGTAATTTTAAAGGTAGGCTTAATTGTTTCTGTAAATCCTAATGTGAATATTACCGAGATTATTTAAAATATTTGGAGCATTCTGGATGGATTTATATGATTTTTTATTTATTTTATTTTATTTTATTTTTTTACCAGAGGTGTAGTTTGGTACAAGAAAGAAGCCAAAAATTTTAGTGGTAATACTGGTATTGGTCTGGATTCAAAAAATTCCCCAAATTAAAAAAAATCCATTGGTTAAGATTGGGCGAAATTTTAAAAAATGTTGTCTGTCATTTCTGAACAGATTCCCTTCCAGTTTTACAGGATGATATGGGGTCCATGTCTTTATCATCAAGGCAGATTTCATATGGATCCAACACAGATTGGTGTCACAATAAAACACTAAACTATAGAAGGTGAAACCTCATTGATGACATTCAATAATTAATATAAAATCCAAATATTAAGTAATGTTCCCAAATCTAACATACATGGAGGTTGTTATCCTGTATGACCAAATCTTGTTGTGGTCATACAGGATAACAACCTCCATGTATGTGCTGAATTTGGTCCGGATCTTGTCACTATTCTGGACCTGGTGATCCAGAACTGTATCTATTAAAAGGATTGTGGAAAGCCATTGCTGGAACTGAGCTGGCAGAGGTCTACACTTTCTGAGTGCTTTTCTAGTTATGTTTGTTTCTTCCTTGGTGCAGTGTTTTTGTGGAGCTATGATTGATGACTGTGTTGATGCTATTGATGCTATTTCGTCAGATCTTTGCTTTGGTTGGATGAAATATTCTTGAAATATTACTTTTAATGCTGTTTGTAGTGCATAAAAACCACCTGGCCAGCTTTGTGTGAAGCATCTGTTATTCCAACGTGGTGCTGACCAGACGTCTTTTTGAGCATTCATGTAAAATCAAACAGTATCAATTGTTCCTGCCTTTGTAATAGCTTTTCAGTGGCTTTGATTATGTTGATCTCACTGATGCTGTTTAGCTAACATCTAAATTGAGCAGCTGTACAGGCAGCTATATTATTTCAAGGCTGATTCATTTACTTGAGCTTTCAGGAAATGATGGACAAATAATTGTATCACTTTTTATTCTAAAATTCTCCTGTAATGCATTAAATTATTTAAAGCTTAAGCTAGGGGTGGGCGATATGGCAAAAATATCATATCACGATTTTTTAAAAATAAAATCATGATCACGATTTTTTAAAAATAAAATCATGATCACGATTTTATCACGGTTCTTTTTTACTTTGATTTTTCCAGACTAATTTGCATGTTTGACCATTATTTCCATATGTTTAACATATAAAACATGTAAAACCCTAAAAGAAAAAAAAGGACATTTAAAGCCAAAGAAACTTTCTGAACAGGTTTTAATTTAAATAGTGCAGTTTTTATAAATATGTGCAATAAATGTAAACATAAAAGGTAATGAACAACAATATCAACATTATCTCTTAAAGTGCAACAATTTAAAACAAAAGTTATCTAACTGCAAAATCTGAGTGAATAATACAGCTGCTTTAGAACAGATTTTTGTTCAGAAATCTTCAAGCTTTTATGTCCTTTTTTCTTTCCGCCATGGCTTCACGCTACATAACCAAACAGGAGATACTGCCATGCACTGCGTGTAATGTGCTACGATTGGCTAGTCGGGTGCGCGTCAAAGTCTCTGCACCCACACAGACGATCTGACGATCTTTCAGCTTTATGACGATATTAAATCGTTGTAATCCTTAACAATTTAATATCGTCATATCGCACACCCCTAGCTTAAAGGAACACTACACCCAAACAACGATTTGGCCTCATTTTCTACTCACCCTCATGCTGAGCAACACTCTGGAGCACTTTTTGATGTCTCAAATGCAGCCGGGGGTCCGGGGGGATTTTCGCTGTCAACAAACGTCCATCTAACAGGGGACGACGGAGCCCGAAGAAAAAGGTCCATAAAGTCCACAAAAACGTGCCTATTTTCCTTCATACTGCTCGTCCGCTGTAATCCAAGTATCCTGAGCGGGTAACGTCCATAATTAATTCGAAACGAGGTCATTTAGTACATTCGAGCCTAAACAGTGCTATAAGCGCTTCGCAGTGCGCGTCTATGCGGCGCTCCCTGAACTACGTAAGCCACGGCAGACCAATCCAGACGGATTACATAGTGCAGGGAGCGCGCATAGACGTGCACTGCGGAAGTACGCTATAGCACTGTTTAGGCTCGAAAAATGTACTAAATACCTTTAGCTAGCTGGGTAGAGTCAACAGTATTATCATAATTAAAACAGCCAAACTCAAAACTGCTTTGAGAAGCTGAAATGTTGTAAACTATCACTATCAAGAATTAACAGTTTGTCTGCCATTGCTTAAAGGAACACTACACCCAAACAACGATTTGGCCTCATTTTCTACTCACCCTCATGCTGAGCAACACTCTGGAGCACTTTTTTGATGTCTCAAATGCAGCCCGGTCGGGGATTTTCGCTGTCAACAGCGTCCATCTAACAGGGGCAGCGGAGCCCGAAGAAAATGAGTCCATAAGCGTTGCCTATTTTCCTTCATGGACTTTTCCGTCGCTGTAATCCAAAGTATCCTGAGATGCGTCCATAATTAATTGAAAGCGAGGTCATTTGAGTACAGAAAAACAGTGCTATAAGCGTGCTTCCGCAGTGCGTCTTGGGTGTAGTTACGTAAGCAATGGCAGACAAACTGTTAATTCTTGATAGTGATAGTTTACAACATTTCAGCTTCTCAAAGCAGTTTTGATTTTGGCTGTTTTAATTATGATAATACTGTTGACTCTACCCAGCTAGCTAAAGGATTTTCGAGTTATATATTCACTGTTGTGTAGGATACAAATTTGGGATTTTTTCCTATTATTTAGTTTATTTGACATTTTTTGTAAATGTTCGATAAACCATTTATCTGTCACTTTGACTTGCCAGTCAAGAATGAGGATATGCAAGTAGATGATCAATGGTTAAACTCCATAACCCCAGTATGTAAATACTCTATATTGCTGTGCTGATTTTAAGTTAAAACCACTTTATGATAACGTTAACGATCTTAATTACA